>CM071874.1:21862832-21881505 GCA_036759665.1 Gynandropsis gynandra
GAGGCCTACTGTTTGATGCTTGTTTGGATTTTATTTGCTGCTCAATTTCGACGGCGAGGTGCAGGAAATCGTGCATATCTTGGTACGGTTGCCGTGTCAATTTTCTTGCGATCCTCTCTTGAAGTCCACCAATGAAGTGCGCCATTGTGGTCTCCGCGGATTCGTTGAGCTCCAAGCGATGTCGTATATGCTGAAACTCGTTGTAGTAGTTCTCTACGCTCTTTGGACCATGCACCAACTTACGATATTGTTGTTGTAAGTCCCTATGGAAATGTTTAGGGACATACCTTTTACGCATTAGATATTTTAGCTCTCTCTACGTCGCGATTTGGTCATATTGTGCCCTACGACGTTCAGCAACTTCGCGATCCCACCAGACCAATGCGTTGTCCGTAAACTGTGCTGCCGCGTATTGTACCTTCTTACGCTCTGAATATTCGTAGCAATCGAATATGTTCTCCATGCGTCGTTCCCATTCGAGATAGGCTTCGTGATCCACCTTTCCTGCAAAACAAGGCGGCTTTAGTATTAAATCCGTATATGATTGGCATTGCGGCCTTACCTCGTCGAAACCCTCATCATGGTTCCGTGGTGCTCTACGCCTCGGTGGGGCGTACTCTAGCTCGTCGTCTGAGCTATCTTCGGCCTCCATACGTCGTGGTTTTTCTCTGAGGTGTGGTGCACATCTCGGCCTTAGGTGTTCGTTCGGGGGATATTCAGCGTTTTCCCGTGGTGCGACGAAGCGATCGGCATGTGGTCGTCTCGGGGCTTCTTCTAGGCGCAAGAGGCGGGAATTCATATCTCGCATGGTCTGTAGTATCTCTGCGAGCGTGTTATTTTGAACGTCTCCGGTTTCGGTCATGGTTCTTTTTCTTTTTTTTTTGGAAATTTCTTTTGTGAATACTGCAATACGCAAACGAAATCAAAACAACAAAAAAAGCAAAATCGAAATGAAATAGATAGGTTAGCGGATATGCTTGAGGCCGACTTTAGCCGCAAGTATGGACTGGTTTGAGTCGGTAGAAGGCCTGGGGGCACTCTCTAGCCGAGGCTCGATGATAGTGAAGACGGACGAAAGGGAACAGGCCAAAAGGGGCGCTCGTTCAGTCCTTCAAAGGAGTGATGGATGACGGGTGGATCGCGGGACACCATGAAGGCTGCGGATGGGACCTTCGATACAGTCACACGTTCGGCTTGGACTCCCGGAGCACAAGACAAACTAGGGCGCGAAAACTCGCGAGGATGAAGAAAACTCAGCAATTTTATTTCGAATTCAAAGATTGTCTTCAACAAACAATAAGCCTCGGTTTAAAACATGATTGTTCACGAAGCCACTTGATGGAGTTCCTTGGGCTTCATTGATGACGAAGAGGGACTTGGCTTTTGGGAAATTGCTGTTGATGTCTCCCTCTTCGTTGTTGAACTCCTAACGGTTCTTGAGAAGCACTTGAGCTACGTACGCATGGATTCTTGTACGAAGGCTCTTTGCTTGGGATCTCGTGAGTGGCTTGTCGTGGACCACCGGCATGTCAATGTGTGCTCCGTCTTCTCCTAGCTCTCCATCCACTCCCGTGCTTGTCTCGCCTATGCTAACCTCATCCTCGTTGTGATCCATGCTCGGCTCATCCTTGCTCCGCTCCTCTCCTTCGTTAGAGTCGTAGCTCGTTGTAATGCCCTCATCACACTTCCTATTTCCTATTTGCGTTTGTCTCTCGTGTTGCACCACTTTTCCGCATTTTGTTTTTGTTTTAACGTGATTAGACGACTACAACAATGAATTATACGACGTGCTTTGAGATACCATAATTCTGCGTAAGAAGCTCCGAATTACATGATTGTTTCACATTTTATTTCTTTATTCGAGATAAACGATGCCGCGGGTTGCTGAAGGCAGCCCGACTGCATTTTTGAGCTCAAAATCTTTTATTTAGGTCTATACGTTGGATTTTTAGAGCCGGGAGATGCCCTTTTCGAGTTTCTTAGGATACGAATGTCATTTCTTCGCATACGCCGCTAGCATTGCATTTGTCTCTCGAATATTCCTTCGGCTTCCTATTACCTATTTGCATTTTACTCTCGTGTTGCACCACTTTTCCGCTTTTTGTTTTTGTTTTAACGAGATTAGACGACTACAACAATGAATTGTACGACGGGATTTGAAATACCACAACTTTGCATAGGAAGCTCCGAATAACATGATTGTTTCACATTTTATTCCTATTTTCGAGATAAACGATGCCGTGGTTTGCTGAAGGCAGCCCGACACCGTTTTTGAGCTCAAAATCCTTTATTTAGGTCGATACGTTGGATTTTTAGAGCCGGTAGATGCCCTTTTCGTGTTTCATTGGATACGACTGTCATTCCTTGTCAATACGCCGCTTGCGTGTTGTTTTTCTCTTGAATATTCCTTTCGCTTCCTATTTCCTATTTGCATTTGTCTCTCGTGTTGCACCACTTTTCCGCTTATTGTTTTTGTTTTAACGTGATTAGA
This sequence comes from Gynandropsis gynandra, assembly GCA_036759665.1. Classification (NCBI taxonomy): domain Eukaryota; kingdom Viridiplantae; phylum Streptophyta; class Magnoliopsida; order Brassicales; family Cleomaceae; genus Gynandropsis; species Gynandropsis gynandra. The sequence continues at coordinate 21,865,324 of CM071874.1, forward strand.
CGACTACAACAATAAGGTGTACGACGGGCTTTGAAAAAACCATAACTTTGCGTAGGAAGCTCCGAATTACCTTATTTTTTCACATTTTATTCCTCTATTCGAGATAAACGATGCCGCGGGCTGCTGAACGCAGCCCGACACCGTTTTTGAGCTCCAAATCCTTTATTTAGGTCGATACGTTGGATTTTTAGAGCTTGGAGTGCCCTTTTTTCTTAGGATAGGATACGAATGTCATTTCTTGTCAATACGCCGCTTGCGTTGCATTTCTCTCTCGGATATTCCTTTCGGTTGCTATTTCCTATTTGCATTTGTCTCTCGTGTTGCACCACTTATCCGCTTATTGTTTTTGTTTTAACGTGATTAGACGACTACAACAATAAGGTGTACGACGGGCTTTGAAAAAACCATAACTTTGCGTAGGAAGCTCCGAATTACCTTATTTTTTCACATTTTATTCCTCTATTCGAGATAAACGATGCCGCGGGCTGCTGAACGCAGCCCGACACCGTTTTTGAGCTCCAAATCCTTTATTTAGGTCGATACGTTGGATTTTTAGAGCTTGGAGTGCCCTTTTTGAGTTTCTTAGGATACGAATGTCATTTCTTGTCAATACGCCGCTTGCGTTGCATTTCTCTCTCGGATATTCCTTTCGGTTGCTATTTCCTATTTGCATTTGTCTCTCGTGTTGCACCACTTATCCGCTTATTGTTTTTGTTTTAACGTGATTAGACAACTACAACAATGAACTGTACGATGGGCTTTGAAATACCATAACTTTGCGTAGGAAGCTCTCAATTACATGATTTTTTCACTTTTTATTCATTTTTTCGAGATAGACGATGCCGCGGGCTGCGGAATGCATCCCGACCCCGTTTTCAAGCACAAAATCCTTTATTTAGTTTGATACGTTGGATTTTTAGAGCTGGGAGTGCCCTTTTCGAGTTTCTTAGGATACGAATGTCATTTCTTGTCAATACGCCGCTTGCGTTGCGTTTTTCTCTCGGATTTTCCTTTCGCTTCCTATTTCTTATTTGCATTTGTCTCTCGTGTGGCACCACTTTTCTACTTATTGTTTTTGTTTTAACATGATTAGACGACTACAACAATGAATTGTACGACGGGCTCTGAAATACCATAACTTTGCGCAGGAAGCTCTGAATTACATGATTTTTTCACATTTTATTCCTTTTTTCGAGATAAACGATGCCACGGGCTACTGAATGCAGCCCGACCTTAATTTCGAGCTCAGAATCCTTTATTTAGGTCGATACGTTGGATTTTTAGAGCTGGGAGTGCCCTTTTCGAGTTTCTTAGGATACGAATGTCATTTCTTTTCAATACGCCGCTTGCGTGGCGTTTTTCTCTCGGATATTCCTTTCGCTTCCTATTTCCTATTTGCATTTGTCTCTCGTGTTGCACCACTTTTCTACTTATTGTTTTTGTTTTAACATGATTAGACGACTATAATAATGAATTGTACGACGGGCTCTGAAATACCATAACTTTGCGTAGGAAGCTCTGAATTACATGATTTTTTCACATTTTATTCCTCTTTCCGAGATAAACGATGCCACGGGCTGCTGAATGCAGCCCGACCTCATTTTTGAGCTCAAAATCCTTTATTTAGGTCAATACGTTGGATTTTTAGAGGTGGGAGTGCCCTTTTCGAGTTTCTTAGGATACGGATGTCATTTCTTGTCAATACGCCGCTTGCGTGGCGTTTTTCTCTCGGATATTCCTTTCGCTTCCTATTTCCTATTTGCATTTGTCTCTCGTGTTAAACCACTTTTCTACTTATTGTTTTTGTTTTAACATGATTAGACGACTACAACAATGAATTGTACGACGGGCTCTGAAATACCATAACTTTGCGTAGGAAGCTGTGAATTACATGATTTTTTCACATTTTATTCCTCTTTTCGAGATAAACGATGCCACGGGCTGCTGAATGCAGCCCGACCTCATTTTCGAGCTCAAAATCCTTTATTTAGGTCAATACGTTGGATTTTTAGAGGTGGGAGTATCCTTTTCGAGGTTCTTAGGATACGAATGTCATTTCTTGTCAATACGCCGCTTGCGTGGCGTTTTTCTCTCGGATATTCCTTTCGCTTCCTTTTTCCTATTTGCCTTTGTCTCTCGTGTTGCACCACTTTTCCACTTATTGTTTTTGTTTTAACGTGATTAGACGACTACAACAATGAATTGTACGACGGGCTTTGAAATACCATAACTTTGCGTAGGAAGTTCCGAATTACATGATTTTTTCACATTTTATTCCTGTTTTCGAGCTAAACGATGCTGCGGGTTGCTGAAGGCAGCCCGGCCCCATTTTCAAGCTCAAAATCCTTTATTTAGGTCGATACGTTGGATTTTTAGAGCCAGGAGATGCCGTTTTCGAGTTTCTTAGGATACGAATGTCATTTCTTGTCAATACGCCGCTTGTGTGGCGTTTTTTTCTCGGATATTCCTTTCGCTTCCTATTTCCTATTTGCATTTGTCTCTCGTGTTGCACCACTTTTCCGCTAATTGTTTTTGTTTTAACGTGATTAGACGACTACAACAATGAATTGTAAGAAGGGCTTTGAAATACTATAACTTTGCGTAGGAAGCTCCGAATTACATGATTTTTTCTCTTTTTTTATTCCTTTTTTCGAGATAAACGATGCCGTGGGTTGCTGAAGGCAGCCCGACCCCATTTTCGAGCTCAAAATCCTTTATTTAGGTCGATATGTTGGAGTTTTAGAGCCGGGAGATGCCCTATTCGAGTTTCTTAGGATACGAATGTCATTTCTTGTCAATACACCGCTTGCGTTGCGTTTTTCTCTCGGATATTCCTTTCTTTTCCTATTTCCTGTTTGCGTTTGTCACTCGTGTTGCACCACTTTTCCTCTTTTTGTTTTAATTTTAACGTGATAAGACGACTACAACAATGAATTGTACGACGGGGTTTGAAATACCATTACTTTGTGTAGGAAGATCCGAATTACATGATTTTTTCCCTTTTTATTCCTCTTTTTGAGATAATCGATGATGCGGTTGCTAAAGGCAGCCCGACCCCATTTTTGAGCTCAAAATTCTTTATTTAGGTCGATACGTTGGATTTTTATAGGTGGGCGATGCCCTTTTCGAGTTTCTTAGGATACGAATGTCATTTCTTTTCAATACGCCGCATGCATGGCGTTTTTCTCTAGGATATTCCTTTCGCTTCCTATTTCCTATTTGCATTTGTCTCTCGTGTTGCACCACTTATCCGCTTATTGTTTTTGTTTTAATGTGATTAGACGACTACAATAATGAATTGTACGACGGGCTTTGAAATACCATAACTTTGCGTAGGAAGCTCCGAATTACATGATTTTTTCACATTTTATTCCTCTTTATGAGATAAACGATGCCGCGGGCTGGTGAAAGCAGCTCGACCCCGTTTTCGAGCTCAAAATCTTTTATTTAGGTCGATACGTTGGACTTTTAGAGATGGGAGTGCCCTTTTCGAGTTTCTTAGGATAAAAATGTCATTACTTGTCAATACGCCTGATGTCGGTTAATCTCAAGTAATAATTTACCTAGACTAACGCTTCTGCAAGAATACGGATCGTATAGTACCAGGGTCGAACACAAGGAATTGATGCAACTCTAAAGCTAGTAACTAATGAATAACGTGTGAATCAATGAGTGAATGGGAATGCGAACTAGACTAAACTAAACTAATGAATGGAATTACTCAATGACTAAACACCACGGGTTTCGAGAGATGCACGATTATGTAACGAAGTTCTAACAAGATCATTGGTCTTAGATATTATCACGATTTCAGGGAATTCAAGCTCTTATATAGGAACTGACTGGCGTAGACTTGTCCACTATCTAACATGCGTATAACAATCTCTCGATTGCGTATCTCATCTACTAGACGCATTAAGACCGCTATCCTAATCCCTAGATTTAATCGATCGACCTCGCGCAGATTCTAAACCGATTAAATCCTAAATCATGGCTAGATTCCAAAGTCTAATCCCCTTGCGTAGATTCATTAGACTTCTATAATCAACCATTCGAGTGGCGTACAGGAATGAAACCATTAAAAACAACCAATCAATCTGAAAACGATCAAATACCGAATTCATTCATTCAAGTGGCGTACAAGAACAAAAGCGTTAAGAACCACCAAGCATTAAGAACAAGACTTCATTACAAATCAGCAAGACTCTCTAACCCATGGCTGTGGATCTACTTGGACATGAACTCAGAAAACGAAACAAAAAAGATAACTATATTCAACATTGATAAAGAATGAGATCCCTCCCTATATTCAACATTGATATCTTCAATAGCTCCTCCATGCTCCGGATTCCTCGTTCCGTCCTTCTCCCTATTCTCTATGTCTCTAAGTGTGTCATCTGATGTCCTTAATGTCTCTCCACGTTCCCCTCCAAGTCTGGTTCGAATCCTTGCTCTAAAAGGTCTCTTTTTCTCATTAATTGGCCGTTCAAGAATCAAGGAGTTTGTTGAGAAAAAGGTGGACCCGAGCGGGCACAAACCTCCACCCGCTCGTGGAGTCCATTAGCCCGTGTGTGCATGAATTTAAACCTGGTCGGGCTGGCTTGCCCGACCGTGCATCCTTTGAGCCCGAGTCGGGCTAACTCTCGGCGAAATTCTGGTTCAAATTGCAGCCCATTCGGGTGCACAAACACAGCCCGAGCGGGCACACTACATGCCCGAGCATGTACACTATCAAATGATGTTTCTGCTCCTTTTCGCTCGATGCTTGAGTGTTTGATTTGCTTCCATGGCCTTGCACAAGTTGTACCTTGTTATTCAATCGTGTTTTCGGGGTTGAATTGTCGTAATCAATCGTGTTTCGCTTCATGTCTTCGTTTCCTATATAAAACACCAAATGTAGATGAAGTCCTCGAATACACTCGTAAATCGGTGAAATCTAAGAAATCTAATCAAAACTAGACCTAAGAATCATGTAAATACTACGACGGGTTACGTGTTATCAAACTCCCCTAGACTTAACCTTTGCTCGTCCTCGAGCAAATCTAGAGTCGAGTACAAGAAGAGTAAAACAACAATGGATACTAGCACAAATACTCCGAAGGGATAGCCATCATGCAAAACAACGCGTCACATAAACGTAAGTCTAAGCATACCTAGTTCAGTCTTCTATCAACCGAAAGTCACGAGCCATGCAATCCTACCAGTAACCTAAGTCTAACTCATACCCCTAGACAACGTCCAAACGATGTCCATACCAATTCTCCTAAGCTTGACATATCATTAAACTCGTATTCTCGTTCTTATTCTCTTTTTTTCTTTTGTTTTTTTCTCTCATTTTTAATAGATCCACGCTTGGTTCCTAGGATGTCGAAGTCGAAGAGGGATGGATTTCTACTTAGACCCAGGCTGCCTATGGCACACTCATAAGGTCTCGTAACCTTAGCGGAGTGAAGAGGTGCGTCATTGAAGAACATTTTTTTCTCTTTTTTTTTACCAAAGAATACGCATCACTCTAACCCTTAGGACGTAGAATAGCGCCTCAACCCACCACTTAGACCCAAACCATCGATCTCGATAGAAAAAGATGACAGCGGAGTATAAGCGTGTGGAATCTAATCACAATGAACGATAAAATATATCAAACGAAGCAAAGATCAATCGGTATACAAGGAGATATGGATACTTGGTACCAAAACCTAGGAGGTGAATGCAACTATAGATCATGGTTTCAAGCACAACTACTCGACTAATCGGTATCCAAAAGACTTCTAAGCAAACCTAGACTATTGTTCACGATTCGACAAAGTCACACAATAATGACTAAAGCTCGAAAATTCATGCTAGGTATCCGTCCGTTTATTCCTAAAAATTAAAAAAATCAACATCTAATCCTAATCCTAATAATCTAATTAAAAAGGAAAAGAATAAAAAATCAACATCTAATCCTAATCATCTAATCCTAATCACATGCATGATAGTCGACGAGTACTCCACCCAGACTTGAATGAAACACCGTCCCGGTGTTCAAGACCTAAGAGAATATCGCATACCAAACAACGGGAAAATACGGGATGGAACGTGTGCACCTTGTGTCTCTTGCTATCCCGAGTTGGTGATGCGGCCGGACGTTGTATGCGTCTCCTCCTCAAGGATGATATCGACATTGAAAAACCTGTAAAAAAGAATCACACAATCCAAAAGAAGGAATATTATCCACCAAGTACATCAATGTGAAAAGAAAAAGAATAGGTCCGAAAACGAAATAAAAATAAAATACGAAAGCCGGGTTGCCTCCCGATAAGCGCTTGTTTAAGGTAACGAGCTTGACCGAATGCTACTTATTAGGTGGACGTCCTCGTCTCGCGTGTAATATGTGCTCGATAGGGTGTTGCACGCGGATCAGTGGAGTTCCTTGCACGATCAGTCTTGTCTTCCCTAAGATTGGTCATGATGTTCTCTAAGTTGGGGGCTAGATCGTGCTGTCCAATAATTCTGGTCGAGCTGTCCATAAGTCCGGTTGTGCACTCCATGAAACCAGTTAGGCATTCGTCGATTGTTTCCTTCACCGTCTCCAGAAATTTTTGGTGCGTGAGCCTTTGCGGTGAAGGCTTCATCTTCACCTTGGGTGCCTTGTCAATGTCCCAATTGTGTGCTGGACGTTTGGTGTAGCTTCGCGGCATCTAGGGGTTGTACTGACTTGGACTTGCTTATTTAGCTCGGGTTGTGCGGAAGTCTCGGTCGGGGGATTCCTCCTTCTTTTCGTTGTCAAGCAGCTCATTTGGTACGTTGTAATATCCTTCTCCAGCTGCTATGAGATTCATATCTAAGGAATCGGTATTCTGAAATTCCTCACAAACCTCCTCGGCTAAATTCTCAAAGATGCCGTCGGGGAACACGAAATCGATAACACATGGCTGCTCAAGTGTGTCCATTAAGCTGAACTCTACTTCCATCTCGGGTTTCTTCATATGCTCATTAATGTCCGTAGCCTTATCCGCTCCCATATTAGATTCATATCCTTTGTCAAATATCAAGGGATTTGGCTGATCTACTGTCTTCATGCGTTAACGTTGTGGGAATGGCAATGGAGGTGGCCTCGGATCTGGTTTTATGTACTTTGGCTCCTCTTCCTCCTCAAGCTTCTCCTTAAGCTCGTTGACAGCCGTTTCCGCTACTGTGATAGATGCTTCACCCCTTTCAAACATTGGAGTAGGCTGATCCACCGTCTTACAATCCCTTAGGAAAATTTTGTTGACATGCTCACGAGGATTTGTTTCTGAACTTTCCGATAGAACCTCTTGTGGTCGTGCTGCCCCTTGTTCAAGTTGTGCAACTTGTATCTCCAATTTTCTAACATTAGTTTGAAAGCTCTCTAGCTGCTTCTGGATGTTATTCTGACTTTGTTGTATTTCCAAAATCAAGTTACCTTGATTTTCATAGGATTGGAGGAGACGAGTGAACATGGCGTTGAAATCGGGGGCTGCTTCGGATTGGTTTGGCTGTGACTGAGATGCACATGGCTGAAAGTTCTGAGTTTGGGGCTGCGTGCATGGCTGAAAGTTCCCCAATAGATGTTGTGCATTCAGCATACCATCAGTGTTCCTATACGGGAAATTTGCGTGATCGCTCCATCTGTGATTGTATGTATTCCCGAAAGGCTGATTGTAACTCTCATAGATCTGTTCTTCAAACCCCCAAACTTCTTGTTCCCATGATTGCTCCGAGTAATGTGGATGGTATGAGTTAGACAACATATGACGAAGATCGGCGAGTTGATCTTTTACCCAAGCTATATCGGCATCCAAAGACTTGATGTTGTTCATGTTACCTCGCAAAATAAAGAACACAAAATTTGATTAAGCTCCGACAGGTAAAAAAAATTGACTCAACAAGAAAGAAAAAACAAAGGAAAAAATACGAAAAACAAATAAAGACTCCGGAAAGGATTATATCTTAGTTTAAAAGTATCCCAACTCTAAAGTCGTAATCAATTCCCCGGCAACGGCGCCAAAAACTTGATGTGGGTTAATCTCAATTAATAATTTACCTAGAATAACGCTTCCGCAAGAATACGGATCGTATAGTACCAGGATCGAACACAAGGAATTGATGCAACTCTAAAGCTAGTGACTAATGAGTAAGATGTGTGAATCAATGAGTGAATGGGAATGCGAACTAGACTAAACTAAACTAATGAATGGAATGACTCAATGACTAAACACCACGGGTTTCGAGAGATGCACGATGAAGAAACGAAGTTCGAACAAGATCAGTGGTCTTAGATATTATCACGAATTCAGGGAATTCAAGCTCTTATATAGGAACTGACTGGCGTACACTTGTCCACTATCTAGCATGCGTAAACAATTCTCTCGATTGCGTATCTCACCTACTAGACGCATTAAGACCGCTATCCTAATCCCTAGATTCAATCGATCAACCTGGAGTAGATTCTAAACCGATTAAATCCTAAATCATGGCTAGATTCTAAAGTCTAATCCCCTAGCATAGATTCATTAGACTTCTATAATCGTCCATTTATGTGGCGTACATGAATGAAAGCATTAAAAACAACCAATCAATCTGCAAACGATCAATAACCGAATTCATTCATTCAAGTGGCTTACAAGAACAAAAGCGTTAAGAACCACCAAGCATTAAGAACAAGACTTCATTACAAATCGACAAAACTCTCTAACCCATGGCTGTGGATCTACTCGGACATGAACTCAGAAAACGAAACACAAAAGATAACTATATTCAACATTGATAAAGAATGAGATCCCTCCCTATTCATATACCGACGTCTTCAATAGATCCTCCATGCTCCGGATTCCTCGTTCCGTCCTTCTCCCTCTTTCTCTACGTCTCTAAGTGTGTCCTCTGATGTCCTTAATGTCTCTCCATGTTCCCCTCCAAGTCTGGTTCGAATCCTAGCTCTAAAAGGTCTCTTTTCTCATTAATTGGCCGTTCAAAAATCAAGGAGTTTGTTGAGAAAAAGGTGGACCCAAGCGGGCACAACCTCCACCGGCTCGTGCAGTCCATAGCCCGTGCGTGCATGAATTTAAACCTGGTCGGGCTGTCTTGCCCGAGCGTGCATCCTTTGAGCCCGAGTCGGGCTAACTCTCGGCGAATTTGTGGTTCAAATTGCAGCCCGATCAGGTGCACATACACAGCCCGAGCGGGCACACTTTATGCCCGAGCATGTACACTATCAAATGCTGTTTCCGCTCCTTTCGCTCGATGCTTGAGTGTTTGATTTGCTTCCATGGCCTTGCACAAGTTGTACCTTGTCATTCAATCACGTTTTCGGGGTTGAATTGCCATAATCACTCGTGTTTCGCTTCATGTCTTCGTTTCCTATACAAAACACGAAACGTAGATGAAGTCCTCGAATATACTCGATAAATCGATGAAATCTAAGAAATCTATTCAAAACTAGACCTAAGAATCATGTAAATACTACGACAGATTACGTGTTATCAAACTCCCCCAGCCTTAACCTTTTCTCCTCCTCGAGCAAATCTAGAGTCGAGTACAAGAAGAGTAAAGAACAATGGATACTAGCACAAATACTCCGAAGGGATAGCCATCATTCAAAATAACGCGTCACATAACGTGATTAGACGATTACAACAATGAATTGTACGATGAGCTTTGAAATACCATAACTCTGTGTACAAAGCTCCGAATTATAAGATTTTTTCATATTTTCTTCCTCATTCCGAGATAAACGATGCCACGGGTTGCTGAAGGCAGCCGGACCCTGTTTTTGAGCTCAAAATCCTTAATTTAGGTCGATACGTTGGATATTTAGAGCCGAGAGTTGCCCTTTTCGAGTTTCTTTGGATACGAATGTCATTTCTTGTCAATATGCCGCTTGCGTTGCGTTTTTCTCTCGGATATTCCTTTCGCTTCCTATTTTCTATTTGTATTTGTCTCTCGTGTTGCACCACTTTTCCGCTTTTTATTTTTATTTCAACGTTATTAGAAATGAATTGTACGACGGGCTTTGAAATACCATAACTCTGCATAGGAAGCTCCGAATTACATGATTTTTTCACATTTTATTCCTCTTTTCGAGATAAACGATGATGCGGGTTGTTGAAGGCAACCCGACCCCGTTTTCGAGCTCAAAATCCTTTATTTAGGTCGATACGTTGGATTTCTAGATCCAGGAGATGCCCTTTTCGAGTTTCTTAGGATACGAATGTCATTTCTTGTCAATACGCCGCTTGCGTTGCGTTTTTCTCTCGGATATTCCTTTCGTTTCTTATTTCCTATTTGCGTTTGTCTATCGTGTTTCACCACTTTTCGGCTTATTGTTTTTGTTTTAACGTGATTAGACGACTACAACAATGAATTGTACGACGGGCTTTGAGTACCATAACTTTGCGTAGGAAGCTCCGAGTTACATGATTTTTTAACTTTTTATTCCTCTTTTCGAGATAAATGATGCCGAGGGTTGCTAAAGGCAGCCCGACCCCATTTTCGAGGTCAAAATCCTTTATTTCGGTCGATATGTTGGATTTTTAGAGCTGGGAGATGCCCTTTTCGAGTTTCTTAGGATACGAATGTCATTTCTTGGCAATACACCGCTTGCTTTGCATTTGTCTCTCGGATATTCCTTTCGTTTCCTATTTCCTATTTGCGTTTGTCTCTCGTGTTGCACCACTTTTCTGCTTTTTGTTTTTGTTTTAACGTGATTAGATGACTAGAACAATGAATTGTACGACGGGCTTTGAAATACCATAACTCTGCGTAGGAAGCTCCGAATTACATGATTTTTTTCACATTTTTTTCCCTTATTCGAGATAAACAATACTGCGGGATGCTGAAGGCAGCCCGACCCCATTTTTAAGCTCAAAATCCTTTATTTAGGTTGATACGTTGGATTTATAAAGACGGGAGATGCCTTTTTCGAGTTTCTTAGGATACGAATGTCATTTCTTGTCAATACGCCGCTTGCGTGGCGTTTTTCTCTCAGATATTCCTTTCACTTCCTATTTCTTATTTGCATTTGTCTCTCGTGTTGCACCACTTTTCTGTTTATTGTTTTTATTTTAACGGGATTAGACGACAACAACAATGAATTGTACGACCGGCTTTGAAATACCATAACTTTGCGTAGGAAGCTCTGAATTACATGATTTTTTTTCACATTTTATTCCTCTTTTCGAGATAAACAATTTCGCGGGTTGCTGAAGGCAGCCCGACCCGGTTTTCGAGCTCAAAATCCTTTATTTAGATCGATATGTTGGATTTTTAGAGTTGGGAAGTGCCCTTTTCGAGTTTCTTAGGATACGAATGTCATTTCTTGTCAATACGCCGCTTGCTTGGTGTTTTTCTCTCGGATATTACTTTCGCTTCCTATTTCCTATTTGCCTTTGTCTCTCGTGTTGCACCACCTTTTCGCTTTTTGTTTTTGTTATAACGTGATTAGACGACTACAACAATGAATTGTACGACGGGCTTTGTGATAACACGTAATTCATCGTAGTATTTACATGTTTCTTAGCTTTAGTTTTTATTAGATTTCTTGGACTTTACCAAGTTATTGAGCATATTCGAGGATTTTATCTACATTTCGTGTTTTGTGTAGGAAATGAAGACATGAAGGAAAACACGAGTGAATACGGCAATTCAACCCCGAAAACGTGATTGAACCACATTACTCGGCCACGGAAGCAAATCGAAATCTCAAGCACCGAGCAAAAGGAGCGGAAACAACAATTGAAGGCTGCACGCTCGGGCTGAGAAGTGTGCCCGGTCGGGCTCAGGTTATGCAATTGAACCAGAAATTCCCCGAGAGCAAGCCCGACTCGGGCTCATAGGCTGCACGCTCAGGCAAGCCAGCCCGCTCGGGCTGAACATGGTGCACGATCGGGCTGAATGTGGTGCGAGCACGGGCTGAGTTGTGCCCGAGCGGGTGGAGGTTGTGCCCGCCCGGGTCAACCTTTTTCTTAACAACCTACCTTGAATTTTGAACTGTCTGAATTTAAAAGGAACAGAAGGGGGAAGCCAAGAGGAGACTGGAAAAGGCTAGAGAACAAGGGGAACGAACCAGGCAAAGGAGAATAGAGAGAGCACGGTCGGAGAGGAAGACTTCGGGGAACCGAAGGATTCGTCGAAGTTTACGCTCGGAGAATAGGGGAAGATGAACATCTACTTCGTTTTTGTTTGCTTCTCTATGTATTCTGAGTAGTTCTCGTTGCCATGGGTTAGGAATGCCATTGTAAAGGATTGTTTGAGTTATTAATGCTTGATTTTGGTTTTGTTCAATTGAATGGTTCGATTTGTGCGTAATGCCTTCATACGTTGTTGATTTCAAGTTTTGATAAGACTAGATCTATTCTACTGAGGTTAGGCATGTTTGAGGGAGATTAGAGATTCGTCTAGGCTTGCGAGAGTCAGATTTGAGTCTCGTGAATGAACTTTCGAATGAATTAGGGTAACAAGAAGTTGGCCAATCGGTTAATCTATTTAGGAACGGTAATAATGGAGGTAGAATTCCCATTGCTCTTAATGCATCTAGAAGTTCCGCGCTACATAGAGGTCACTTCTAGGGGTAGAGTTCCCCACTGTTCTTCATGCATCTAGATGTTCCGCGCTACATCGGGAGATGAGTGACGTTGATTTCCTAGGTAGAGGATTAGATATTAGTTCCCCATCAATGGATACAAACTGACTTCATGATCCTTAGAAACATCCATTGAATGTTCCGGTATTCCCGAAGCCCATGGTACTCTATCTTGTTGAGTCTAAGTTCGTTATCCTTTATTATCTTTACTTTTCCCGTTTTATAATCTTATATTGATCGATCTTCTTCTCGTGAATTCTTAGTTCTAACACTGCACTTAGTCCCCAGAGTTCCACCACTACACGAACCATATACTTGCGGTAGAGTGGTCTTGGAAATATTAAAACCTCTGATTTCCACACATCACTTTGAAATACCATATTTTTGCGTAGGAAGCTCCGAATTACATGATTTTTTCACATTTTATTCCCGTTTTCGAGATAAACGATGCCGCGGGTTGCTGAAGGCGGCCCGACCCCGTTTTCAAGCTCAAAATCTTTTATTTATGTCGATACGTTGGATTTTTAGAGCCGGGAGATGCCCTTTTCAAGTTTCTTATGATACAAATGTCATTTCTTGTCAATACGCCGCTTGCATTGCGTTTTTCTCTCGGATATTCCTTTCGCTTCCTATTTCCTATTTGCATTTGTGTCTCGTGTTGCACCACTTTTCCGTTTTTTGTTTTTGTTTTAACGTGATTAGATGAGTACAACAATGAATGGTACGACAGGCACTGAAATACCATAACTTTGCATAGGAAGCTCCAAATTACATGATTGTTTTACATTTTATTCCTCCATTCGAGATAAACGATGCTGCGGTATGCTGGAGGCAGCCCGACCCCATTTTCGAGCTCAAAATCCTTTATTTAGGTCGATACGTGTAATTTTAAGAGCCGGGTAGTTCCCTTTTTGAGTTTCTTAGGATACAAGTCTCATTTCTTGGCAATACGCCGCTTGCATTGCATTTGTCTCTCGGATATTTCGTTTGCTTACTATTTCCTATTTGCGTTTGTCTCTCGTGTTGCACAAATTTTCCGCTTATTGTTTTTGTCTTAACGTGATTAGATGACTACAACAATGAATTGTACGACGGGTTTTGAAATACCTTTTCGAGTTTCTTAGTATACGAATGTCATTTCTTGTCAATTCGCCGCTTGCGTTGCGTTTTTCTCTCGGATATTCCTTTCAGTTCCTATTTCCTATTTGCGTTTGTCTCTGGTGTTGCACCACTTTTCCGGTTATTGTTTTGGTTTAACGTGATTAGACTACTACGACAATGAATTGTACGACGGGCTTTGAAATACCATAACTTTGCGTAGGAAGCTCTGAATAACATGATTTTTTCACATTTTAATCCTCTTTTTGAGATAAACGATGCCGCGGGTTGCTGAAGGTAGCCCGACCTCGTTTTTGAGCTCAAAATCCTTTATTTAGGTCGATACGTTGGATTTTTAGAGCCACGAGATGCCCTTTTCGAGTTTCTTACGATACGAATTTCATTTCTTGTCAATACGCCGCTTGCGTTGCATTTTTCTCTTGGATATTCCTTTCGTTTCCTATTTCCTCTTTGCGTTTGTCTCTTGTGTTGCACCAGTTTTTCGCTTATTGTTTTTGTTTTGACCTGATTAGACGACTACAACAATGAAGTTTACGATGGGCTTTGAAATACCATAACTTTGCGTAGGAAGCTCCGAATTACATGATTTTTTCACACTTTATTCCTCTTTTCGAGATGAACGATGCTGCGATTGCTGAAGGCAGCCCGATCCCGTTTTTGAGCTCAAAATCCTTTATTTAGGTCGATACGTTGGATTTTTCGAGCCGAGAAATGCCCTTTTCGAGTTTCTTAGGATACGAATGTCATTTCTTGTCAATACGCCGCTTCCGTGGCGTTTTTCTCTTGGATTTTCCTTTCGCTTCCTATTTCCTATTTGCGTTTGTCTCTTGTGTTGCACCACTTTTCCTTTTATTGTTTTTGTTTTTACGTGATTAGACGACTACAACAATGAATTGTACGACGGGCTTTGAAATACCATAACTTTGTGTGGGAAGCTCCGAATTACATGATTATTTCACATTTTATTCCACTTTTCGAGATATACGATGCTGCGGGTTGCTGAAGGCAGCCTGACCCCGTTTTAGAGCTCAAAATCTTTTATTTAGGTCGATACGTTGGATTTTTAGCGCCGGGAGATGCCCTTTTTGAGTTTCCTAGGATACGAATTTCATTTCCAGGCAATACGCCGCTTGCGTTGCGTTTGTCTCTCGGATATTCCTTTCACTTCCTATTTCTTATTTGCTTTTGTCTCTCGTGTTGCACCACTTTTCCGCCTTTTTTTTTGTTTCAACGTCATTAGATGACTACAACAACGAATTGTACGACGGGCTTTGAAATACCATAACTTTGCGTACAAAGCTCCGAATTACATGATTTTTTCACATTTTATTCCTCTTTTCGATATAAACGATGATGCGGGTTGCTGATGGCAGCCCGACCCCGTTTTTAAGCTCAAACTCCTTTATTTTGGACGATACATTGGATTTTTAGAGGCGGGAGATGCCATTTTCGAGTTTCTTAGGATACAAATGTCATTTCTTGTCAATACGCCGCTTGCGTTGCGTTTTCTCTCGGATATTCCTTTCGTTTCCTATTTCCTATTTGCGTTTGTCTCTCGTGTTGCACAACTTTTCCGCTTATTGTTTTTGTTTTAACGTGATTAGATGACTACAACAATGAATTGTACGACGGGTTTTGAAATACCTTTTCGAGTTTCTTAGTATACGAATGTCATTTCTTGTCAATTCGCCGCTTGCGTTGCGTTTTTCTCTCGGATATTCCTTTCAGTTCCTATTTCCTATTTGCGTTTGTCTCTTGTGTTGCACCAGTTTTTCGCTTATTGTTTTTGTTTTGACCTGATTAGACGACTACAACAATGAAGTTTACGATGGGCTTTGAAATACCATAACTTTGCGTAGGAAGCTCCGAATTACATGATTTTTTCACACTTTATTCCTCTTTTCGAGATGAACGATGCTGCGATTGCTGAAGGCAGCCCGATCCCGTTTTTGAGCTCAAAATCCTTTATTTAGGTCGATACGTTGGATTTTTAGAGCCACGAGATGCCCTTTTCGAGTTTCTTACGATACGAATTTCATTTCTTGTCAATACGCCGCTTGCGTTGCATTTTTCTCTTGGATATTCCTTTCGTTTCCTATTTCCTCTTTGCGTTTGTCTCTTGTGTTGCACCAGTTTTTCGCTTATTGTTTTTGTTTTGACCTGATTAGACGACTACAACAATGAAGTTTACGATGGGCTTTGAAATACCATAACTTTGCGTAGGAAGCTCCGAATTACATGATTTTTTCACACTTTATTCCTCTTTTCGAGATGAACGATGCTGCGATTGCTGAAGGCAGCCCGATCCCGTTTTTGAGCTCAAAATCCTTTATTTAGGTCGATACGTTGGATTTTTCGAGCCGAGAAATGCCCTTTTCGAGTTTCTTAGGATACGAATGTCATTTCTTGTCAATACGCCGCTTGCGTTGCGTTTTCTCTCGGATATTCCTTTCGTTTCCTATTTCCTATTTGCGTTTGTCTCT
>CM071874.1:21895651-21909899 GCA_036759665.1 Gynandropsis gynandra
AGCCATGACAATGGAATAGGATGCTCTCTACCTCTTCCTCGGGGATGCATCTCCTGATGACTCCGTCCCCATATCTCTTGAACAGAATCGGGTCGTCCCAATAGTAGTGTTTGACATCCACAAAGAACTTCCTGCGCGCATGAAAAGAAAGATCAGGGCGTAGTATACCGCTCACAAGAAAATTAACAAAATCAGAATACCAAGGAGCGGGTTTACCTGAGTCTATTGTGCATATGCTGTCGTCTTTCAAGGAGTCGTTGATAGGTCTCGCATCCTCTACAACAATGCGAGAGAGGTGATCTGCAACGACGTTCTCCGACCCCTTCCTATCTTTGATTTCGAGATCGAACTCTTGTAGGAGAAGGATCCATCGGATGAGGCGTGGTTTCGCGTCCTTCTTCCCTAGAAGATACTTATGTGCTGCATGGTCAGTATAAACGATTACCTTTGACCCGACGAGATAGGATTTGAACTTGTCAAAGGCGAAGACGACGGCAAGGAGCTCCTTCTCGTTTGTGGCATAGTTGATTTGGGCGTCATCTAATGTATTGCTAGCGTAGGAGATGACGTGAGAGACCTTGTCCCTTCGCTGCCCTAGGACAGCGCCTACAGCGTAGTCGCTAGCGTCACACATAGTCTCGAATGGAAGGCTCCAATCGGGTGGCTGAATGATGGGCACCGAAACCAGTGCTTTCTTGATGGTGTTAAAGGCGTCGTGGCACTCTTGAGAGAATTCGAATGTAGCATCTTTGGCCAGCAGCTCTGTCAATGGTTTCGTGATCTTTGAGAAGTCTTTGATGAACCTCCGATAAAAACCTGCATGCCCTAGGAAGCTACGAATTTGTTTAACCGAAATAGGTGGAGGAAGTTTCTCAATTACCTCAATCTTGGCTTTGTCGACTTCTATACCCCTTGATGAGATCATATGTCCAAGCACAATACCTTCCTTCACCATGAAATGACACTTTTCCCAATTTAGAACAAGGTTCGCTTCCTCACATCGCTAACAAGATTCCTTCCTCACATCGCCGTAACAATCTAGAAAGGTTAACAAGACAATCATCGAATGTAGAACCATAAACCGAAAAATCATCCATAAATACTTCCATGATATGTTCGATCAAATCAGAAAAAATTGCCATCATACAACGCTGTAAAGTAGCCGGAGCGTTGCAGAGACCAAAAGGCATACAACGGTAAGTGAATGTCCCATAAGGACACGTGAAGGTCGTCTTCTCTTGGTCTTGAGGGTGAATGGGAATCTGAAAGAAACCAGAATATCCATCCAAATAACAAAAGTA
The DNA here is from genome assembly GCA_036759665.1 of Gynandropsis gynandra. Taxonomy (NCBI): domain Eukaryota; kingdom Viridiplantae; phylum Streptophyta; class Magnoliopsida; order Brassicales; family Cleomaceae; genus Gynandropsis; species Gynandropsis gynandra. The sequence goes on from CM071874.1 coordinate 21,896,953, forward strand.
GGCATGATTCGCTAACCGTTCTAACATTTGATCGATGAATGGAAGAGGGAAGTGATCTTTCCTTGTTGCCTTGTTGAGCTTGCGGTAGTCTATGCACATCCTCCATCCCGTGACGGTCCTTGTTGGAATCAGCTCGTTGTTATCGTTGCGCACTACCGTCATCCCTCCTTTCTTGGGCACGACATGCACGGGGCTCACCCATTCGCTGTCCGAGATAGGATATATGATACCTGCATCCAAAAGTTTAAGAATCTCCTTTTTCACTACCTCTTTTAAGTTGGGGTTCAGCCGCCTTTGCGCTTCAATTGACGGTGTATGCCCATCTTCCATGAGAATCCGATGCATGCATAACGAAGGGCTTAGACCCTTGATGTCCTCGATGGTATATCCGATCACTTTCCTATGCTTTCTCAAACATTCAAGCAGCCTTTGCGTCTCATCTACACTCAAGTCAGCATTGACAATAACGGGATATGTATCATTAAGTCCGAGATACTCATACCGAAGAGAAGAGGGCAGCGGCTTCAACTCGAGTTTGGGTGCCTTCTCTACTGCGAAGTCAGTTTGTACTTCGTGAGTTATCTTCTCATGTGGAACGTTGCTTAGTGTTTGAACAGCACTCATGAATTCTGCGTACGCCTCAGCTTCTTCGTCGGTAAGACCTGCATCTTCGCAAATTTGAGTTAAACATCTAATGAGTGGATCGGAGATACTTACTTGATCAAACGTGTCGTTCGTTAGCTCGTCCAGCAAGTCGATTCGAAAGCAAGACTCCTTCATGGAGGGTCCGTTCATGGTTTTGGACAAGTTGAATTCAATCGTTTCGTCTCCGACACGTAAGGAAAGTTTCCCTTGTTGTACATCTATCATCGCACCTGCAGTAGCTAAGAAAGGCCTACCAAGTATAATAGGTATCCTAGCATCCTCTTCTATGTCAAGTACAACAAAATCAGCGGGAATACATAAATTACCTACCTTGGTGGGAATGTTCTCAACAATCCCCACCGGATATCTTACCGAACGATCAGCGAGTTGGAGAGACATCTTGGTAGGTTTAAGATCACCGAAGTTCATCCGCTTGAAGACCGAGTGTGGCATGAGGCTCACGCTTGCTCCTAAATCACACAATGCTTTATCAATATCAAGATTACCTATTGTGCATGGAATGGAGAAGCTTCCGGGGTCCTTCAACTTCGGGGGCAGCTTGTTTTGAAGAATGGCACTGCATTCCTCGGTGAGTGCTACCGTCTCACTCTCTTCGATACGCCGTTTGTTGGACAGAATTTCTTTGAGAAATTTGGCGTACATGGGCATTTGTTGGAGAGCTTCTACAAAAGGTAAGTTAATCTGAAGTTTCTTAAGTATTTCTACGAATCGTGCGTACCTTGGCTCGTTTTTGCTGCTCACCAATCGCTGCGGGAACGGTATCGGAGGCTTGTACGCCGGTGGAGCTACGTACGGTTTTTCCAATTCTGAATCAGCTTCTCCCTCATTCGCAATACCTTTTCCCTTGTCTACTGATTTTCCAGCAACTCTCTCGTGCTCTTTTGGGGGTGGATTCGTAAGCACATTACCGCTGCGCAAGGTTATAGCATTCACATGCTCGCTAGGGTTAAGATCGGGCTTCCCGGGAAGTTGTCCGGGATTCCGAGAGGATGAGGCGGCCTGTTGTGCTATGGAGTTTTCCAACATCTTCACATGAGTGCTCAGAGACTCCATTTGAGTTTTAAGCTCACTAATCGCTGTCCCAACATCCGCGTCGAATTTGGTTCGAATCGATTGTTGCTGCTTCTGCTCCTTCATGAATTCGAGCAACACCGCCTCAAGGTTTGATGAAGAGGCTTGAGAATCGATTGTTGCTGCTCCTAATTCTTGATAAATTCGAGCATCACTGCCTCAAGGTTTGATGAAGGTGCTTGAGGAGGTTGAGGGGCTTGCGGAGCTTGCTGTGCTTGCTGGAGTTGTTGGTTGTTTTGCGGGAAATTATTCTGCCTTGGTGGAAACCCCGAATACTTCACCGGTTGAGTCGTTCGATATGACAAGTTCGGGTGATTCCTCCAATTCGGGTTGTAGGTGTTCCCGAATTGCGTGTTGCCTTGCTGCTGGGCATAATACATATGTTCGTAATCCTCATGTACTGTGCATTGATACGCGACATGATCCGTATCTCCGCAATTCGCACAGTACATAGCATTCGCTGCATTACCCATGGCTCTATTCTGGTTAGGCTCATATAAACGACGAGTGCTATTAGGCATACCTCTTGGAGTGGACCACATGGTGTGGTTCATGGCGAGGTTATCAATCAGCTCAAATGCCTCCTCGACGCTAAGATCCATGAATGATCCTCTGGCAGCGTTATCCAACCTCATGCGGTGCTCATCTGAAATTCCGTTATAAAAAGTTTGGATAACGTACCATTGCTCAAGTCCATGGTGTGGACACATCTGCAGAAGATCCTTAAATCTACCCCACGCCTCAAACATAGTCTCTCCATCTCTGCATCTGAATGTTGTGATTTCCCCCCTCAACTGAATCGTCTTGCTTGGAGGAAAGAAACGTGAAAGGAACAGTGTGCAGAGCTGATCCCAAGTGGTGATAGATCCCGCGGGGAGTGATTGCAACCAAGCTTTCGCTTTTCCCCCAATTGAAAAAGGGAAAAGACGCAGCAAGATTGCATCCTCAGAGACTCCATGAATTTTGAACGTACCTGAAAGTTCGAGGAAATCTCTGAGGTGCTGATGTGGATCCTCATGGTTTCCACCCATGAATTGCTTCTGATAAAGCATATTTATCATTGCTGGCTTAATCTCGAATTGCTCTCTTGCAACAGCAGGCATCCTTATGGCTGTTTGCACGTTGTTCATGTTCGGCACCACGTAATCCCTTAGACGACGTGGTGGAGGAGCCTGTAATTGCATCTGTCCATTGCCGTTCTGATTATCCATCTTTTGTCGACCTGAAAGTTCTGCAAAGGACAAACAAAGAACAATTTACGTAGAAGGAACGAAAGAAAAGAAAACAAAAATAAAAACAAAGCAAGAAGGACTCTAGGTTCGAATCTAAGACGCGTTGACAATAGTCCCCGGCAACGGCGCCAAAAACTTGATGCGTATCAGAGTTAAATATAACCTAATCTACCCGCAAGTGCACGGCACGTGTGTAGTATTTTAGGTGTCGATCCCACAGAGACTACGCAACACTACCTAAACCCGAACTACGAATCAAACTTGCTAACGAAAGAAGGTGAATAAGGAATGAAATACTGAAAGTAACTAAACTACTTGGGTTCTAACGATGAGATAAACGTCCTAGGAAACCGGTTTCACCACAAGACTACCGAAACACACGATCAACCTATCTATCATGCAATCCCAGTTAAAGCTATCTAAGGCGGACGATCCTAACATGATATCTACCCTCTCTCAAGGCATAGACACGTGATCTAGACAAGCTGCCCCCTACTTTCGTGGCTGACACCATGAACTAAACCCATAAACTCTGTGATTCGCCCGTTCACCCTCAACCGTTGCTACCCTACTTTCGTGGCCTAACCTCGGTTGTTCTAAACCTGACTTTCTAGGACTAGAATTCTCCTTTCGGTCCTTCTCCTAACCCCTAACACATGCATCTACGTGGCCATCGCAAACACAAGTAAATTCAAGAACTCAGATAAAGAATAGATGAACTAAAACGGGAAGATGCATTCAAAATAGATCAAAAGAGGTCTCGGGATAGCCAAGGGCTAATCCCTTCTCCTAGAACAAACAAACTACTCGCTCATGCGTCTGTAAAGAAACATAAACATAGTAGAAAGTCTAAGGAACATAAAAACCAAACAAAACCGAAGTGGCGGTGCTTGATCTCCAATGCTCCTCGCTTATCTCCTCGCAAGAATCTGCTCTAACTTTGCTGAATTCTTCTCCTCTGTATGCTTGCTGTAATCACGTCTTTTTGCCTCCTTTTAAGCCTCCTAAGTCAGTCCAATTGTTGCCTAAATTGCCCCACGAGTTCCCTTATGTTTTAAGTTAAGTTTACTTAAGTTTTGAGAAGTTTCGGGCCGCTACCCGCTCGGGTAATGAGAGTACCCGCTCGGGTGCGGCTAGGGTAACCCGCGTGGTCTGCTGGCTGGGCCCACGAGTTCCCTTTGTTTTAAGTTAAGTTTACTTAACTAAAAAGTTAGTTTCGGGCCGCTACCCGCTCGGGCATTGAGTGTGCCCGCTCGGGTGCGGCTAGGGAGGAACGCACGGATGTGCAGCTGGTGGGCATGCCCGATCGGGCATGGTATGCGTGCCTGCTCGGGCACAAGGCAAATGGTCGGGCAAGTCATGCCCGAGTCGTGCAAATGGTGCACAAGTTTGGCCGAAGGTCTTGCCCGGTCGTGCAAGGGTTGTGCCTGACCGGGTGGAGGCTTTCCATGCTCAATCTCGTCCCGTTTGTCCTGTGATGATCCAAAATGATCCAAATACGCGTAAAAACCTGTAAGAACATGAAAAGCACGAAAGCAAGTAAAACAGATACAGAATCATACGTAAAGCAACACATATATATCGAAAACGTCTCTTAAATCATGCATGAAATATGTATGAAAACGAGATGATCATGTTGCATCACTTTTCCGCTTATTTGTTTTTGTTTTAATGTGATTAGACAACTACAACAATGAATTGTATGACAGGCTTTGAAATACCATAACTTTGTGTAGGAAGCTCAAAATTACATGATTTTTCCACATTTTATTCCTCTTTTTGAGATAAACGATGCCGCGGGTGCTGAGGGCAGCCCGACCCTTTTTTGGAGCTCAAAATCCTTTATTTAGGGCGATACGTTGGACTTTTAGAGCCGGGAGATGCCCTTTTCGAGTTTCTTAGGATACAAATGTCATTTCGTGTCAATACGCCGCTTGCGTGGTGTTTTTCTCTCGGATACTCCTTTCGCTTCCTATTTCCTATTTGCATTTGTCTCTCGTGTTGCACCACTTTTTCGCTTATTGTTTTTGTTTTAACGTGATTAGGCGACTACAACAATGAATTGTACAACGGTCTTTGAAATACCATAACTTTGCGTACGAAGCTCTGAATTACATGAGTTTTCGCATTTTATTCCTATTTTCGAGACAAACGATGCCGCGGGTTGCTGGAGCAGCCCGACCCCGTTTTCGAGCTCAAAATCCTTTATTTAGGTCGATACGTTGGATTTTTAGAGCCAGGAGATGCTCTTTTCAAGTTTCTTAGCATACGAATGTAATTTCTTTTCAATATGCCGCTTAGCCGCTTACGTTTTCTCTCGGATATTCCTTTCGTTTCCTATTTCCTATTTGCGTTTGTCTCTCGTGTTGCACCACTTTACCGCTTTTTGTTTTTGTTTTTACGTGATTAGACGACTACAACAATGAATTGTACGACGGCTTGGAAATACCATAATTCTGCATAGGAAGCTCTGAATTACATGATTTGTTTCACATTTCATTCCTCTTTTCGAGATATGCTGAAGGCAGCCCGGCCCCGTCTTCGAGCTCAAAATCCTTTATTTAGATCGATACGTGGGATTTTTAGAGCCGGAAGATGCCCTTTTCGAGTTTCTTAGGATACAAATGTCATTTCTTGTCGATACGCCGCTTGCCTTGCATTTCTCTCTCGGATATTCCTTTCGTTTCCTATTTCCTATTTGCGTTTGTCTCTCGTGTTGCACCACTTTTCCGCTTATTGTTTTGTTTTAACGTGATTAGACAACTGCAACAATGAATTGTACGACGGGCTTTGAAATACCATAACTTTGCGTAGGAAGCTCCGAATTACATGATTTTTTCACATTTTATTCCTCTTTTCGAGGTAAACGATGGTGTGGGTTGCTGAAGGCAGCCCGACCCCGTTTTCGAACTCAAAATCCTTTATTTAGGTCGATACATTGGGGTTTTAGAGCCGGGAGATGCCCTTTTTGAGTTTCTTAGGATACGAATATCATTTCTTGTCAATACGCTGCTTGCGTTGCGTTTTTCTCTTAGATATTCCTTTCGTTTCCTATTTCCTATTTGTGTTTGTCTCTCGTGTTGCACCACTTTTCCGCTTTTTGTTTTTGTTTTAACGTGATTAGACGACTACAACAATTAATTGTACGACGGGCTTTGAAATACCATAACTCTGCGTAGGAAGCTCCGGATTACATGATTTTTTCTTATTTTATTCCTCTTTTCGAGATAAACAATGACGTGGGATGCTGAAGGCAGCCCGACCCCGTTTTCAAGCTCAAAATGTTTTATTGAGGTCGATACGTTGGATTTTTAGAGCCGGGAGATGCCCTTTTCGAGTTTCTTAGGATACGAATGTCATTTCTTGTCAATACGCCGCTTGCGTTGCGTTTTTCTCTTGAATATTCCTTTCGTTTACTATTTCCTATTTGTGTTTGTCTCTCGTGTTGCACCATTTTTCCGCTAATTGTTTTTATTTTAAAGTGATTAGACGACTACAACAATGAATTGTACGACGAGCTTCGAAATACCATAACTCTGCGTAGGAAGCTTCGAATTACATGATTTTTTCTTATTTTATTCCTTTTTTCGAGATAAACGATGCCGCGGAATGTTGAAGGCAGCCCGACCCCGTTTTCCAGCACAAATTCTAGATACGTTGGATTTTTAGAGCCGAGAGATGCCCTTTTCGAGTTTCTTAGGATGCCAATGTCATTTCTTTTCAATACGCTGCTTGCGTTGCGTTTTTCTCTTGAATATTCCTTTTGTTTCCTATTTCCTATTTGTGTTTGTCTCTTGTGTTGCACCACTTTGCCGCTTTTTGTTTTTGTTTTAACCTGATTAGACGACTACAACAATGAATTGTACGACGGGCTTTGAAATACCATAACTCTGCGTAGGAAGCTCCGGATTACATGATTTTTTCTTATTTTATTTCTCTTTTCGAGATTAACGATGATGCGGGATGCTGAACGCAGCCGACCTCGTTTTCAAGCTCAAAATATTTTATTGAGGTCGATACGTTGGATTTTTAGAGCCGGGAGATACCCTTTTCGAGTTACTTAGGATACGAATGTCATTTATTGTCAATACACCGCTTGCGTTGTGTTTTACTCTTGAATATTCCTTTCGTTTACTATTTGCCTATTTGCGTTTGTCTCTCGTGTTGCACCATCTTTCCGCTAATTGTTTTTATTTTAACGTGATTAGACGACTACAACAATGAATTGTACGACGAGCTTCGAAATACCATAACTCTGCGTTGGAAGCTTCGAATTACATGATTTTTTCTTATTTTATTCATTTTTTCGAGATAAACGATGCCGCGGGATGTTGAAGGCAGCCCGACCCCGTTTTCCAGCACAAAATCTTTTATTTAGGTCGATACGTTGGATTTTTAGAGCCGGGAGATGCCCTTTTCGAGTTTCTTAGGATGCAAATGTCATTTCTTTTCAATACGCTGCTTGCGTTGCGTTTTTCTCTTGAATATTCCTTTCGTTTCCTATTTCCTATTTGCGTTTGTCTCTTGTGTTGCACCGCTTTTCTGCTAATTGTTCTTTTTAACGTGATTAAACGACTACAACAAAAAATTGTACGATGGGCTTGGAAATACCATAACTCTGCGTAGGAAGCTCCGAATTACATGATTTTTCCACTTTTTATTCCTCTTTTCGAGATAAACGATGCCGCGGGTTGCTGAAGGCAGCACGACCCCATTTTTGAGCTCAAAATCCTTTATTCAGGTTGATACATTGGATTCTTATAGCCGGGAGATGCCCTTTTCGAGTTTCTTAGGATACGAATGTCATTTCTTTTCAATACGCCGCTTGCGTTGCGTTTTTCTCTCGGATATTCCTTTCGTTTTCTATTTCCTATTTGCGTTTGTCTCTCGTGTCGCACCACTTTTCCGCTTATTGTTTTTGTTTTAACGTGATTAGACAACTACAACAATGAATTGTTGACGGGCTTTGAAATACCATAACTTTGCGTAGGAAGCTCCGAATTACATTATTTTTTCACATTTTATTCCTCGTTTTGAGATAAACGATGCTGCGGGTTGCTGAAGGCAGCCCAACCTTATTTTCGAGCTTAAAATCCATTATTTATGTCGATAAGTTGGATTCTTAGAGGCGGGAGATGCCCTTTTCGAGTTTCTTAGGATACGAATGTCATTTCTTGTGAATACGCCGCTTGCGTTGCGTTTTTCTCTCGGATATTCCTTTCGCTTCCTATTTCCTATTTGCATTTGTCTCTCGTGTTGCCCCACTTTTCCGCTTATTGTTTTTGTTTTAACGTGATTAGACGACTACAACAATGAATTGTACGATGGGCTTTGAAATACCATAACTCTACGTAGGAAGCTCAGAATTACATGATTTGTTCACATTTTATTCATGTATTCGAGATAAACGATGCCGCAGGTTGCTGAAGGCAGCCCGACCCTATTTTCGAGCTCAAAATCCTTTATTTAGGTCGATACGTTGGATTTTTTGAGCCGGGAGATGCCCTTTTCGAGTTTCTTGGGATACTAATGTCATTTCTTGTCAATACGCCGCTTGCGTTGCTTTTTTCACTCGGATATTCCTTTCGTTTCCTATTTCCCATTTTCATTTGTCTCTCGTGTTGCACCACTTTTCCGCTTATTGTTTTGGTTTTAACGTGATTAGAAGACTACAACAATGAATTGTACGATGGACTTTGAAATACCATAACTCTACGTAGGAAGCTCCGAATTACATGATTTTTTAACATTTTATTCCACTTTTCGAGAAAACGATGCTGTGGGTTGCTGAAGGCAGCCCAAACCCATTTTCGAGCTAAAAATCCTTTATTTAGGTCGATACGTTGGATTTTTAGAGCCGGGAGATGCCCTTTTCGAGTTTCTTAGGATACGAATGTCAATTCTTGTCAATATGCCGCTTGCGTGGCATTTTTCTCTCGGATATTCCTTTCGCTTCCTATTTCCAATTTGCGTTTTTTTTTTTTTGGTTGGAAGTAAATTTTATTGCATGTGTCCCATGAAGGGATGAGAAAACGATTTAAAATACATCCAGTGTCGTGAGCATACACGGGATAATACGCAGATCACCCGTACTATGCTACGACTACATGACCATATGAACCACGTCGCAGCTATGAGAGCAGGGTACATGATACCCCGGGCCTCATTAAAACCTCAATGCGGTAAACCCAATGGGAAAAACCCGTCAAGGAGGAAAAAGAGCACCCCTGCGACGGAAACTAACCAATACAAGCAACCAATAAACGAAATAAACACAAGATGCACAAACATAAAGTACTAGAGTCGGTCTAAACCATCTTCATACCGTACTACCACCCGCCTGGCTGTGTAGCCTCAAAGTCTCCACTACGGCTGTCGGGAACTTGTCATGTAGCACCAAGGATAAGTGGTCCAGAATCAGTCGGACTACTACCTCTATTGAAACTCTCTTGTTGTCGAATATGCTCCCATTCCTGGCACGCCATAGGTGGTAGACCGAGGCTGAGAGTGCATATCGTCGTGCGCGCGCTAGGCAATCATCCCGAACGGAGTTCCTTCGCAGCCACGTAAGTGCATCTTGGATTGTCATGTTGGACCGTGGCAGGTGCACCCGGTCACACACTTGGCACCATATTTGTTTAGCGTAGACACACTCAAAGAACAGGTGCCTGTGACTCTCCGTATGCTGGTTGCATAACCTGCATGTTGTATCGACATCTAAAAAGGTAAGACGGTCAAGGGTAGGGAGTTTACCTCGTATCGCCAACCATAGAATGAAGGAATGCTTCGGCGTGTTGTGCTTCGGCCACACCTCCTTTACCCAAATTACCACCGGTTGCCTTGGCCGGATATCTTCATACGCCTTAGATACCCGAAACCGTCCCATCTCACTCCAATCCTCCATCCTATCCACGCCTCTAGCCTCATCTCCTGCTAAGTCTCGCACCATGTCTCGGGCTTGTAGTATGGACTTTATCAATGGAGAGTCTCGCCGAGTCGTACTCCATTCCCAGGGGCCTATCCGTGCCAAATACCTATGGTGGACCCACCTTACCCATAGGCTGTCTCTTTGCGTTGTAATGTGCCACCAGTGCTTGATCATGAAACTTCGGTTCCATGAGCTAAGGTCTAGAAGACCTAATCCTCCTTCTCTCATTGGTAGGCATACCTCAGTCCATCGTACTCGGGGATGTTTCCACAAAAACCCTCTACAAATAGAGGTAAGTTTGTGGATGACACCCCGAGGTACTGCAACCATGGAAAGCCAGAACCCAGCGCTTCCTTGTAGCACTGACCCAATAAGCTCCCTGCGACCAGCAAAAGTAATCAGATTCTTTGCCCAAATAGTAAGATGAGAACTTATCTTATCTAGTAATGGCTTGAAATGTATTCCTCGCAGTCCTGTGGGACCGATTGGAATGCCTAGGTAGCGGAAAGGAAAGACGCCCTCCCTGAACCCGGTGACTCCCAGAAGTGCCACTCGTTCCTGATCTGATACCGACGCCAGAAACACGGAGGATTTCCGTGCATTTACTTGGAGACCAGACATAGCACTAAACCGTCGAAGACAGTCCATTAGTACCCCTACGGATCCTGCATCACCACGACAAAACATAACAATATCATCAGCAAATATTAAATGTGAAAGTCGTAGAGGGGTACAGTGCTGATGAAAGGAAAATACGTCCCTTTGAGTCTCTTTCTTGACGAGCCTGGAGAAGATCTCCATGCAGATGACGAAGAGCAATGGAGAGAGGGGATCGCCTTGTCGCAATCCCCGTTTACCCGGGAAGAAACCGTGAATGGTTTTGTTGATCTTGATGGAGTATGTGGCCGTTGTAATACACTCCATCACCCATGCGATGAATGTGGGCGCGGCTCCAATGTACTCAAGGGCGAACTTGACAAAGTCCCATGAGACCGTGTCGTATGCCTTTGCTAGGTCAATGTTAAGAAAGCACCGCTTCGGATCGCCCTTAACCTCATATCGCCGTAGTAACTCCTGCACCAAGAAAACATTATCCGAGAGAAGCCGGCCCTCCACAAAAGCGCTTTGGGCCGGATCGATCAGTGGACCAAGACACCGCGCTAAACGCAGTGTCATGATCTTGGTGATAATCTTATAAATCACATTACAGCATGAAATAGGGCGATAGTGCTCAACTGTCGATGGATCGTCGGTCTTCGGGATAATGGCGACTATGGTGTGATTGAGCTGCTTGAGGAGCTTCCTGCTAACGAAGAGCTCCTTGACTGCGGCACACACTTCGGCACCCGTAATCTCCCACGTTGACTTGAAGAATTTGACCGAGAACCCATCTGGGCCTGGGGATTTATCATCACCCATGGACCATAAGGCGTTCTTGATCTCACTTACCGATACGGGAGATGTCAGGATCTGGTTATCTTCCTCCGACAACCTTCCTCCACATGCAAGCTCCTCGGCATCGGGGATCACCGTGTTTACCGTCGTTCCAAACAGCCCTCGGAAGTGGTCTATGAATTCCATTGCCAGCTCATCCATTGAGTGCGTCCTTGACCCATCCCTTTTGGTAATAGCCGCAATATGATTCCGCCTGCCATTAAATTTCATCAGTGTATGAAAATACTTGGTGCATTTATCACCTTGTAAAGTATATCTAGATTTAGCAAGCTGAGTCAGAAAGCTCCCCTCCGCTTCGTTTAACCGTTTTGCCAGTTGCTTAGCCTCTTTCATTCTGTTCCTTGCCTCCGTTGAGCCAGGTCGAAGCCTACACTCCTCCAGGGCCGCCGTATATTCTGCATTTGCCTCCGCAGCCCTCACGAAAATTTGGTTGAACTCTTGTTGATTGAGCATTTTGAGCGGTGCCTTGAGTCCACGTAATAACCTTGCAAGACGGTATTGGTAAGTACCCCTTACTTCCGCCCCCCATCCCTCTCTTATTATGTCCATGAACCTCGGGTGCTTAGTCCACATGTTGAAGAACTTGAAGTATTTCCGTCCTGTTACCTGCAATCCACGCAAAGAAACAATTCCCGGCTTGTGGTCCGAAAGGTGCCACTCAGCAGGGAAATCAGTATCACAAGTGAGAGCAGAATCGGACCATGCGGGGTTAATCAAAACACGGTCGATTCTGCTCCAGATAGTGCCGTTGGTCCAAGTCAACGGGTTCGTTATCGAGCATGGTGCATCCGCAAGGCCATGACGACGGCATGCGTCAATCATATCCTGACACTCATACATCGATACCGGAGCTCCGTTGACCCTTTCCCCCTCATTCATTACTGAATTGAAATCTCCTAAGACAATCCATGGTAATCTATAATCATCTAGGAGATTATCTACATGACCCCAAATTGCCCGTCTATCCACTACGCTATGCAAGCCGTACGTAAAACTCACTCCAAATTGCACACCGGTGGTCCTACACGTGGCAAGAACCCCGATGTGCTGGGTTGAGGAGTTAATGATCTCTAACTCTACATGATCCCCATCCCATGCAACTACTATACGGCCACGTGTGTCAAGCTCAAAGTTCGTTACAAACTTCCAGCCAGGCACCACGTTCCGCATCACCCTTTCTATATTACCACTAGTACACTTGGTTTCATAGATACCCGCTAAACATGATTGAGATTGTCGAATTACCTCCCTTAGGCCGCGTTGTTTCAGGGCTTGGCCTAGCCCTTGTATGTTCCAAGAGATGATCTTCATGAAATGAGGGTGGGGTTGCCCTTCCCGTCATTCTCCTTTGCGCTACTTCGAAGATTCCGTAACTGAGGCCACTTGACTGACGCCAATGCCTGAATTACGGGGCGGGCCGGTAGTGCGCCCGCCTCCTTCTTTCTTGCCTTTTCTCGATCCCTCTTTTTCTGTGACTTTGTCCTCTTCCCTTGAGGGGTGAGTTCCCCTTCCTCCCTATCCTCAGTGACGTGATGTACAGCAGCCTCAATCTCTAGCTCTGCGCGGTCTACACCGTCCTCACCTTCGATGGCCTT
>CM071874.1:21980926-21994016 GCA_036759665.1 Gynandropsis gynandra
AGGATTCGGATTCCCTAGAACTACGACCTATTGTTTTTCAGCCGACTAATAAGCTCTAACGCATAGGAAAACCTAGCTCAATCATGCTCACGGAAAAGGAAAAGGTTAACTTCTTAAGCATCCTAGGTTCAGGGTTCATCTCAAAAAAACAAAAACAAACTAAAAATCGCAAAAAATAACCTAAAAACTAAAAAGTCAAAAGAAAATGATACGAAATCACCTGACAAACGTGAGCTGCTCCCCCCAAACTTGAATTGAACGGCGTCCTCGACGAGAAGCTCCGATGGAGGATGAAGGAAGTGAAGCACTTTTGTGGTGTTATTTTTTATGAAAAAGCTTAAGACGAGAATTAAAAAGTAGAACCAAGTCACCTTGCTGAAAATCATGAGGTAGGATCTTCTTGTCGTGCCATCTCTTGGCACGCTCCTTGTAGATCTTAGCGTTCTCGTAGGCGTCAAGACGGAGCTCGTCAAGCTCGTTAATCTGCAAAAGTCGTTTCTCACCTGCGCTCTTAAGATCAAAGTTAAGGAGCTTTGTCGCCCAATAGGCGCGGTGCTCTAGCTCGACAGGTAAATGGCAAGATTTTCCATAAACAAGCTGAAAAGGAGTCATACCAATTGGAGTTTTGAACGCTGTCCTATAGGCCCATAATGCATCATCTAACTTCATCGACCAATCTCGACGGGACCTAGACACGGTTTTTTCTAGTATGCTCTTAATTTCCCTATTCGAAACCTCTACCTGTCCGCTGGTTTGTGGGTGGTATGGTGTAGCTATCCTATGTCTCACGCCATAATGCTTAAGGAGGGACTCAAATTGTCGTGCAATGAAGTGTGAACCTCCGTCACTAATGACTAACCTAGGAACTCCAAAACGAGGGAATATGATCTTCTTAAAGAATTTCATTACTACCCTAGCATCATTAGTTGGCGTTGCTATGGCTTCTACCCACTTAGACACATAATCTACACCTACCAATATGTATTGGTTGCCACATGATGATGGGAAAGGTCCCATGAAATCTACACCCCAAACATCGAACAATTCTACCTCGAGGATGTAATTCTGTGGCATCTCGTTCCTCCTACCTATATTTCCCGTTCTTTGACATCTATCACAAGAGGAAACGTACCTATGGGTGTCCTTGAAGAGGTTTGGCCAATAAAAACCTGCTTGTAGCACCTTTGAGGCGGTCATGGACTTGCTGAAATGGCCTCCATAATCGGATCCATGGCAATGGAATAGGATGCTCTCTACCTCTTCCTCGGGCATGCATCTCCTAATGACTCCGTCCCCACATCTCTTGTACAGAATTGGGTCGTCCCAATAGTAGTGTTTGACATCCGAAAAGAACTTCCTGCGTGCATGAAAAGAAAGATCAGGGCGTAGCGTACCGCTCACAAGAAAATTAGCAAAATCAGCATACCAAGGAGCGGGTTTACCCGAATCTATTACGCATATGCTGTCGTCTTTCAAGGAGTCATTGATAGGTCTCGCATCCTCTACAACAATGCGAGAGAGGTGATCTGCAACGACATTCTCCGACCCCTTCCTATCTTTGATTTCGAGATCGAACTCTTGTAGGAGAAGGATCCATCGGATGAGTCGTGGTTTCGCGTCCTTCTTCCCTAGAAGATATTTAAGTGCTGCATGGTCAGTATAAACGATTACCTTTGATCCGACGAGATAGGATTTGAACTTGTCAAAGGCGAAGACGACGGAAAGGAGCTCTTTCTCGGTTGTGGCATAGTTGATTTGGGCGTCATCCAATGTCTTGCTAGCGTAGGAGATGACATGAGAGACCTTGTCCCTTCGCTGCCCTAGGACAGCGCCTACAGCGTAGTCGCTAGCGTCACACATAATCTCGAATGGAAGGCTCAAATCAGGTGGCTGAATGATGGGCGCCGAAACCAGTGCTTTCTTGATGGTGTGGAAGGCGTCGTGGCACTCTCGAGAGAATTCAAATGTGGCGTCTTTGGCCAGCAGCTCCGTCAATGGTTTTGTGATCTTTGAGAAGTCTTTGATGAACCTCCGATAAAAACCTGCATGCCCTAGGAAGCTACGAATTTGTTTAACCGAAATAGGTGGAGGAAGTTTCTCGATTACCTCTATCTTGGCTTTGTCGACTTCTATGCCCCGTGAGGAGATCATGTGTCCGAGCACGATACCTTCCTTCACCATGAAATGACACTTTTCCCAATTTAGAACAAGGTTCGCTTCCTCACATCGCTGTAACACTCTAGAAAGGTTAACAAGACAATCATCGAATGTAGAACCATAAACCGAGAAATCATCCATAAATACTTCCATGATATGTTCGATCAAATCAGAAAAGATTGCCATCATACAACGCTGGAAAGTAGCCGGAGCGTTGCAGAGGCCAAAAGGCATACGTCGGTAGGCGAATGTCCCATAAGGACACGTGAAAGTTGTCTTCTCTTGGTCTTGAGGGTGAATGGGAATCTGAAAGAAACCAGAATATCCATCCAAATAACAAAAGTAGGCATGATTCGCTAACCGTTCTAACATTTGATCGATGAATGGAAGAGGGAAGTGATCTTTCCTTGTTGCCTTGTTGAGCTTGCGGTAGTCTATGCACATCCTCCATCCCGTGACGGTCCTTGTTGGAATCAGCTCGTTGTTATCGTTGCGCACTACCGTCATCCCTCCTTTCTTGGGCACGACATGCACGGGGCTCACCCATTCGCTGTCCGAGATAGGATATATGATACCTGCATCCAAAAGTTTAAGAATCTCCTTTTTCACTACCTCTTTTAAGTTGGGGTTCAGCCGCCTTTGCGCTTCAATTGACGGTTTATGCCCGTCCTCCATGAGAATCCGATGCATGCATAACGAAGGGCTTAGACCCTTGATGTCCTCGATGGTATATCCGATCACTTTCCTATGCTTTCTCAAACATTCAAGCAGCCTTTGCGTCTCATCTACACTCAAGTCAGCATTGACAATAACGGGATATGTATCATTAAGTCCGAGATACTCATACCGAAGAGAAGAGGGCAGCGGCTTCAACTCGAGTTTGGGTGCCTTCTCTACTGCGAAGTCAGTTTGTACTTCGTGAGTTATCTTCTCATGTGGAACGTTGCTTAGTGTTTGAACAGCACTCATGAATTCTGCGTACGCCTCAGCTTCTTCGTCGGTAAGACCTGCATCTTCGCAAATTTGAGTTAAACATCTAATGAGTGGATCGGAGATACTTACTTGATCAAACGTGTCGTTCGTTAGCTCGTCCAGCAAGTCGATTCGAAAGCAAGACTCCTTCATAGAGGGTCCGTTCATGGTTTTGGACAAGTTGAATTCAATCGTTTCGTCTCCGACACATAGGGAAAGTTTCCCTTGTTGTACATCTATCATCGCACCTGCAGTAGCTAAGAAAGGCCTACCAAGTATAATAGGTATCCTAGCATCCTCTTCTATGTCAAGTACAACAAAATCAGCGGGAATACATAAATTACCTACCTTGGTGGGAATGTTCTCAACAATCCCCACCGGATATCTTACCGAACGATCAGCGAGTTGGAGAGACATCTTGGTAGGTTTAAGATCACCGAAGTTCATCCGCTTGAAGACCGAGTGTGGCATGAGGCTCACGCTTGCTCCTAAATCACACAATGCTTTATCAATATCAAGATTACCTATTGTGCATGGAATGGAGAAGCTTCCGGGGTCCTTCAACTTCGGGGGCAGCTTGTTTTGAAGAATGGCACTGCATTCCTCGGTGAGTGCTACCGTCTCACTCTCTTCGATACGCCGTTTGTTGGACAGAATTTCTTTGAGAAATTTGGCGTACATGGGCATTTGTTGGAGAGCTTCTACAAAAGGTAAGTTAATCTGAAGTTTCTTAAGTATTTCTACGAATCGTGCGTACCTTGGCTCGTTTTTGCTGCTCACCAATCGCTGCGGGAACGGTATCGGAGGCTTGTACGCCGGTGGAGCTACGTACGGTTTTTCCAATTCTGAATCAGCTTCTCCCTCATTCGCAATACCTTTTCCCTTGTCTACTGATTTTCCAGCAACTCTCTCGTGCTCTTTTGGGGGTGGATTCGTAAGCACATTACCGCTGCGCAAGGTTATAGCGTTCACATGCTCTCTCGGGTTAAGATCGGGCTTACCGGGAAGCTGTCCGGGATTCCGAGAGGATGAGGCGGCCTGTTGTGCTATGGAGTTTTCCAACATCTTCACATGAGTGCTCAGAGACTCCATTTGAGTTTTAAGCTCACTAATCGCTGTCCCAACATCCGCGTCGAATTTGGTTCGAATCGATTGTTGCTGCTTCTGCTCCTTCATGAATTCGAGCAATACCGCCTCAAGGTTTGATGAAGAGGCTTGAGGAGGTAGAGGAGCTTGCGGAGCTTGCTGGAATTGCTGGTTGTTTTGCTGGAAATTATTCTGCCTTGGTGGAAACCCCGAATACTTCACCGGTTGAGTCGTTCGATATGACAAGTTCGGGTGATTCCTCCAATTCGGGTTGTAGGTGTTCCCGAATTGTGTGTTGCCTTGCTGCTGGGCATAATACATCTGTTCGTAATCATCATGTACTGTGCATTGATACGCTACATGATCCGTATCTCCGCAATTCGCACAGTACATAGCATTCGCTGCATTACCCATGGCTCTATTCTGGTTAGGCTCATATAATCGACGAGTGCTAGTAGGCATACCTCTTGGAGTGGACCACATGGTGTGGTTCATGGCGAGGTTATCAATCAGCTCAAATGCTGTTGCACCCCTTTTCCGCTTTTTGTTTTTATTTTCACGTGATTAGGCGACTACGACAATGAATTGTACGAAGGTCTTTGAAATACCATAACTTTGCGTACGAAGCTCCGAATTACATGATTTTCTCACATTTTATTCCTTTTTTCCGGATAAACGATTCTCTGGGATGCTGAAGGCAGCCCGACTCCATTTTCCAGCTCAAACTCCTTTATTTAGGTCGATACGTTGGATTTTTAGAGCCGGGAGATGTCCTTTTCGAGTTTCTTAGAATAGGAATGCGATTTCTTGACAATACAACGCTTGCGTTGCGTTTGTCTCTCGGATATTCCTTTTGCTTCCTATTTCCTATTTGCATTTGTCTCTCGTGTTGCACCCGTTATCCGCTTTTTGTTTTTGTTTTCACGTGATTCAACGACTACAACAATGAATTGTACGACAGGCTTTGAAAACCCTTAACTTTGCATACGAAGCTCTGAATTACATGATTTTTTTCACATTTTATTTCTCTTTTCGAGATAAACGATGCCTTGAGATGTTGAAGGCAGCCAGACCCCGTTTTCGATTGCAAAATCCTTTATTTAGGTCGATACGTTGGATTTTTAGAGCCAGGAGATGCCCTTTTCAAGTTTCTTAGGATACGAATGTGATTTCTAGTCAATACGCCTCTTGTGTTGCGTTTGTCTCTCGGATATTCCTTTTGCTTCCTATTTCCTATTTTCGTTTGTCTCTCGTGTTGCACCCCTTTTCCGCTTTTTGTTTTCGTTTTCACGTGATTCAACGACTATAACAATGAATTGTACGACAGGCTTTGAAATACCGTAACTTTGCGTACGAAACTCTGAATTATATGATTTTTTCACATTTTATTCCTCTTTTTGAGATAAACGATGCCTCGGGATACTGAAGGCAGCCCGACCCCATTTTCAAGCTCAAAATCCTTTATTTATGTCGATACGTTGGATTTTTAGAGCCGGGAGATTTTTTTTCAAGTTTCTTAGAATACAAATGTCATTTCTTGTCAATACGCCATTTGTGTTGCGTTTATCTCCCGGATATTCCTTTAGCTTCTTATTTCCTAATTGCGTTTGTCTCTCGTGTTGCACCCACTTTCCGCTTTTTGTTTTTGTTTTCACGTGATTAGATGACTAAAAGAATGAAATGTACGACGGGCTTTTAAATACCATAACCTTGCGTATGATGCTCCGAATTACATGATTTGTTTTCACATATTATTCCTCTTTTCGAGATAAACGATGCCGCGGGATGCTGAAGGTAGCCCGAACCCGTTTTTGAGCTCAAAATCCTTAATTTAGGTCGATACGTTGGATTTTTAGAGCCGGGAGATGTCCTTTTAGAGTTTCTGAGGATACGAATGTCATTTCTTCTCAATATGCCGCTTGTGCTACGTTTGTCTCTCGGATATTCCTTTTGCTTCCTATTTCCTATTTGCGTTTGTCTCTCGTGTTGCACCCCTTTTTCGCTTTTTGTTTTTGTTTTCACGTGATTAGACGACTACAACGATGAATTGTACGACAGACTTTGAAATACCATAACTTTGTGTATGAAGCTCCGAATTACATGATTTTATTCACATTTTATTCCTCTTTTCGATTTTAGCGATGCCCCGGGTTGCTGAAGGCAACCCGACCCCGTTTTTTTGCTCAAAATCCTTAATTTAAGTCGATACGTTGGATTTTTAAAGCCGGAAGATGTCCTTTTAGAGTTTCTTAGGATACGAATGTCGTTTCTTCTCAATACGCTGCGTGTGTTACGTTTGTCTCTCGGATATTCATTTTGCTTCCTATTTCCTATTTGTGTTTGTCTCTCGTGTTACACTCCTTTTCCGCTTTTTGTTTTTGTTTTCACGTGATTAGACGACTACAACAATGAATTATACGACGGGCTTTGAAATATCATAATTTTGCATATGAAGCTCCGAATTTCATGATTTTTTTCACATTCTATTAATCTTTTCGAGATAAACAATGCCGCGGGATGCTGAAGGCTGCCCGGTCCCATTTTCTCGAGCTAAAAATCTTTTATTTAGATCGGTACGTTGGATTTTTGAGCCGGGAGATGCCTTTTTCGAGTTTATTAGGATACGAATGTCAGTTCTTGTTAATATGCTGCATGCGTTTTGTTTGTCTCTCGCATATTCCTTTTTCTTCCTATTTCCTATTTGCATTTCTCTCTCATGTTGCACCCCTTTTCCACTTTTTGTCTATTTTTCACATGATTAGACGACTACCACAATGAATTGTACGATGGGCTATGAAATACCATAAAAGTTTGTACGAAGCTCCGAATTACATTATATTTTTTAAATTTTATTCCTCTTTTCGAGATAAACAATGCCCTAGGATGCTGAAGGCAGCCCGATCCCGTTTTTGAGCTTAAAATCCCTTATTTAGGTCGATACATTGGATTTTTAGAGCCGAGAGATGCCCTTTTCGAATTTCTTAGGATACAAATGTCATTTCTTGTCAATACGCCGCTTGCGTTGCGTTTGTCTCTCGGATATTCCTTTTGCTTCCTATTTCCTATTCGCGGTTGTCTCTAGTGTTGCACCTTTTTCCGCTTTTTGTTTTTGTTTTCACGTGATTAGACGACTACAACAATGAATTGTACGACGAGCTTTGAAATACCATAACTTTGTGTACGAAGCTCCGAATTACATGATTTTATTCACAACTTATTCCTCTTTTCGAGCTTAACGATGCCCCGGTTGCTGAAGGCAGCCCGACCCCATTTTTGAGCTCAAAATTCTTAATTTAGGTCGATACGGTTGATTTTTAGAGCCGGAAGATTTCCTTTTAGAGTTTCTTAGGATACGAATGTCATTTCTTTTCAATACGCTGCGTGTGTTGCGTTTGTTTCTCAGATATTCCTTTTCCTTCCTATTTCCTATTTGTGTTTGTCTCTCGTGTTACACCCGTTTTCCACTTTTTGTTTTTGTTTTCACGTGATTAGACGACTACAACAATGAATTGTACGACGGGGTTTGATAAACCATACCTTTGCGTACGAAGCTCCGAATTACATGATTTTTTTCGCATTCTATTCATCTTTTCGAGATAAAATATGTTGTGGGATGCTGAAGGCAGCCCGGTCCCATTTTCTAGCTCAAAATCCTTTATTTAGATCGATACATTGGATTTTTAGAGCCGGAAGATGCCTTTTTCGAATTTCTTAGGATAGGAATGTGATTTCTTGTCAATACGCCGCTTGTGTTGCGTTTGTCTCTCGGATATTCCTTTTGCTTCCTATTTCTATTTGCGTTTCTCTCTCATGTTGCACCCCTTTTCCGCTTTTTTTTCACGTGATTAGACGACTACCACAATGAATTGTACCACGGGCTTGGAAATACCATAACTTTATGAATGAAGCTCCGAATTACATTATATTTTTGTACATTTTATTCCTCTTTTCGAGATAAACGATGCTCTGGGATGCTGAAGGCAGCCCGACCCCGTTTTTTAGTTCAAAATCTTTTATTTAGGTCGATACGTTGGATTTTTAGAGCCGAGAGATGTCCTTTTCGAGTTTCTTAGGATAGGAATGTGATTTCTTGTTGATCATCTCCTTTTCATACGTATTTCTTGCACGATTTTAGGGATGTTTTGATATATATGTGTTGCTTTATGTATGATTCTGTTTCCGTTTTACTTGTTTTCGTGCTTTCATGTTCTTACAGGTTTTTACGCGTATTTGGATCATTTCGGAGCTAAATGACATGCAAAGAGCTAAGGACCAACTTCGAGGATCATCACGGGACAAACGGGACGAGATTTAGCAAGAGGAGCCTCCACCCGGTCGGGCACAACTCATGCACGTTCAGGCAAAGGCTACGGCGAATTTTGGTGCGCATTCACGCACGACTCGGGCAAGGAAACGCCTGACCAGCTGCCTTACACCCGAGCGGGTGGACATCATGCCCGACTACCTGTTCCTGTTATGGATTGCTGAATTCTATTATATTTCTGTGTGGATTTCTGCGTTTCAATTTCTATGGGATTTCTGGTGGTAACCAACACTAACACTATAACATAAGTAAAATTAACTTAAAATAAAAGGGAACTCGTGGGGGGAATTAAGGCAACACTTAGACCGGCATAGGAGGCATAAAAGAGGTCAGAGGACGACATTAGAGGGGACCATTCATTCAGTTCGTGATTGAAGAAGAATTCTTGCGAGGAGGCAAGCAAGGAGCATTGGAGATCAACCCGACACTTCGGTTTCGCTTGGTTTTCATGTTCCTTAGACTTTCTATTTCGTTTATGTTTGTTTACAGACGCATGAGCGAGTAGTTTGTTTGTTCTAGGAGAAGGGATTAGCCCTTGGCTATCACGGAACCACTTTCTATTTATCTTTGAATGCATCTTCCCGTTTTCGTTTATCTATTCTCTATCTGAGCGAGCAAGTTTGATTCATAGTTCGAGTTTAGGTAGTGTTGCGTAGTCTCTGTGGGATCGACTTCTAAAATACTACACACGTGTCGTGCACTTACGGGTAGTTTAGGTTATTTTATTTAACTTTGAGAACGCATCAAGTTTTTGGCGCCGTTGCCGGGGACTATTGTCAACGCGTCTTAGATTCGAACCTAGAGTTTTTCTTGCTTTGTTTTTTTTTGTTTTTATTTTTGTTTTCTATTCTTTTGTTCTTTCTACGTCAACTGTTCTTTGTTTGTCCTTTGCAGAGCCTTCAGATCGACAAGAGATGGATAATCAGAATGGCAATGGACAGATGCAATTATAGGCTCCTCCACCACGTCGTCTAAGGGATTACGTGCTGCCGAACATGAACAACGTGCAAACAGCCATAAGGATGCCTGTTGTTGCAAGAGAGCAGTTTGAGATTAAGCCAGCAATGATCAACATGCTTTATCAGAAGCAATTCATGGGTGGAAACCATGAGGATCCCCATCAACACCTCAGAGACTTCCTCGAGCTTTCAGGTACGTTCAAAATTCACGGAGTCTCGGAGGATGCGATCTTGTTGCGTCTTTTCCCCTTCTCTATTGGGGGAAGAGCAAAAACTTGGCTGCAATCACTCCCCGCCGGATCTATCACCACTTGGGATCAGCTCTGCACACTGTTCCTATCACGTTTCTTTCCTCCGAGCAAAACGATTCAGATGAGGGGGGAAATCACAACATTCAGATGCAGAGATGGAGAGACTTTGTTTGAGGCGTAGGGTAGATTCAAGGATCTTCTACAGTTGTGTCCACACCATGGTCTTGAGCAATGGTACGTTATCCAAACTTTCTATAACGGAATTTCAGATGAGCACCGAACGACGTTGGATAACGCTGCCAGAGGATCATTCATGGATCTGAGCGTCGAGGAGGCATTCGAGCTGATCGATTACCTCGCCATGAACCACACCATGTGGTCGACTCCGAGAGGTATGCCTAATAGCACTCGTCGTTTATATGAGCCTAATCAGAACAGAGTTATGGGTAATGCAGCGAATGCCATGTACTGTGCGAATTGCGGAGATACGGAGCATGTAGCGTATCAATGCACGGTACATGAGGACTTTGAACAGATTAATTATGCCCAGTAGCAAAGCAACACTGAATTCGGGAATACCTACAACCCAAATTGGAGGAATCACCCGAGGAATGTAGTGCAATTCTTCAGAACAAGCTACCACCTAAGTTGAAAGATCCCGGAAGCTTCTCCATTCCATGCACAATTGATAATCTCGATATTGAAAATGCTTTGTGTGATTTAGGAGCAAGCGTGAGTATCATGCCACACTCAGTTTTCGAGCGGATGGAGTTTGGGAATCTCAAACCTACAAAGATGTCTCTACGCCTCGCGGATCGTACGGTAAGACATCCGGTTAGAATCATTGAAAACGTTCCCACCATGGTAGGTAAGCTTTGCATTCCCACTGATTTTGTTGTACTTGAGATAACAGAAGATGCTAGAACACCTATTATTCTTGGTAGACCGTTTCTAGCTACCACAGGTGCCCTGATAGACGTACAACAAGGAAAGCTGTCCTTACGTGTCGGAGATGAGACGATCGAATTCAACCTGTCCAGCCCCATGAACGAATCCTCATTTAAGGAGTCTTGCTTTACAGTTGATTCGCTGTACGAGTCAGAGAAAGACACACATGATCAAGTAAGTGTTTCTGATTCGCTTGTACGGTATTTGACACGAGTTTTCGACAATGCAGGATTTGCGGACGAAGGAGCTGAGATGTACACGAAATTCATGAGTGCTATTACAGCACTAGGAGACGTCCCATGTGAGGAGATACCACGTGATATGCATGCTGGTTTCACAGCGGAGAAGACGTCCGAACTTGAGCCCGACCCTCCACCGTCTTCTTCTCGGTATGAGTATGTTGAACGTGATAGAATATATCTTGCTGTTTTGAATGCTAACATGAGTGCAGATGAGATGAGAAAACAACCCACACATGTGAAGAAGCGTAGAAGAGTCAGCTCTTCAGTATATATGCACGGAACCTATGCGGAAGACAGCCACAAACCTTCCACCGAAACTCAAAAAAGGCTGCACCCGCACTTGCACGAGGTAATGGAAAAAGATGTCATTAAAATCTTCAATGCAGATACCCTTTATCCAACCTCGGGCAGCGAGCAAGTGAATCCCGTGCATGATGTGCCAAAGAAAGATGCAATGACTAAAGGATGGCACGATAAGAAGACCCTACCTCATGACTTCCAGTCAGGTGATTTCGTTCCACTTTTCAATTCTCGACCTATGCTTTTCTCGGGCACACTAGCGTCCCGTTGGTCTGATCCTTCTCAGGTACGAGAAGTCTTCACACATGGAGACGTGGAACTATGGAGTGATTCGGGTGGCACATTCAAAGCCAATGGACAGCGGCTAAAGCTCTACCAAGCCATTCAACCGATCGAAGGTGGAAACTCCATTTCCCTTTCCGATCCACCTGTCGCGCACGCGTGAGGAATGGAGACGTCAAAGCTTAATGACGTTAAATAAGCGCTTTCTGGGAGGCAACCCAGCTGTTTGTTTTTATCTTCATGTTTAAGACTCGGTTATTTATTTTAGTTTAAAAAAACACAACACCACAAACGTGCTTTACTTCCTTTATCCTCCATCGGAGCTTCACGTCGAGGACGCCGTTCAATTCAAGTCTGGGGGAGCAGCTCACGTTTGTCAGGTGATTTCGTTTCGTTTTCTTTCATCTTCCTTTTTACTTTGTAGTTTTTAGGTTATTTCGTAGTTTTCAGTTGTTTTTGAGTCAGAGTCGTCCCAAGGCACTTGTCCAGTGCCACGTTTTGAGATAACCCTGAACCTAGGATGCTTAAGAAGTTGACCTTTTCTGTTAGATTTTGTATTATTGAGCTAGGTTTTCCTAAGCGTTAGAGCATATTAGTCGGCTGAAAAACAATAGGTCGTAGTTCTTTATGAATCCTAGTGTTGCTTGTGGGGAGGTTTAGACGAGGTTGCTAGGCTAGTTTATCGTTTATTCTTTCTACCAGATTGTCATACTTCGTGTAGACGACGCTTTACTTCTGTTCTATTGAGGATTATTGGATCATATAAAATCGAGCTTATTTTGCAGATTAAAAGCGCACACTAACACTCCGCTGTCGATAGAAATAATGCCTAAAAAGCATGATCAAAAATTGATATGAGTGCATCGACCTTGTTACTTGATCATCTCGTTTTCATACGTATTTTCTTGCACGATTTAGAAGATGTTTTTGATATATATGTCATCATTCCAGCCACAAGACGCGCACGAGTTACCCTAGCCGTGCCCGAGCGGGCACACTCATTGCTCGAGCGGGTCGCGGCCCGTAACTGCTTGTTTAGTTAAGTAAAATTAACTTAAAACAATGGGAAGTCGGTGGGGGGATTTAGGCAACATCTAGACCGACTTAAAGTGCATAATAGGAGGCAGAAGACGTCATTAGAGGGAGCTTACATTGGAGATTAATTCAGTAGAATATTGAGGAGATTCTTGCGAGGAGATAAGCGAGGAGCATTGGAGATCAAGCGCCGACACTTCGGTTTTGTTTGGTTTTCATGTTCCTTAGACTTTCTACTTTGTTTATGTTTCTTTACATACGCATGAGCGAATAGTTTGTTTGTTCTAGGAGAAGGGATTAGCCTTTGGCTATCCTGGAACCACTTTTGATCTATTTTGAATGCATCTTCCCGTTTTAGTTCATCTATTCTTTATCTGAGTGCTTGAATTTACTTGTGTTTGCGATGGCCACGTAGATGCATGTGTTAGGGGTTAGGAGAAGGACCGAAAGGAGAATTCTAGTCCTAGAAGATCAGGTTTAGAACAACCGAGGTTAGGCCACGAAAGTAGGGTAGCAACGGTTGAGGGTGAACGG
>CM071874.1:22040055-22067126 GCA_036759665.1 Gynandropsis gynandra
CTTCGGTGGCTCGGGTCTAAGTGGTGGGTTGGCGATCATCTTTCTACGTCCTAAGGGCATGGCAGAAAAAGCCGCCTACTCCGTTGCACCCTTAAACAAGATGCATGAGTATACCGTCATCGGTAGTCTGGGTCTAAGTAGAGGCTGGATCCCTTCAAATCCGACGTCCTAGAAGCCTAGTGTGTAAGCAAAGAAAAAGAAAAAAAAAAGAAAAGAAAAAAAATAAAAAGGGAAACAACAAGAAAAAAAGAAGTCATAAAAAGAAAATAAAAAGAGAAAGAAAAAGAAAAAGAAAAGAAAAAGAAAGAAAGAAGCTCGGAAAGAAAGAAACAAGTATCCTCGGTTGATCTAGGTTTGGCATTGTCTGAAGTCTTGTTTGGTGGAGGGAGTTACGGTAGCTTGTCTAGTTTTCCTTTGATTTACTTTCTCATGGGTAACCGTGGTGGACTTAGGATTAAGATTGAAAACTCGATTAGGCCGAATTTGCTCTCGACATGCTAGTTGATCGGTTAGGTTCGCTTTAGCAGTGTTTCTAGGAGAAGGGGAATTTTCGTGTTTTTACACCCCATGTGTTCCATGTTTACGTTTGCTTAGGGACAAGCAAACATTCAAGTCTGGGGGATTTTGATCATCTCGTTTTCATACGTATTTCTTCTACGATTTTAGGGATGTTTTTGACATATATGTGTTGCTTTACGTATGATTCCGTTTCCGTTTTACTTGTTTTCGTGTTTTAATGTTCTTACAGGTTTTTGTGCGTATTTGGATCATTTTGGAGCTAAAGGACATGTACGGAGCTAAGGACCAACTTTGAGGATCATCACGGGACAAACGGGACGAGATTTAGCATGAAGAGCCTCCACCCGGTCGGGCACAACTCATGCACGATCGGGCAAAGGCTACGGCGAATTTTGGTGCGCATTCACGCACGACTCGGGCAAGGAAATGCTCGACCAGATGCCATACATCCGAGCGGGCGAACATCATGCCCGATCGGGCATCCCTTACGGACCATGACCTGCGCGACCTGACCTAGCCGCACCCGAGGGGGCACATTCAGCGCCCGAGCTAAGTTAAGTAAAATTAACTTAAAATAAAAGGAAGCTCGTAGGGGGGATTAAGGAAACACTTAGACCGACTTAGGAGACATAAAAGAGGCCAGAGGACGACATCAGAAGACACTTACATTCAGTTCGTGATTGAGGAGATTCTTGCGAGGAGGCAAGCGAGGAGCATTGGAGATCAAGCCCCTGACACTTCGGTTTTGTTTGGTTTTCATGTTCCTTAGACTTTCTACTTTGTTTATGTTTGTTTACAGATGCATGAGCGAGTAGTTTGATAGATTGATCGTTGGTTTCGGTAGTCTTGTGGTGACACTGGAGTCCTAGAACGTTTGTCTTATCGTTAGAAACCAAGTCGTTTATTTACATTCAATATTTCATTCTTCATCCATATTCGTTCGTTAGCAAGTTTGATTCATAGTTCGAGTTTAGATTGTGTTGCGTAGTCTCTGTGGGATCGACACCTAAAATACTACACACGTGCCGTGCACTTGCGGGTAGGTTAGGTTATTTTATTTAACTTTGAGAATGCATCACTTAACGATGCCCCGGATTGCTGAAGGCAGCCCGACCCCATTTTTGAGTTCAAAATTCTTAATATAGGTCGATACGGTTGATTTTTAGAGCCGGAAGATTTCCTTTTACAGTTTCTTAGGATACGAATATCATTTCTTTTCAATACGCTGTGTGTGTTACGTTTGTCTCTCGGATATTCCTTTTCCTTCCTATTTCCTATTTGCGTTTGTCTCTCGTGTTACACCCCTTTTCCAATTTTTGTTTTTGTTTTCACGTGATTAGATGACTACAACAATGAATTGTACGACGGGCTTTCATAAACCATACCTTTGCGTACGAAGCTCCGAATTACATGATTTTTTTCGCATTCTATTCATCTTTTCGAGATAAAATATGTTGCGGGATGCTGAAGGCAGCCCGGTCCCATTTTCTAGCTCAAAATCTTTTATTTAGATCGATACATTGGATTTTTAGAGCCGGAAGATGCCTTTTTCGAATTTCTTAGGATAGGAATGTGATTTCTTGTCAATACGCCGCTTGCGTTGCGTTTGTCTCTCGGATATTCCTTTTGCTTCCTATTTCCTATTTGTGTTTCTCTCTCATGTTGCACCCCTTTTCCGCTTTTTTTCACGTGATTAGACGACTACCACAATGAATTGTACCACGGGCTTGGAAATACCATAACTTTGTGTACGAAGCTTCGAATTACATTATATTTTTTACATTTTATTCCTCTCTTCGAGATAAACGATGCTCTGGGATGCTGAAGGCAGCCCGAGCCCGTTTTTAAGCTCAAAATCTTTTATTTAGGTCGATACGTTGGATTTTTAGAGCCGGGAGATGTCCTTTTCGAGTTTCTTAGGATAGGAATGTGATTTCTTGTCAATACGTCGCTTGTGTTGCGTTCGTCTCTCAGATATTCCTTTTGCTTCCTATTTCCTATTTGCGTTTGTCTCTCGTGTTGCACCCCTTATTTGCTTTTTGTTTTTATTTTCAGGTGATTAGACGACTACAACAATGAATTGTACGACCGGTTTTGAAATATCGTAACTTTGCATATGAAGATCCGAATTACATGATTTTTTCCATATTTTATTCCTCTTTTCGAGATAAACGATGCCTCGACATGCTAAAGGTAGCCCGACCCCGTTTTCGAGCTCAAAATTCTTTATTTAGGTCGTTACATTGGATTTTTAGAGTCGGGAGATGCCCTTTTCGAGTTTCTTAGGATACGAATGTCATTTCTTGTCAATACGCCGCTCGCGTTGCGTTTGTCACTCAGATATTCGTTTTGCTTCATATTTCTAATTTGCGTTTGTCTCTAATGTTGCACCCCTTTTCCGCTTTTTGTTTTTGTTTTCACGTGATTAGACGACTACGAAAATGAATTGTACGACGGGCTTTGAAATATCGTAACTTTGGAAGCTCCGAATTACATGATTTTTTCAGATTTTATTCCTTTTTTCAAGATAAATGATTCTCTTGGATGCTGAAGACAGCCCGACTCCATTTTCCAGCTCAAAATCTTTATTTAGGACGATACGTTGGATTTTTAGAGCCGGGAGATGTCCTTTTCGAGTTTCTTGGGATAGGAATGTGATTTCTTGTCAATACACCGCTTGCGTTGCGTTTGTCTCTCGACTATTCCTTTTGCTTCTTATTTCCTATTTGTGTTTATCTCTCGTGTTGCACCCCTTATCCGGTTTTTGTTTTTGTTTTCACGTCATTCAACGACTACAACAATGAATTGTACGACAGGCTTTGAAAAACCATAACTTTGCGTACGAAGCTCTGAATTACATGATTTTTTTCACATTTTATTTCTCTTTTCGAGATAAACAATGCCTCGGGATGTTGAAGGCAGCCCGACCCCGTTTTTGAGTGCAAAATCCTTTATTTAGGTCGATACGTTGGATTTTTAGAGCCAGGAGATGCCCTTTTCGAGTTTCTTAGGATACGAATGTGAGTTCTAGTCAATACGCCTCTTGTGTTGCGTTTGTCTATTGGATATTCCTTTTGCTTCCTATTTCCTATTTTCGTTTGTCTCTCGTGTTGCACCCCTTTTCCGCTCTTTGTTTTCGTTTTCACGTGATTCAACGACTATAGCAATGAATTGTACGACAGGCTTTGAAATACCGTAACTTTGCGTACGAAACTCTGAATCACATGATTTTTTTCACATTTTATTCCTCTTTTTGAGATAAACGATGCCCCGGGATGCTGAAGGCAGCCCGACCCCGTTTTCAAGCTCAAAATCCTTTATTTATGTCGATACGTTGGATTTTTAGAGCCGGGAGATGTCTTTTTCGAGTTTCTTAGGATGCAAATGTCATTTCTTGTCAATACGCCGTTTGCATTGCGTTTATCTCTCGGATATTCCTTTAGCTTCTTATTTCCTAATTGCTTTTGTCTCTCGTGTTGCACCCATTTTTCGCTTTTTGTTTTTGTTTTCACGTGATTAGACGACTACAACAATGAATTGTACGACGGGCTTTGAAATACCATAATTTTGCATATGAAGCTCCGAATTTCATGATTGTTTTCACATTCTATTAATCTTTTCGAGATAAACAATGCCGCGAGATGCTGAAGGCAGCCCGGTCCCGTTTTCTCGAGCTCAAAATCATTTATTTAGATCGATACGTTGGATTTTTAAAGCCGTGAGATGCCTTTTTCGAGTTTATTAGGAACGAATGTCAGTTCTTGTCAATATGCCGCTTGCGTTTTGTTTGTCTCTCGGATATTTCTTTTGCTTCCTATTTCCTATTTGCATTTCTCTCTCATGTTGCACCCCTTTTCCAATTTTTGTCTTTTTACACGTGATTAGACGACTACCACAATGAATTGTACGATGGGTTTGGAAATACCATAAATTTTTGTACGAAGCTCCGAATTACATTATATTTTTACATTTTATCCCTCTTTTCGAGATAAACGATGCCTTGGGATGCTGAAGGCAGCCCGACCCTGTTTTTGAGCTCAAAATCCCTTATTTAGGTCGATACATTGGATTTTTAGAGCCGGGAGATGCCCTTTTCGAGTTTCTTAGGATACAAATGTCGTTTCTGGTCAATACGCCGCTTGCGTTGCGTTAGTCTCTTGGATATTCCTTTTGCTTCCTATTTCCTATTCGCGGTTGTCTCTAGTGTTGCACCCCTTTTCCGCTTTTTGTTTTTGTTTTCACGTGATTAGAAGACTACAACAATGAATTGTACGACAGGCTTTGAAATACCATAACTTTGCGTATCAAGCTCTGAATTACATGATTGTTTTTCAAATATTATTCCTCTTTTCGGGATAAATGATGCCGCGGGTTGGTGAAGGCAGCCGGACCTCGTTTTCGAGTTCAAAATCCTTTATTTAGGTCGATACGTTGGATTTTTAGAGCCGGGAGATGCCCTTTTCGAGTTTCTTAGGATACAAATGTCATTTCTTGTCCCGCCGCTTGCGTTGCTTTTGTCTCCCGGATATTCCTTTTGCTTCCTATTTCCTATTTGCGTTGTTCTCTCGTGTTTCACCGCTTTTCCATTTTTTGTTTTTGTTTTCACGTGATTAGACGACTACAACAATGAATTGCATGACGGGCTTTGAAATACCATAACTTTGCGTACGAAGCTCCAAATTACATGATTTTTTTTCACATTTTGTTCTTCTTTTCGAGATAAATGATGCCGCGGGATGGTGAAGGAAGCCCGACCCCGTTTTCCAGCTCAAAAACCTTTATTTAGGTCGATACGTTGTATTTTTAGAGCAGGGAGATGCCCTTTTCGAGTTTTTTAGGATACGAATGTCATTTATTGTCAATGCACCGATTGCGTTGTGTTTGTCTCTCGGATATTCCTTTTGCTTCCTATTTCCTATTTGTGTTTGTCTCTCGTGTTGCACCCCTTTTCCGCTTTGTGTTTTTGTTTTCACGTAATTAGAAGACTACAACAATGAATTGTACGACGGCTTTGAAATACCATAACTTTGCGAACGAAGCTCCGAATTACATGATTTTTTCACATTTTATTCCTCTTTTCGAGAAAAACGATGCCCGGGGATGCTGAAGGCAGCCCGACCGCGTTTTCGAGCTAAAAATCCTTTATTTAGGTCGATACATTGGATTTTTAGAGCCGGGAGATGCCCTTTTAGAGTTTCTTAGGATACGAATGTCATTTCTTGTCAATACGCCGCTTGCGTTGCGTTTATCTCTCGGATATTCCTTTTGCTTCGTATTTCCTATTTGCCTTTGTCTCTCGTGTTGCATCCCTTTTCCGCTTTTTATTTCTGTTTTCACGTGATTAGACGACTACAACAATGAATTGTACGATGGGCTTTGAAATACCATAACTTTGCGTATGAAGCTTCGAATTACATGATTTCTTTTCACATTTTATTCCTCTTTTCGAGATAAATGATGCCACGGGATGCTGAAGGCAGCCCGACCCCGTTTTTTAGCTCAAAAACCTTTATTTAGGTCGATAAGTTGGATTTTTAGAGCCGGGAGATGGCCTTTTAGAGTTTCTTAGGATACGAATGTCATTTCTTGTCAATATGCTGATTGCGTTGCGTTTGTCTCTCGGAGATTCCTTTTGCTTCCTATTTCCAATTTGCATTTGTCTCTTGTGTCGCACCCCTTTTCCGCTATTTGTTTTTGTTTCATGTGATTAGACGACTACAAAAATGATTTGGACGATGGGCTTTAAAATACCATAACTTTGCGTACGAAGCTCCGAATTACATGATTTTTTTTCATATTTTATTCCTCTTTTCGAGATAAACGATGTCGCAGGTTGCTGTTGGCAGCCCGACCCCATTTTCGAGCTGAAAATCCTTTATTTAGGTCTATGCGTTGGATTTTTAGAGCCGAGAGATGCCCTTTTCGAGTTTCTTAGGATACGAATGTTATTTCTTGTCAATACGCCGCTTGCGTTGCGTCTGTCTCAAGGATATTCCTTTCGCTTTCTATTTCCTATTGCATTTGTCTCTCGTGTTGCACCCTTTTCCGCTTTTTTTTTTTGTTTTCACGCGATTAGACAGCTACAACAATGACTTGTATGACGGGCTTTGAAATACCATAACTCTGCGTACGAAGCTCCGAATTACATGATTTTATTCACGTTTAATTCCTCTTTTCGAGATAAACGATGCTGCGGGATGCTAAAGGCAGCCGGACCCCGTTTTCAAGCTCAAAATCCTTTATTTAGGTCGATACGTTGGATTTTTAGAGCCGGGAGATGCTCTTTTTGAGTTTCTTAGGATATGATTGTCATTTCTTGTCAATATGCCGCTTGTGTTAAGTTTGTCTCTCGGATATTCCTTTTGCTTCCTATTTCCTGTTTGTGTTTGTCTTTCATGTTGCACCCCTTTTTCGCTTTTTGTTTTGGTTTTCACATGATTGGACGACTACAACAATGAATTGTACGACGGGCTTTGAAATACAGTAACTTTGCGTACGAAGCTTCGAATTACATGATTTTTTTCACATTTCCTCTTTTCGAGATAAACGATGCCGTGGGATGCTGAATGCAGCCGGACCCCATTTTCGAGCTCAAAATCCTTTATTTAGGTCGATACGTTGGATTTTTAGCGCCGGAAGATGCCCTTTTCGAGTTTCATAGGATACGAATGTCATTTCTGGTCAATACGCCGCTTGCATTAAGTTTGTCTCTCGGATATTCCTTTTGCTCCCTATTTCCTATTTGCGTTTGTCTCTCGTGTTGCACCCCTTTTCCGTGTTTTGTTTTTGTTTTCACGTGATTAGACGACAACAACAATGAATTGTACAACGGGCTTTTAAATACCATAACTTTGCGTACGAAGCTCCGAATTACATGGTGTTTTTCACATTTTATTCCTCTTTTCGAGATAAACGATGCCTTGGGATGTTGAAGGCAGCCTGACCTGTTTTCAAGCTCAAAAGCCTTTTTTAATTCAATACACTAGATTTTTAAAGCCGGGAGATGCCCTTTTCGAGTTACTTAGGATATAAATGTCATTTCTTGTCAATACGCCGCTTGCGTTGCATTTGTCTCTCGGATATTCCTTTTGCTTCCTATTTCCTATTTCCATTTGTGTCTCGTGTTGTACCCCTTTTCCGCTTTTCTTTTTTGTTTTCAATTGATTAGATGACTACAACAATGTATTGTACGACGGGCTTTGAAATACCATAACTTTGCAGACGAAGCTCCAAATTACATGATTTTTTCATATTTTTTTCCTTTTTTCAAGATAAATTGGGTTGCTGAAGGTAGCCCGACCCCATTTTCGAGCTCAAAATGCTTTATTTAGGTCGATACGTTGGATTTTTAGAGCCGAGAGATGCCCTTTTCGAATTTCTTAGGATACGAATGTGATTTTTTGTCCATACGCCGCTTGCATTGCGTTTGTCTCTCAGATATTCATTTTGCTTCCTATTTCCTATTTGCGTTTGTTGCTCGCGTTGCACCCCTTTTCCGCTTTTTGTTTTTGTTTTCACGTGATTAGACGACTATAACAATGAATTGTTCGATGGGCTTTGAAATACAATAACTTTGCGTACGAAGCTCCGAATTACATGATTTTTTTTGCATATTTTATTCCTATTTTCGAGATAAGCGATGCCACGGGTCGCTGTTGGTAGCCTGACCCCGTTTTTGAGCTCAAAAACCTTTATTTAGGTCGATACATTAGATTTTTAGAGCCGGGAGATGGCCTTTTCCAGTTTCTTAGGATATGAATGTCATTACATGTCAATACGCCGCTTGCGTTGCGTTTGTCTCTCGGATATTCCTTTTGCTTCCTATTTCCAATTTGTGTTTGTCTCTCGTGTTGCACCCCTTTTCCGCTTTTTGTTTTTTGTTTCACGTGATTAGACGATTACAACAATGAATTGTACGATGGTCTTTGATATACCATAACTTTGCGTACGAAGCTCCGAATTACATGATTTTTTTCACATTTCATTCCTCTTTTCGAGATAAACGATGCCATGGGTTGCTGTTGGCAGCCCGACCCTGTTTTTGGGCTCAAAATCCTTTATTTAGGTTGATACGTTGGATTTTTAGAGCCGAGAGATGCCCTTTTCGAGTTTCTTATTATATGAATGTCATTTCTTGTCGATAAGCCACTTGTGTTGCGTTTGTCTATCATATATTCCTTTTGCTACCTATCTCCTATTTGTGTTTGTCTCTCGTGTTTTTGTTTTCGCTTTTTGTTTTTGTTTTCATGTCATTAAGCGACTACAACAATGAATTGTACGACGGGCGTTGAAATACCATAACTTTGCGTACAAAGCTCCGAATTACATGATTGTTTTCACATTTTATTCCTCTTATCGAGATAAAACATCCCGGGATGCTGAGGCAGCCCGACCCCATTTTCGAGCTCAAAATCCTTTATTTAGGTCGATATGCTGGATTTTTAGAGCCGGGAGATGCCATTTTCGAGTTTCTTAGGATATGAATATCATTTCTTGTCAATATGCCGCTTCCATTGCGTTTGTCTCTCGGATATTCCTTTCGCTTCCTATCTCCTATTTGTGTTTGTCTCTCTTGTTGCACCCCTTTTTTGCTTTTTGTTTTTATTTTCGCATGGTTAGATGACTACAACAATGAATTGTATTACGGGTTTTAAAATACAATAACTTTGCGTACAAAGCTCCGAATTACATGATTTTTTTTCAAATTTTATTCCTCTTTTCGAGATAAACGATGCCGCAGGTTGTTGTTGGCAGCCTGACCCCATTTTCAAGCTGAAAATCCTTTATTTAGGTCGATGCGTTGGATTTTTAGAGCCGAGAGATGCCCTTTTCGAGTTTCTTAGGATACGACTGTCATTTCTTGTCAATACTCCGCTTGCGTTGCGTCTGTCTCTCGGATATTCCTTTCGCTTTCTAATTCCTATTTGCGTTTGTCTCTCGTGTTGCACCCTTTTCCGATTTTTGTTTTTGTTTTCACGTGATTAGACGACTACAACAATGACTTGTACGACGGGCTTTGAAATACCATAACTTTGCGTACGAAGCTCTGAATTACATGATTTAATTCACGTTTAATTCCTCTTTTCCAGATAAATGATGCCAATTGATGCGTATCAGAGTTAAATATAACCTAATCTACCCGCAAGTGCACGGCACGTGTGTAGTATTTTAGGTGTCGATCCCACAGAGACTATGCAATGCTACCTAAACCCGAACTACGAATCAAACTTGCTAACGAAAGAGTGGTGATGAAGAATAACAATACTGAAAGTAAACTAAACTGCTTGGGTTCTAACGATGAGATAAACGTCCTAGGAAACCGGTTTCACCACAAGACTACCGAAACACACGATCAACCTATCTATCATGCAATCCCAGTTAAAGCTATCTAAGGCGGACGATCCTAACATGATATCTACCCTCTCTCAAGGCATAGACACGTGATCTAGACAAGTTGCCCCCTACTTTCGTGGCTGACACCTTGAACTAAACCCATAAACTCTGTGATTCGCCCGTTCACCCTCAACCGTTGTCACCCTACTTTCGTGGCCTAACCTCGGTTGTTCTAAACCTGACCTTCCAAGTCTAGAATTCTCCTTTCGGTCCTTCTCCTAACCCCTAACACATGCATCTACGTGGCCATCGCAAACACAAGTAAATTCAAGAACTCAGATAAAGAATAGATGAACTAAAACGGGAAGATGCATTCAAAATAGATCAAAAGCGGTCTCGGGATAGCCAAGGGCTAATCCCTTCTCCTAGAACAAACAAACTACTCGCTCATGCGTCTGTAAAGAAACATAAACATAGTAGAAAGTCTAAGGAACATAAAAACCAAACAAAACCGAAGTGGTGGTGCTTGATCTCCAATGCTCCTCGCTTATCTCCTCGCAAGAATCTGCTCTAACTTCGCTGAATTCTTCTCCTCTGTATGCTTGCTGTAACGACGTCTTTTTGCCTCCTGTTAAGCCTCCTAAGTTGGTCCAATTGTTGCCTAAATTGCCCCACGAGTTCCCTTATGTTTTAAGTTAAGTTTACTTAAGTTTTGAGCAGTTTCGGGCCGCTACCCGCTCGGGTAGCGAGTGTACCCGCTCGGGTGCGGCTAGGGCAGTTCGTGCGCGTCCTGTGGTGCTGGAATGGTGCCCGATCGGGCATGGCATGTGTGCCCGCTCGGGCACAAGGCAAAATGGTCCTAAATGCTTGCCCGAGTCGTGCTAAATGGTCCACACAATTGGCCGTAGGTTTTGCCCGATCGTGCAAAGGTTGTGCCCGACCGGGTGAGGCTTTTCCATGCTCAATCTCGTCCCGTTTGTCCCGTGATGATCCCCAAAGTTGCTCCTTAGCTCCGTGCATGTTCCTTTAGCTCCAAAATAGTCCAAATACGCGTAAAAACCTGTAAGAACATGAAAAGCACGAAAGCAAGTAAAACGGATACGGAATCATACGTAAAACATCACATATGTATCAAAAACGTCTCCTAAATCGTGCAAGAAATACGTATGAAAACGAGATGATCAAAATCCCCCAGACTTGAATGTTTGCTTGTCCCTAAGCAAACGTAAACGTGGAATACATGGGGTATGAAAATACGAGAATTCCCCTTCTCCTAGAAATACCGCTAAAGTGAACCTAACCGATCAACTAGCACGTCGAGAGCAAATTCGGCCTAATCGAGTTTTCAGCCTTAATCCTAGGTCCACCACGGTTACCCATAAGAAAGTAAATCAAAGGAGACTAGACACACTACCGTAACTCCCTCCACCAGACAAGACTTCAGACTATGCTAAACCTAGGTCAACCGAGGATACTTGTTTCTTTCTTTCCGAGCTTCTTTCTTTCTTTTTCTTTTCTTTTTCTTTTTCTTCTTTTTGTTATTCTTTTTATGAATTTTCTTTCTTTTGTTTTCTTTTATTTTTCCATTTTTCTTTTCTTCTTTTTCTTTGCATACACACTAGGCTTCTAGGACGTCGGATTTGAAGGGATCCAGCCTCTACTTAGACCCAGACTACCGATGACGGTATACTCATGCATCTCGTGTGAGAGTGCAGCGGAGTAGGCGGCTTTTTATGCCTTGCCCTTAGGACGTAGAAAGATGATCGCCAACCCACCACTTAGACCCGAGCCACCGAAGGAGTAACAAGGTCGATGCACTCATATCGATTTTTGATCATGCTTATTAGGCACTATTTCTATCGACAGCGGAGTGTTAGTGTGTGCTTTTCAATCTGCAAAACAAGCTCGATTTTATATGATCCAATAATCCTCAATATGACAAAAGTAAAGTGTCGTCTACACGAAGTATAACCATCTGGGTAGAAAGAATAAACGATAAACTAGCCTAGCAACCTCGTCTAAACCTCCCCACAAGCAACACTAGGATTCCCAAGAACTACGACCTATTGTTTTTCAGCCGACTAATAAGCTCTAACGCATAGGAAAACCTAGCTCAATCATGCAAAGTCTAACGGAAAAGGTCAACCTCTTAAGCATTCCTAAGTTTGGGGTTCATCTCAAAACGTGGCACCGGACAAGTGCCTTGGGACGACTCTGACTCAATGAAAACAAAAACGAACTAAAAATCGCAAAAATAATCTAAAAACTAAAAATCAAAGGAAAATGAAACGAAATCACCTGACAAACGTGAGCTGCTCCCCCAGACTTGAATTGAACGGCGTCCTCGACGTGAAGCTCCGATGGAGGATGAAGGAAGTGAAGCACGTTTGTGGTGTTATTCTTTTTTTTTTTGTTTTCTTTTTTTTTAGAAAAATAAATAACCGAGTTTTTAACCTAAAAACTAAGAAAATTAAAAGCAAACAGCTGGGTTGCCTCCCAGAAAGCGCTTATTTAACGTCATTAAGCTTTGACGTCTCCATTCCTCATGCGTGCGCGACGGGTGGATCGGAAAAGGAAATAGAGTTTCCATTTTCGATCGGTCGAGCGGCTTGGTAGAGCTTAAGCTGCTGTCCATTGGCGTTGAACATGTCACCCGCATCATTCCATAGTTCCACGTTTCGTACCTGAAAAGGATCAGACCAATAAGACAGTAGGTTGCCCGATAAAGACTTAGGTCGAGAATTAGAAAGTGGAACGAAATCACCTGATTGGAAGTCATGAGGTAGGGTCTTCTCGTCGTGCCATCCCTTAGGCACATCATGCACGGAATTCACTTGCTCGCTGTCCAAGGTTGGATAAGGGGTATCTGCGTTGAAAAGTTTAATGACATCTTTTTCCATTACCTCGTGCAAGTGCGGGTGCAGCCTCCTTTGAATTTCGAGTGAAGGTTCGTGGCTGTCCTCCCTATAACTTCCGTACATACACATTGAAGAACTGACCCTCTTACGCTTCTTCACGCGTGTCGGCTGTCTTCTCATCTCATCTGCGCTCATGTTAGCATTCAAAACAACAAGATATGTTTTATCGGAATCAACGTACTCATACCGAGAATAAGGCGGCGGAGGATCGGGCTCAAGCTCGAATGCTTTCTCCGCTATGAAATCAGCATGCATATCACGTGGTATATCCTCCCATGGGACGTCTCCTAGTGCTGCAATGGCACTCATGAATTTCGTATACACCTCAGCTCCTTCGTCCGCAAATCCTGCATTATCGCCAACTTGTGTCAAATACCGTAAAAGAGAATCAGAAACACTTACTTGATCGTGCGTGTCTTTCTCTAACTCGTCCAACGAATCTACTGTAAAGCAAGACTCCTTGAGTGGTGATTCGTCCATGGGTCTGGGCAGGACGAATTCGATCGTTTAGTCTTTGACACATAAGGACAGCTTCCCTTGTTGTACGTCTATCATCGCACCTGCAGTAGCTAAACACGGCCTACCAAGAATAATAGGTGTCCTAGTGTCTTCCGTTATCTCAAGTACAACAAAATCAGTGGGAATGCAAAGCTTACCTACCATGGTGGGAACGTTTTCAATGATTCCCACCGGATGTCTTACCGTACGATCCGCGAGGCGTAGAGACATCTTCGTCGGTTTAAGGTTCCCAAACTCCATCCGCTTGAAAACTGTGTGTGGCATTACTCACGCTTGCTCCTAAATCACACAAAGCATTTTCAATATCGAGATTACCTATTGTGCATGGAATGGAGAAGCTTCCGGGGTCCTTTAGCTTAGGTGGCAGCTTGTTCTGAAGAATTGCACTGCATTCCTCGGTGAGTGCTACTGTCTCGTTCTCTTCGGTGTGCTTCTCTTTGGACATCACCTCTCTGATGAATTTGGCACGATTAGACATCTTTAGGACTGCTTCCACGTATGGCATGTTGATGTCTAGCTTCTTGAGATCTTCTGTAGATCTGCCCACTCTCTCTTGGTTCTTACTGCTTACCAATCGTCGAGGATACGGTATCGGAGGTACGTACGCCGGAGGAGCAACGTATGGCTTATCTAAATCTGGTTCGACTCCTTCCATAATCGCAACCTTACCTTTTCCTCTATCCAAAGACGTACCAGCAGCATCCCCTCGCTCTTTTGAGGGCGGATTCTCATCCTCATCATCGCTGCACACAGAAATAGCATTCACATGCTCTCTCGGGTTAAGATCGGGCTTACCGGGAAGCTGTCCGGGGTTCCGAGAGGATGAGGCGGCCTGTTGTGCTATGGAGTTTTCCAACATCTTCACATGAGTGCTCAGAGACTCCATTTGAGTTTTAAGCTCACTAATCGCTGTCCCAACATCCGCGTCGAATTTGGTTCGAATCGATTGTTGCTGCTTCTGCTCCTTCATGAATTCGAGCAACACCGCCTCAAGGTTTGATGAAGAGGCTTGAGGAGGTTGAGGAGCTTGCGGAGCTTGCTGGAATTGCTGGTTGTTTTGCTGGAAATTATTCTGCCTTGGTGGAAACCCCGAATACTTCACCGGTTGAGTCGTTCGATATGACAAGTTCGGGTGATTCCTCCAATTCGGGTTGTAGGTGTTCCCGAATTGCGTGTTGCCTTGCTGCTGGGCATAATACATCTGTTCGTAATCCTCATGTACTGTGCATTGATACGCTACATGATCCGTATCTCCGCAATTCGCACAGTACATAGCATTCGCTGCATTACCCATGGCTCTATTCTGGTTAGGCTCATATAAACGACGAGTGCTAGTAGGCATACCTCTTGGAGTGGACCACATGGTGTGGTTCATGGCGAGGTTATCAATCAGCTCAAATGCCTCCTCGACGCTCAGATCCATGAATGATCCTCTGGCAGCGTTATCCAACCTCATGCGGTGCTCATCTGAAATTCCGTTATAAAAAGTTTGGATAACGTACCATTGCTCAAGTCCATGGTGTGGACACATCTGCAGAAGATCCTTAAATCTACCCCACGCCTCAAACATAGTCTCTCCATCTCTGCATCTGAATGTTGTGATTTCCCCCCTCATCTGAATTGTCTTACTCGGAGGAAAGAAGCGTGATAGGAACAGTGTGCAGAGCTGATCCCAAGTGGTGATAGATCCCGCGGGGAGTGATTGCAGCCAAGCTTTCGCTTTTCCCCCAATTGAAAAAGGGAAAAGACGCAGCAAGATTGCATCCTCAGAGACTCCATGAATTTTGAACGTACCTGAAAGTTCGAGGAAATCTCTGAGGTGCTGATGTGGATCCTCATGGTTTCCACCCATGAATTGCTTCTGATAAAGCATATTTATCATTGCTGGCTTAATCTCGAATTGCTCTCTTGCAACAGCAGGCATCCTTATGGCCGTTTGCACGTTGTTCATGTTCGGCACCACGTAATCCCTTAGACGACGTGGTGGAGGAGCCTGTAATTGCATCTGTCCATTGCCGTTCTGATTATCCATCTCTTGTCGACCTGAAAATTCTGCAAAGGACAAACAAAGAACAATTTACGTAGAAGGAACGAAAGAAAAGAAAACAAAAATAAAAACAAAGCAAGAAGGACTCTAGGTTCGAATCTAAGACGCGTTGACAATAGTCCCCGGCAACGGCGCCAAAAACTTGATGCGTATCAGAGTTAAATATAACCTAATCTACCCGCAAGTGCACGACACGTGTGTAGTATTTAGGTGTCGATCCCACAGAGACTACGCAACACTACCTAAACCCGAACTACGAATCAAACTTGCTAACGAAAGAGTGGTGATGAAGAATAAAATACTGAAAGTAAACTAAACTACTTGGGTTCTAACGATGAGATAAACGTCCTAGGAAACCGGTTTCACCACAAGACTACCGAAACACACGATCAACCTATCTATCATGCAATCCCAGTTAAAGCTATCTAAGGCGGACGATCCTAACATGATATCTACCCTCTCTCAAGGCATAGACACGTGATCTAGACAAGCTGCCCCCTACTTTCGTGGCTGACACCATGAACTAAACCCATAAACTCTGTGATTCGCCCGTTCACCCTCAACCGTTGCTACCCTACTTTCGTGGCCTAACCTCGGTTGTTCTAAACCTGACTTTCTAGGACTAGAATTCTCCTTTCGGTCCTTCTCCTAACCCCTAACACATGCATCTACGTGGCCATCGCAAACACAAGTAAATTCAAGAACTCAGATAAAGAATAGATGAACTAAAACGGGAAGATGCATTCAA
This sequence comes from Gynandropsis gynandra, assembly GCA_036759665.1. NCBI lineage: Eukaryota > Viridiplantae > Streptophyta > Magnoliopsida > Brassicales > Cleomaceae > Gynandropsis > Gynandropsis gynandra. Next base: position 22,056,140 of record CM071874.1, read on the forward strand.
AATAGATCAAAAGAGGTCTCGGGATAGCCAAGGGCTAATCCCTTCTCCTAGAACAAACAAACTACTCGCTCATGCGTCTGTAAAGAAACATAAACATAGTAGAAAGTCTAAGGAACATAAAAACCAAACAAAACCGAAGTGGTGCTGCTTGATCTCCAATGCTCCTCGCTTATCTCCTCGCAAGAATCTGCTCTAACTTCGCTGAATTCTTCTCCTCTGTATGCTTGCTGTAACGGCGTCTTTTTGCCTCCTTTTAAGCCTCCTAAAACGGTCCAATTGTTGCCTAAATTGCCCCACGAGTTCCCTTATGTTTTAAGTTAAGTTTACTTAAGTTTTGAGCAGTTTCGGGCCGCTACCCGCTCGGGTAGCGAGTGTACCCGCTCGGGTGCGGCTAGGGCAGTTCGTGCGCGTCCTGTGGTGCTGGAATGGTGCCCGATCGGGCATGGCATGTGTGCCCGCTCGGGCACAAGGCAAAATGGTCCTAAATGCTTGCCCGAGTCGTGCTAAATGGTCCACACAATTGGCCGTAGGTTTTGCCCGATCGTGCAAGGGTTGTGCCCGACCGGGTGAGGCTTTTCCATGCTCAATCTCGTCCCGTTTGTCCCGTGATGATCTCCGAAGTGTTCCTTAGCTCCGTGCATGCTCCTTTAGCTCCAAAATGGTCCAAATACGCGTAAAAACCTGTAAGAACATGAAAAGCACGAAAGCAAGTAAAACGGATACGGAATCATACGTAAAACATCATATATATACCGAAAACGTCTTCTAAACCATGCAAGAAATACGTATGAAAACGAGATGATCACCAATGTATGTTGAAGGCAGCTCGACCCCATTTTCAAACTAAAATCCTTTATCTAGGTCGATACGTTGGATTTTTAGAGCCAAGAGATGCCCTTTCCGAGTTTATTAGGATACGAATGTCATTTCTTGTTAAAACGTCGTCTGCATTGTATTTGTCTCTCGGATATTCCTTTTGCTTCCTTTTTCCTATTTGAGTTTGTCTTCGTGCTGCAAAACCTTTTTATGCTTTTTGTTTTTGTTTTCACGTGATTAGACGACTTTAACCATGTATTGTATGACGGGCTTTGAAATACCATAACTTTGCGTACGAAGCTTCGAATTACATGATTGTTTTCACATTTTATTCCTTTTTTCGAGATAAACGATGTCCCGGAATGCTGAAGGTAGCCTGACCCCGTTTTCAAGCTCGAAAGCCTTTATTTAATTCGATACGTTAGATTTTTAGAGCCAGGAGATGCCCTTTTCGAGTTTCTTAGGATATAAATGTCATTCTTGGCAATACGCCGCTTGTGTTGCATATGTCTCTCGGATATTCCTTTTGCTTCCTATCTACTATTTGCGTTTGTCTCTCGTGTTGCACCCCTTTTCCGCTTTTTGTTTTTATTTTCGCGTGGTTAGACGAATACAACAATGAATTGTACGACGGGCTTTAAAATACCATAACTTTGCGTAAAAAGCTCCGAATTACATGATTTGTTTCATATTTTATTCTTCTTTTCGAGATAAATGATGTCGCGGGTTGCTGTTGGCAGCCCGACCCCATTTTCAAGATGAAAATCCTTTTTTTAGGTCGATGCGTTGGATTTTTAGAGTCGGGAGATGCCCTTTCCGAGTTTCTTAGGGTATGAATGTCATTTCTTGTCAATACGCCGCTTGCGTTGCGTTTTTCTCTCGAATATTCCTTTTGTTTCCTATTTCCTATTTGCGTTTGTCTCTCGTGTTGCACCCCTTTTCCGCTTTTTGTTTTTGTTTTCACGTGATTAGACGACTACAACAATGAATTGTATGACGGGCATTGAAATACCATAACTTTGCGTACGAAGCTCCGAATTACATGATTTGTTTCACATTTTATTCCTCTTTTCCAGATAAATGATGCTGCGGGCTGCTGAAGGCAGCCCGACCCCTTTTTGAGCTCAAAATCCTTTATTTAGGTCGATACATTGGATTTTTAGAGCCGGGAGATGCCCTTTTCGAGTTTCTTAGGATACAAATTTCATTTCTTGTCAATACGCCGCTTGGGCTGCGTTTGTCTCTGGGATATTCCTTTTGCTTCCTAATTCCTAGTTGCGTTTGTATCTCGTGTTGCACCCATTTTCCGCTTTTATCACATTATTAGACGACTACAACAATGAATTGTACGACGGGATTTGAAATATCATAACTTTGCGTACGAAGATCCGAATTACATGAATTTTTTTCACATTTTATTCTTCTTTTTGAAATACACGATTCTGCGGGTTGCACCCGACCCCGTTTTCAAGCTTAAAATCTTTTATTTAGGTCGATACATTGGATTTTTAGAGCCGGGAGATGCCCTTTTCGAGTTTCTTAGGATACGAATGTCATTTCTTGTCAATACGCCGCTTGGGTTGTGTTTGTCTCTCAGATAATCCTTTTACTTCCTATTTCCTATTTGAATTTGTCTCTGATGATGCACCCCTTTTTCTGCTTTTTGTTTTTGTTTTCACGTGATTAGACGACTACAACAATGAATTGTACGGCGGGCTTTGAAATAACATAACACTACGTACAAAGCTCCGAATTACATGATTTTTTCACATTTTATTTTTCTTTACGAGATAAATGATGTCGCGGGTTGCTGAAGGCAGCCCGACCCCTTTTTGAGCTCAAAATCCTTTATTTAGGTCGATACAATGGATTTTTAGAGCCGGTAAATGCCCTTTTCGAGTTTCTTAGGATACGAATGTCATTTCTTGTCAATACGCCGCTTGCATTGCATTTGTCACTCAGATATTCCTTCCATTTCCTATTTCCTATTTGCGTTTGTCTCTCGTGTTCCACCCCCTTTCCGTTTTTTTTTGTTTTCACGCGGTTAGACGACTACAAAAATGAATTGTACGACGGGTTTTGAAATACCATAACTTTGCGTACGAAGCTCGGAATTACATGTTTGTTTTCACATTTTATTCCTCTTTTCGAGATAAACGACGACACAGGTTGCTGAAGGCATCCCGACCCCGTTTTCGAGCTCAAAATCCTTTATTTAGGTCGATACAATGGAGTTCAGGAGATGACCTTTTCGAGTTTCTTAGGATACGAATGTCATTTCTTGTCAATACGCAGCTTGCGTTGCGTTTGTCTCTATGATATTCGTTTTGCTTCTTATCTCCTATTTGCGTTTGTCTCTCGTGTTGCATCCCTTTTCCGCATTTTTGTTTTTGTTTTCACGTGATTAGACGACTAAAACAATGAATTGTTCGACGGGCTTTGAAATACCATAACTTTGCGTACGAATCTCCGAATTACATGATTTTTTTTCATGATACAAAATTTAAAACTTGTCTGTCGAATCAACTTGAAGTTTCTCTCGAAATTTATAATAAACAAAGATGAACATACGATTAAATTTTGCTTCAATTTTTTCTTCATCGGAAATCATCATTTATAGACATTAATGTGGAGCCGAAAATCATTTTTCGGAAGAGACAAATTTTTTTTTATTATGGATCATTTCCAAAGTTTGTGTCTCAATATCAAGACACAACTCTTGAATAGCATTCGTTGAACAAATAAGAGAGAAAAAATTCGGATAAATCGAAACTTAAGGCCCAAGATCCAAGACCCAATTTTTTATATTAATTATGTCATGGGCCTAAGCTCAATCCTACAATATTGATAGTCCAAAACAACAATATTATCTTTCGTCCACTTATCCATTTTATTTACATCAATGCCTAATATATATGCATTATGGCACACAAGATTTTTCATATAGGACTTTTTACCATCCCTCTTTCTTTTTTCATTCTTACAATGCTCCATACTTTCTAGTCAAATAAGTTAATTTTTTCGAGAATTTCTGGTGTTGTATGCATTTGAAGATTTCTTTTGGATTTGAACCTTTTATAATGAATATTTATTGAATTACTATGTGAGATAGTGAAGAAATATCTTGAACTACTCACATGTATAATAAATCAAGATAATGAATATCACACATACTAAACCAACATTTTTTTATTCTTACAGTTGTGTTCTTTTTTATCCTAAACATATAATCTGTTCATGAGATTATAGATACTTTTGTCATCTCGTTATCAATGATATGACCTGACATTAATCTCATATAGATAACATTAATTAGAGATAATTTGTCTCTATCTCACTTTCAAAGATATTAGCGTTATTAAGACTTTGATTATTCATCCCTTAAACATCAACATATCTACACTCAAGTTATCACAAGAATAGGCTAGATTGTCTGTATTATATCTTGAGTCTTCCTCAACTAGTTTGCTTATTGAATCTTGGTCATGAGATCTCCAATGTTGCCAATTTAGGTTTCGTCAAGTAAGCATTTATTCAATTGGATTTAAGTCAATTCCCTTCATTGTATACAACTCTTACTCTCTACTAAGGCCTTTTGTTAATGGATATGCTATGTTTTCTTTAAATTTTATGTAGTTAATGGATATTATTTCATTCTTTTAGCAAGTCGTGTCTCGTGTTATGACGTTGTCTAATATGTCTCGTTTTGCCATTCTAAATTTGATTCTTAGCTCTTGAAAGAGCATCTATACTATCACAATGTATACAATTGGCAGAAATAGGTTTTGTCATAATGGCATTCCTTCTACGAAGTTGTTATCCATTATGCTTCTTCAACGGCTTTGTCTAACACTATAAATTATGTTTACATCATTGATCGAGTAGTTACGATTTGTTTAGATGATTTCCTAGATTCGCTTGCACCCGCCAATTGTAAACACATATCGACTTGTGGACTTAGTATCCCTATTATTTGAAATCCAATTTACGTCATAATCTCCTTCTAGAACATGAAGACATGTAGTATAATGTAATCCATAACTCATAGTATGTTTAAATTATCTCAACACTCTTACAAATGAAATCCAATTTTTTCTTTGATTATGATAATATCTACTAAGTCGACTTATAGAATATGCTCAATCTTTGGTATTAAGTATGTCATGGGCCTAAACCCAAACCAAGCCCGGAATATTGATAGCCTAATCCCACATTCTTTTATTCATCCACTTATTCATTTTATTACTATTAATCAATGCATAATAGGGTGGACAAAATACTCAAAACACCTTTCGCGATCCGAAACATGTTTCGAACTCGAGAAATCATACTCGAACTCACGGGTTCGAGTAATAAAATTATTAAACCTGCAGGTTCAGATTTAGATTTAGATTTTTTATTCTCTCAAACGGGTACCCAAATGTATATATTAATTTACGAAAATAACTTATTTTTATGGTAATTAAAAAATGTTATTATTGTTAGGTTTAATATGAATCGGATATCCGAACCCGAATCCAAACTCATACCAATATATGCTCTAATATATAAAAAATCGGATTCGGTATCCACCGATACCCGATTTACTATTCGGGTACTCACGTCCCGCGGATTCAAATGCGAATACAAAATTAAATATTCATTTGGTTTCAGATTCAGATGCCCATAAAATTTAGATTTCCGACCCATACCCCTTCCCGCATAATATATATATACACACAAGATTTTTCATGGTGATTCTCACCTTCCTTGATTTTTCATTTTTACAATCTCTATAACTCAAATTCCACCCTACGTGAATACATTCTCAAAGATGATGATTCAAATTCGAGGCGAGAGAGATTCAATATCATTTATTTTTGCATGGTATAAATGAGCGATGATGGTCCACTATTGGGCCTTTGGAAAAGGCTTTTTTTGGGCTTCCTCGTGTGCTGTAGTTACAAAGTTGATGAGATATTCTGGGAAAAATAAACTCCCTCAAAAACCCTAGGAAAAATCGTGCACAGGGCGCGGGATTGTCTTCTCCGATCTTCTAAGCGCTTCTTCGTTCGCTAATCAATGGCAGTAAGCATCGGTCATTGAGCTAATCGTCAATGTTTAGGAATCTGAAATTTGTTTTTAGTTTTTGTAGAACTTACGGGTAGGAATCATAGTGTCAATGGTTTAGGGCATAAAAAGTTGTCGAGGCTGAATCTCTTTGGAATCGTAGTGTCAAGTGGTTTAGCGCGTAAAAAATTGTTGAGGCTGAATCTCTAAGCTATACAAGCCTCTAATTGCGGCAATTTCTTGCATTTTTTTCTTGTTTGGTTTTCTAATTTATGATGTATTCTTGAAGTATCAGCGTTTGCGTGGCTCGTATTCGTGAATGATCCCATCTTTACATTTCGAACACTAGCTGTTAATTGTTTTTCTGTTCTTTTTTTGTTGCTTGGGTAACATGTTGAGCTTTATAAATGCAATGAGTTTAGTTGAGAGTGATTTACTGTTTCTCCTTTCGTTTTGAGATTAGTAAGGGGTAAAATGTGTTCTTTTACCGAACTTAGATTTGCTGGTTTGACCATTGTTACGGCAAATAGGTCAGAATGTTTGATGGCCCATTTTTGTATATTGCAGACAATACCTGTAAACCCCAAACCATTCTTGAACAACTTGACCGGCAAGACAGTCATTGTGAAGCTTAAATGGGGAATGGAATACAAAGGTTCCATTTTTTCTCTACCTGAAATTGCACGACTGAGTAACCGAAGCTTGTATGTTATTTCTCGTTTCTGAATTGTCTTTGGTGCAGGATTTCTGGCATCTGTGGACTCTTACATGAACTTACAGGTGCTTTCTTAGCTTCTATATTCATTGTAAATAGTGCTAAATTCAGAAAGCCTGTCCTTCTAGTTATGTCATTGTTATATTGTTCCTCCTACAAAAATGTTGAACAACTCATTTCTTCCATACTAATTGCAGCTGGGAAATGCTGAAGAATACATTGATGGCCAATTAACTGGAAACCTGGGAGAGATCTTAATCAGGTAAGAGAAGTTCCCCAGGTACTTAGATCTCGGTATAGCTAATTAAACGTAAGATTAGAGCTAGATGTTCGGTCATTAGGCTTGTCCTCTCAACTAGTTCATGGATCGTTAAGGAACAATCACTCTTTTGTTTTTTTCCTTTGATGTTCCGATCTTTGCAGGTGCAACAATGTGTTATATATGCGTGGTGTGCCCGAGGATGAGGAACTTGAGGATGCTGATCAAGATTAAGAGTACCGAGATGTCTGCAAATTGACAAAAAATTACCCGTTTTGTTTGCATGTTAGATATTGTATTCATGAAATGGTATGAACCCTACGCTGATAGTATATGCATTTGAAAGCTTGTGAAATCGATGAGTAAACTGTGTACTAGATTCTTTGTATTGTTTCGTTATGATTGCAGATCGTCTAATTACGTTCTAGGTAATAATAGCTCAGTGGTGGCACGGAATTCTCACTAATTTCGTACCTGATTTGTATAAATATTTGATTTTTATTAGATATCCTGGAAAAACTTCGGATATTCCGTATTACGGAATGGAGCCATTCAAATAAAGTTAGGGTGGGCAATATGGGTTTCAAGGGTTCGAGTTTTTCAGGTTTTAAAAAATTGAATCCAAAAAAAACCCATTTGGTTTTCAGGATGGGTTTTTCGGGTTTTGATCTGGGGTCGGGTTGTTCGGGTTTAAAAACATTGAACCCAAAAAAACTCGGATTGTATCTGGGTTATTTCGTGTTCTCGGTTTTTTTGGGTTTTTAAGTATGGGTAATTCGAATTTTAAACGGGTAATTTGGGTTTGAAACGGGTAATTCGGGTCAAAATTTAATATAAAAAAATTTAAAAAATACAAAGTAAAAAACCATAAACAACAATACAAGTAAAAATTCAAAAAAAGATATAAAAAAAATCATAAAAACTATTTGATTAATTCATTCTTGAGACAAACCAAATCGCAAAAATTTTAGTACAATGTTAAATATAAAGTCAAACAAAAGCCTAACAATAAGAGCAATGAGACAGAGAGATTCACCCAACAACAAGAATAAAGAGACAGACATTATGTCACCAAACAACAAAGAGACAGTATGCTTCATTATCAATTGAATTTTTCAGCTTCGATTCAAAACATATTTTGGATTTAAATGGCCACCGAACATATAACTAATAAAGCAAAAATCTATAAGATCCAAGAATAATACAGGGCTCATTTTACAATAAAACAAATAAGTGACTTTTAGACTAAAAGTGTTGGTTTCAAATGATCGACGACGGACGAGAATGCTGACATTCAACACAAAAATATACATATTGCTCCAAAGAGTAAGACATACTGGTTTCAGGTAGTAAAAAGTATGTGAATAAGCTGCGAATGTGAGATTCACCTGCTTTGAGCGATATTGAAACAGAGAGCTGAGGAAGAATTACTGAAATAGAGATACTGAAACAGAGAGCCGAGGAAGAAGGCTTAGAATGCTGAAGATGTTGCGATGGAGGGGAGGAGGAGGGGCGACGGACGGGAGTATGAGGGGCGACGGACGGGAAGGAAGGAGGCGACGGACGGGAAGGAAGGCTTACAATGCTGAAGCTGCTGCGACGGACGGGAAGGAAGGAGGCGGCGAACGAGAAGGAAGGAGACGATTTGAGAAAAATTTTAAGGAGGTGCGTTCGTGTGAGTGAGAAAGTGAAAGAGAGGGAACGACGTACTCACGGTTTAGGAGGGTTATGGTTTGTTGTTTGTTTAGTTTATTTTTCGGGTTCTTCCGGTTCTCCTGAATCCAACCCGGACCGACCCGAACCCGTTTGGGTTTTAGATTTTGAACCTATACGAGTTTTCTACAAAACTCATTTATCTCATAGATTGGATTTTTCGGATTGGATCGATCCGAGTCGGTTCGGATAATCCGAAATGCCCACCCCTAAAACAAAGTTGTGAAAAAAATGAATGGCACCATGAGAAATTTGATGAATCAAATAACAAAGTAATGTCCACGTATTTTAACACAACTAATCATACTTAATTATGTGTTTTTTTATATTCACTAGGAAATGCCCCCACACGATGCGCGGGATTGGATGGTCTGCCATTCCTACATTCTTCACCAGATTGGTTATTTTTGCCTTGGGCGGAGAGATGAATCGTATAGGACTCAGCGTCAATGCTCTTCCTCACCATGAAATTTGTCTCGTTGTTGATCCCAATTGAATTCACCGTACTTATCTGTGGATCTTGGCAGTGTTCCCTAATGGAAAGCCTCTTGATTTTTGACAAGAACAACAGAACCTCAGGATGAACTTGAGAGAGCTGTCCTTTCCCCTAAACACCGAAACAAACCATATGAATTCTACAACCACACAAACCTTGAAGAAAAAGAAGACGGCTTTGTGGATAGAAAATCACACAAATAAGGCATGCAACATTAGAAAAAGATTGGACCTGCAGCCGTTGGGGACACCAATACTTCAACTCGGGGTTGGCCTCGGGTCAGAGGCATATTTTGCACCCCCGCCACGTCAATTACAGCGGGATTTACTGCATCCACGGGTTGTGGATCAGGGGACCCTGGTTCTCGGTCTCCAGAATCTGTTCCAGGATCAGACGCCAGTCCCTGATTGTTATCGGTAACTCGCTCGTGGACGATGACCCCGTCGGCTCCACCGCCTAGGGTTTCAAAAGCGATACCACACCTAAAAACAAATAAATCGAGATTAACCAAAAATTCATAAGGCCATATGCAAATTGGAAGTGGAGAAATCACAAAGAGAAACTTCAATTACGAAGAGAAACATAAAGTTTCAATAGTAGGAACGACAGCTTCATTCTTTACCTTAGATCGCTTGTTGGGTCGAGGCGTTGAGGCATTCACCGAAAAACAGAGAACGTCTTCATCGCCGATGAGATGCACCGCGTCTCCACCAGCTTTTCCGTCTGCCTCTTTCACTGGTAAAGTCTCCTCTTTTCTCCTCCTCCTCCTCTTCCGCCACCGTCACCGACCGCAGCTTGAGGTTATGTTTGGAGAGTTCGGTTGATCCAAGAGGAGAACCGCTTAGTTTTCCACGGAGAGCTGCAAAACTATGAAGCACCGGCCTTAAAACGTGCTCAAACGTTTCAACTTCAACAGAAGATGAAGCGGTGTGTTTGAGACAAAACCAAGCGAGAAGAGAATCTAAGAAGACGAAGCGACAGAGAGAAGAACGCTCTGTATTCGAATGAATCATGTTGCTGAGGTGGAAGCTATAAAGGGTATTAGAGCACTATTGTACATAAGGGTATTATTGTAATTTCTTATTACGTAATTAGGTTTAATTCTTAACCTGTTGTACATATAGCTGTTTTAGGCTATTCAAACACAATTATTCAGAAATACAATTTCAGATTTGAATCACCATTCACATGGTATCAGAGCTGGTTATGTCTCTCGGCCAAACTCTGCCGCCGCACCATCACAGGTCCGGCCGCCGCAACTGCCCGCCCTCCACCACTCTCCGACGGCTAACCCTCAGGCTCAGCTGCCTCTCCGTCGCCTCACCAGCACGGATCTCCTACCATCAACGAAACAGAATTCCTTGATTCAAGGTCGCGTCCCAACCGCTTTCCTTGAATTTAGGCCGCGTCCCAACCGATTCCCTAATCGTGGCCACTGCGTCTTCCTCTCATGGAAAACCTCCCGGAGCAATTGCAACGCACTGAAACCGTCAACATGTTTGATCCGCAGCAACCACAGAAGCTTCTCTTCGCTTGCAACATGCCAAGCGTCACGAAGCTCACCCCGACGAACTATCTTACGTGGAGCGTTCAAATCCGCTCCCTCCTTGAAGAGTACAATCTTGAGTGGTTCATCACCGAAGACTCGATTGTACCACCGGTCGTGTTCCAAGTTGATGGGATCCAGCAACCAAATCCCGCCTTCAGCCCATGGAAACACCAAGATCGCTTGATCTTCAGCTCCATGCTCGGCGCGCTCTCCCTACCGCTTCAACCGGTCATTGCCCGAGCAACTTCCGTTCGTGATGCGTGGAAAACCCTAGCAACCATCTATGGCAAGGCTTCTCGTGGACACATCAAACAGCTACGAGATCAGATCAAAAGATGTGCCAAAGGATCCCAATCAATAGAAGAGTACCTACGGTTCATCACCACCAAA
>CM071874.1:22069033-22134944 GCA_036759665.1 Gynandropsis gynandra
TGTCGCACATACTCCATCTCCATCACCGCAGCCCCCACGATTAGATCCTTCCCTGATCATTGTGGAGAGCAACACGGACACGAGCAATGCTACGGACTCCTCCTCTCCCGTGTCGTCTCCGGATGTGATTTCCCCTCCTGTATTGCCATCGGACGCGGCCCGTGTTACTACTGCGGATCCGGGACCTAGAAATGTGCATCCGATGGTAACTCGCAGCAAAGTCAATCTTATTCGATCTAATCCTCCATCTGCAAATGTTTGTACAGGATCTCTTGATGACATTGAACCGGCTATAGTGATACAAGCCTTACGTCACACCAATTGGAGACAAGCGATGAGTGACGAATTCAATGCCCTTCTACGCAATGGGACGTGGGATCTTGTCTCCCCTCAAACCGCGAACAATGTGGTTGGTTGCAAATGGGTTTTTCGCATCAAACGAAAACCCGATGGTTCTATTGACCGCTAAGGGTTTTCATCAACGTCCGGGGGTGGACTTTCACGAGACTTATAGTCCGGTTGTCAAACCCGCAACCATTCGCACCGTACTTAGTCTTGCGGTCTCCAATGGATGGTTCATCAATCAACTCGACGTCAACAACGCATTCCTTCAAGGCACACTCACCGAAGATGTGTACATGGAGCAACCACCCGGGTTTGTTGACAAGGATCATCCTCTTCACGTGTGCAAACTTCGGAAAGCCATCTATGGTCTCAAACAAGCTCCTCGTGCGTGGTACTCGGAATTACGGACATTCTTGCTACAAATTGGATTCAAGAACTCTCTTGCGGATGCCTCCCTCTTTGTTCTCAACACGGCAACACATAAACTCTATGTGCTAGTTTATGTTGATGATATGATCATAACGGGCTCGTCTTCCTCTCACATTCAGCACTTCATCAAGTTGTTGGCGTCTCGGTTTTCCCTCAAAGACCTCGGTGCCCTACAATTCTTTCTTGGAATTGAAGCTACGAGGACATCCCGAGGTCTCCACTTGTCACAGCGGAAATACATTACGGATCTCCTCATTCGCACCAACATGAATGAGGCAAAGCCCGTCTCCACACCCTTGCCATCCACCTCTCGGCTCACCATCACCTCGGGCTCACCTTTGTCCGATCCCACCGAGTATCGTCAAGTCATTGGCAGCCTACAATACCTTGCTCTCACGCGCCCGGATGTTAGCTACGCCGTCAACAAGTTGTCTCAATTCATGCATCAACCGACGGATGAACATTGGCAATGTGCCAAACGTGTGCTTCGCTATCTTGCTGGATCTCGTGCCCAAGGTATCTTTCTTGCAGCTCACAATACTTTGTCTCTTCATGCCTTTAGTGATGCGGATTGGGCTGGAGACAAATCTGACTTCAAATCTACGGGGGCGTATATTGTATATCTTGGCAAACATCCCATCTCATGGTCGTCCAAGAAACAAAATGGGCACGCACGCTCATCCACCGAGGCGGAATATCGGTCCGTAGCAAATGCCTCCGCTGAACTTTGTTGGATTGGTAATCTTCTCAATGAACTTGGAGTCACTCTTCCCTTGGCGCCTACCATTTATTGTGACAATATTGGAGCTACCTACCTAAGTGCAAATCCAGTCTTTCATTCGCGCATGAAGCATCTTGCACTTGACTACTTCTTTGTTCGTGGCCAAATAGAAGCTGGTACACTTCGTGTCTCTCATGTGCACTCCAAGGACTAGCTTGCCGACCTTCTCACCAAGCCACTTCCACGGCTGCCTTTCTATACCTTGTGTTCCAAGATTGGAATCACATCGGGTGATTCATCTTGCGGGGGCGTATAAAGGGTATTAGAGCACTATTGTACATAAGGGTATTATTGTAATTTCTTATTACGTAATTAGGTTTAATTCTTAACCTATTGTACATATAGCTGTTTTAGGCTATTCAAACACAATTATTCAGAAATACAATTTCAGATTTGAATCACCATTCACAGAAGCTGAGGTGGAGGCCTGAGAAGCAAGAAACTCTCAGGAGCCTCCAAAATCTTATACTTTTAATATATAGACTAGATTGTAACCCGCGCTATGTGCGGACTGATTTATATAATTATTTTATTATTTAATATATACATATATATATATATCTTGGTACATAAAAAATTTATGGAGTTAGAAAAATATTCATGTGAAAATACAACGAAAAATAATATAAATTAACAATTTTAATAGTTATTGATTCATGTATTAAAAGAACAATGTTAATATATAAATGTTTTTAGATCTAATCTAATTAATTTAGAATTTATATAAATGATAAGATATAATATTATTTAATATTCGAAAATATATCAATATTTAGATCATAATATATATTATGGGATTCAATTCAACAGATAATCTTGATCATGATAATTTCCTTCAAATCCTTATATTACTTGCCAAATATTCTTCGTCTGAACATGGAAGACATCGATGAACAAATTTTCAATGATTGTTTTTTCAATTTTTCTGTCTAACCGGTTTCAAAAGCTTGACTATAACCATATAAATTATCATATTAACATCACAAAAACACTTCAATAAACATGAAAGAGAGTTAGAAATTCGTGCAATGCACAAATTGATTTATATAAATATATTATTTTCCTAATAAAAATATTTAAATTTTAAAGTTTTCTATGTGAGATGACAAATTGAACAGAGACAAAAAATTAGTAATGTGAACAATTAAAAAACAAATACATTTTTCTAATATTTATTAATATAATAATACTAAATCTTTATATTAAAAAATAATAACATGAATATATAATATTTTAAGAAAAACTATGATCACTTTTAAAGTGTAAAAATTTTCATATTATATTTTAAAAACTTTACCTATTACTTATCATTAATGGGTAAATTAGTCATTTAACCACTGATTAATGATAAATTTTGTAATGTATTTTTTAAATAATTATATAACAATTTTTTTTGTAAATTTCAATTTAATTTTATATAAAATAAATAAAGATTCTCGAAAACCTATAATATTAATTATAAAATATCCCACGCAAAGCAAATGATTCATATAATTTGGATAAAAGAGGATAAACTTATTATTTTTCTTTGTAAAATAAATTTAGTTTAGCTCAGTTCTACCTCGGCCCGATAGGGGGAGGGGTTTTTTCTAAATAAATAAAAATTATATATGAAAATTTTAATTCGTATGATAAAATTATATGTTATAACAATAGAATAACAAATAAATTATAATTTCTTAATTTGATGTTGTGGATGCCGGAGAAGAGGTGAAAGGAGAGTCGGCGACCGCAAGGGGGGGAGGAGAAGGGCGGCGAGAGGTTGGGAGGGGGAGGGGGAGGCGAGGGGCGGCGGATTCGGTTTGAGGGGGGGGAGAAGGAGAGGCCGGCCGAGAAACGAATTGTCGTTAGACACTCAGCTCTGATACCATGTGGAAAGGTTTTCGTATATTTCCTTGAATGAATAATTACATCAGTTATATAGCAATATACAAGAGATATGAAAACCCTAATCAACCTAAATTACATTTATGTCCCTTCCACTTATATAGGTGACTAAATTATTTAATAATATAAATTGTTTAATTTTTCATGCAATTATTTTTATAATCAATTATAAATATTTTTATATCGTTAATGTTTTTAATTTCATCTTTCGAATAATTTTAGATTATGTTCTAATTTTTCATTATGTTTTAAAATTTAGAAATTTTAATTTTAATAAAATATTATGTTTTAAAATTTAGAAATTTTAATTTCTAATAAAATATTAAAAATTAATTATTCAGAATTTTTTTTAAAGTGTTATTAAATTAAAGATATTAATCAATATTTAAAATCGAAAAGAGAAGGAAGTCGGCAAACAATAGAAAAAATTGGGAAGATGACACTAATAAATACAGTGAGAATACTAACCAAACAACGATAATAAAAATGAAGTTAAATTTAATTTTTTAATAAATATTTCAAATAATTAAATATTTCTTAAAATTGTTATGTTGTTTTTTGTTGAGAATTTTAGTTATGAAGATCTAAATATTTTTTAAATTAAATATATTATTTTTAATTATTTTTACTTTTGTAGAATAATATATCTGTAATTAATGTTTAAAACACGAAAATTGAATCGTCTAAAAATTAATTGAAAAATAATTTAGTTTATTATTTTCAAGGTTTTAATTTATATTTCATAAATTTAATTTTTTAAAAGTTTTTTAAATTTTTAAGCAATTTCTATAAGCTTAAAATATTTTGAATTTCAAAAATTTTATAAATATTTCTCATTTTAAAAAATTATTTTGAAATTATATTTATTTTTATTTAATAATAATAATAATAACCCTAAAAAATTACTCATCATCCATGATATTTTCCATCCCCTTTCTCTCTCCCTATTTCTTTATTCTTCTTCTTTATCTTCCTTTTCTTTTTTCTGCATATTCATCTTTCTCCTCCTTTCTTCTCTCTTCTCTAACTCTGGCCCATATGCTCCGTTCCGCCCCACCATCTCTCTTTATGTGGGTTGTCTAATGGTTCGACACCTTCAAGGGTTATAGTTTTATCACCCCGACGACGTCGACGACAATCTCTTCGTCCACCAATCCTCCATTAGATCTGAAGGTTCTGCACTCTGATTCTGAAATACGTTTTAGGATGAAGAATGAAATTTAGATTTGTTATACAAATTGTAAGTTATGTTAAAACATTTCATCAACAATTAAAACAACAATTAGGCTCATAAAATTAGATTAAATATCTTGTTAAATAAATAAAATAAAAGAGTAGATTGTCAATAAGAAGCATGTAATGAGATTATATCAAACATGTTTTTATACTTATTGTTACCATGAAATTCACAAAATTAGTAATAATTTCATAAATTTAAATAACCAAAATTGATTATACAATTCGAATATAATAATAGCGTTGCACATTACAATATGTATCACCGTATATGACCATAATAGGATCATATTTTATATGTATTACCGTATTACCGTAAATAAAGTGATATAATTATTATCATAAATATAATAAAATTTAATTAATTTTATAAATAGGATCTAATATTATTATATATTTGAAAAGTGCATATTTATTATATCATTATGTATAATTTAGAATTAATATAATTTTCATGAAAAAACGGATGAGTTGGAACAATTCCAAAATATTTATAAAATTATATCACAACTAAATATAATATTTGTGAATATGTATAAAGAAAATATTTATTGGTAAATAGAAAACATAATATACATATAATTTATAAGGAATGCAAAGGGTTTTTTTACCTATTAATTTGGTCAATAGGTACTTTAATGGGTCAATAGGAAGAATATTGATATTAAATACATGACATAAATATACTTTTAATGTATATTGATCAATAAACATAAACGTTAGACAATTCTAACAATTTTTTTTATAACAATAACTATAAAAAATTAATAATTACAACTAAAATTAAACTAATAATTATAAAAAATGTTAAATGATTGTAAAAAAGGTTAAAAAGATTAACATGTGACAAAAAATAATGTAATATTAATTACAAAATATTTTATTTCAATAATATATATATATAATTTTTAAATTTTATTAAACATATATAAAAAATATAAATATATATCAATTTTAAAATAATAACTTAAATAAAATTAAATGATTATAAGAATTATAACCTATTTTATTTTCTAAATAAATTTTAAAAATTATATGTTACATAAAATAATAATTATAACAAAATTAATAATTTATTTATTACATATATTATATAATAGCAATTACATTTAAAATTTATGGATATATAAATAAAATAGTTATTGATAAATAAAAATATAATATACATATAATATATAAGGAATGTAAAGGGCTTTTTATCTATTAATTTGGTCAATACATACTTTAATTGGTGAATAGGAATAATATCGATATTAAATACGTCATATAAAATAATAGGTTAGTGGTTATAAAGAATTTGTATTGGAGAGTAAAATTAAATTATAAATTCGAATAGAAAATAAAAAATTATAATAGTATTAATAATTTTATATAAAAATTAGAATATAAAATAAAATAAAAGAAAAATTAAATGTTGATGAGTTGGCGCAAGGAGAATGCAACATTTTATCCTCCTTTTTATATATAGATTATATTATTTGAAATAATCAAATATGTATATACAAAAAAATTCTTTGTTAAGAGAGGAACTTTTTTTATATATATAGAATATATTAAATTTAGGAATAATTATAATGGATATTAAATTTAGGTTAGTGGTTATAAAGAATTTTTGGTGGAGAGTAAATTATAAATTAAAATATAAAATAAAAAAAAATTAAATGTTGTTGAGCTGACGCAAAGAAAATACACCATTTTATCCTCCTTTTTATCATAATTTATGAGTCCAAAAACCTTTAAAATTTAGACAGGCGATTGTAGAGAACATCCACATGCCGAAAGGTGAATGTGGGAAGCATATTTAAAAATAAGAGAATTTTGATTATTAAAAATGTTCAAGAAAATAGTATTTAAAATTAAGACTATTTGTAATATTTGTAAATATTCAATTATTTATTTTAGTTTTTATATTAATATTCGATAAATTTTCATATTTATTATTTATATTCGTATTTATATATATATATATATATATTCAAAATTAAAATTTTCTAAAAAAATTATAAAAAGAAAGTCAGTATAAATACGATAATTATTAAATATAATTGATAACTAAATTTAAAATCTCACAACATACATAATATAAATAAAAAAAAAGATATTTATATTAATGATTTAAATTTAATTTTATCGATGATACTATTAACGTCACAAATTCATATAAAAAATAAAACAATATATTATATTATCAAATCAAAGTTCAAACATCAAATATCTTAAAATAAAAATCGCAAAAAAATAATCTAACTAAAAGCCTCATGCTAAGAGTTAATGAAATAAAGAATTTTGGTCAATTGTTTAATATTTGTACTTTAATCCTCTCGTAGTAAATTTATATTATATTTATCTATAATTATATAACAAATGTTGGAATTAAATTGATAATATTTTATTTACAAGTTGATTTTAAATTAAATTTTTTTATATTTATCTATATATTTAATAAATTATATATTTAATACAAATACAAATATTTTAGATAAAATTCAAATTTTCGATTTAAATATAAATTAAATACGAATATTTTAAATATTATGGTTTATCCTATCGAAAATAATATATTTGACCATTATAACTCTTTTCAGTCTCATTTCAATACTTCTTTTCAAAAGAGTCAAACAATGCCTTTATTATGTTTTTTCCTAGATGGATTGACTGACCTGAACTTGACAAATATATATGACATCATCTATACAATAAATTAACAGTTATTATACGGGTTTATGTCAATTGGACCATCATTTCTGTTCGAGACTTAAGTCTCTGATAATATATAATTTTCAAGTGAAAATTATTTTAAAAAATCTGTAAATATAAAAACCATAAAACATAGAACTCAATAAAAATTGATAATCAATGTTAAAACAAAAATTTATTAACAATAAATATAACCCTTACGTAATGTAAAAAATAGAATAATCAAGGTTCATATCAAAGATTTTTTAAAACTTGAAATTAATATTTTGTTATTAATAAGTTTATATATATATATATATTATTATTGGAATTTTTAAATAATTAAAAATTTAATGATAAAATAAAAAAATTAAAATTTTCACATATTTTGTGTTGGTGATTATAGTACGAGATGAGAAATAGGAACAGTGGCAGATTATGCTAGAATATCATAGGCTCTTTATTCATTTATTTTTAAATTATTATAATTCTCAGATCTATTTTAAATTGATAAAAATCAAAATTATTTTATATATTTATTTATAAATTATTTCTATTATTCACATTTTGATCACCTTAAAAATGAATTATTTTCAAAAAGTAATAAATTGGTTTGCACATGGTCAAATTGTTAGTTATTTGAGATTATAGGATTTTTTATTCGATTTTAAATAATAATTAATTGTATTTAGAAAGTTAAAACGATTAAGGTGTTTCTTTTGGTTTCAGAGAGTTATAAGGTTGAATATATTGAGCCACACTAATCAAATTTATTGAAATTTATAATCAAGATATTTAATAATTTTGAGATTCTATAATGTTGAATTAAATACGTAGATTAATCTATTATTGTTTATCGTCCCACCCACTTTTAATTGCACCAAATGATTTAATGAATCACGTGCTTTTTCGTAATGTTCCTCACCTACCATTTCTTTTTTTTTTGGTGACATTATAAATTAGAGAAAATATCATGTAAAATAAATGTGATATATATAAATTTAAGATAAAATAAAATAAAATAAATCGTAAGTTTCAAAAAATTCTAAAGATATAAAAATTAATCATATATATTTTTTTATGAAATATCAACTAATATATTTTAATATAAAATTTCAATTGTAAATTAAAATACGTACTGTACTTAACGCATATAATTTGATATTTTAGTTTAAAATAAAAATAAAAAAAATCAATATTAAAATATAGAAATGATTCATTCTCAACTACTGAAGTGCATTTTGTACTGATTATTGATTTTTTTATTTTTAATTGTTAATGTATTTCTTACGCCATTGTCCAGAGATGAAATTCTCATTTAACAAAACCTTAGTCGAAATAAAAGGTAAAAAATCATATATACGTAAATGCAACTATGTGTATGAACTGTTAAAACATTAAATAATATAGCGTCCAAGAAGGTCACATTACTAAAATTATATTTCTACGAAAGGCGAGTACGCAAAAACAACGTAAATAATATTTGGTCAAATTAATTACTACTAATATACATCGACGTCAGAAAGAGACAACGGATGAATCTTATACAAAGGTATATGTACTTTACTTTATTGCACTTTCAAAAGGGTTTATAAATTTCGGAATCTACTGTATTTTTATAATCTCAATCTCGAATTTGATTAACACGAAAATTCTCAATATAAAACTGAAATAGAAAATAATAGTGATGACTTAAATAAACTTCTCAAATTATAAACATTATATATAAATATATATGTATAGATTATTAAGTTTATAATGGGCATCTTGAAGTTTGTCCTTAAAAAATAGAAAAAATAAATAATAAAAAGAAAGATAAAGAGAGCTTCTCTTCCTTCTTGAGAGCTCCATGGCTCTTTTGTTTTTTTATACATATCTATACTATTTTTGCTAGTGCACCATTTTTTCCAATGGTTCGTGAAAACGTCGTTACCATACATCACGGAGATATCTGCCGGTCGTTTGCAGATTCTTCACAAAGCTCTCTGCTTTGGAGCTGTCCATTGATCCCTGCAACATTGATGGAGAGACTTAGAACAATAGGGTTTGTGCCAAGATGATAACGATCAATGATCGATGAGAAATCGACCATTAAAAATCCCACATTGAAAAGAAAGAAAAACCTAATATAATATAGAAAAGATATAAGCCAATCCATTCATTATCAATTGACTTTTGAGTTGGCAGCCCATATTTAGTCGACTCAAAATGGATATATTACTCGTGTAATATGTTCCAAGAGGCAAGATTGGGGCGGTCGTATTAAAAAAACTTGGAGTTTACCTGTTCTTGAACTATAGTGTGAAGAGCTCGATGAACATCTCTTGCCATGCCCTTGGCATCACCGCATACGTATAGATATGCTCCCTGTGACATCATGTTCCAGATATCCGATGCCTGGCAAGAACAGAAGAAAATCATTTTGCCTGTGAACTCGAGAAATCACAAAGAGAATGAAAATATTATTCACGGAAAAGGAGGAAAACCTTATCCATCATCTTGTGCTGGACGTATTCTTTGGTGGGTCCTTCGCGTGAGAAGGCAACAACAAGTTCTGAGAGAGAACCTGTCTCGACAAATCTCTGGAGCTCATCCTCGTATATGAAATCCTAAAATTTACAAAAGATTACTGAGTCGAACAATCAAAGACGACTTCAACATGCCATGGAGATTTCAGCTTTGGGAGATGACTTACCATTCTGCGGTTTCTGCATCCAAAGAACAGAACCGATGATCCAAGTTCAACCCCAGATTCTTTCAGCGCAAGCCTTTCCTGAGACCACATCACAGAAGTTGTTAGCCTCGATTAATCTACAGATGAAAACACTCTGGTAGATACAAAAGATTTGAATTTCACCTGAAGGAAACCCCGGAATGGAGCTAACCCCGTCCCGGGACCGATCATGATGATTGGTACATTAGCATCTGAGGGAAGTTTGAAGTTGGACTGCCTCACAAAAATGGGTGCCCAGCAGCAGTTCTCGCTTTTCTCCAAAGGCACAGCATTCTGCGATGATGAAGTGAAAAATTCGGAATACATGGAAAATACCACATTGCATCACAAAGAAAGATGAAAGAAAAAACCAATGAATTCACAAGGGACTGTTACGAAAATATAAATAATATGGAGGGAGGGTTCATACCTTCATCCACGTTGAGCAGACTCCCTTATGTATTCTGCCGGTTGGCATCTTATCAAGAACCAGAGCACATGTGACATGAATTCTAGATGGTGCGATCCTTCAAAAGTTTAGGCAAATGGTTGATATGAGAGTTCACGACAAAAATATTATACAAATAGCATAATCACAAGCACATGAAGACTTCTATAATACTCACTTTGGAGACGACGATATTGAATAAAACCTCGGCTGCAACCTTGGAGCTACAGCTGCGAAGAAGACACCGAGCGGAGGCTTCGCTGAAGGAAACTCAGCCATAACCTCAAGGAGACTTCTCTGACTTTCGACGATCCATTTTGCATACTCGTCCTGTTGTTAAAATGGCATTACTTAGTCATTCAAGAGAATAAATAAGGAAATTGCAGCGGCTAAATCAACATCAAATTCAACCACAACCTTTCCAGCAGATGAAGCAAGGTATCTTAATCTCTCAGCTTCAGTTGCATCAGAAGCATGAGCAGCCAAAGCAAGTAATGCGGACTGCAGGAAGCAAACAAGTGGATAAAGAATTTAAAGAAACAGAAAAATGATAATATTGCTTGCTAAGACAGTACGAGGAAACTGGCACTGGACCAACCTTTTTAGGAGAACTCAGCAGACAAGCGTATCGAGTCAGTGCCGTCCTTAGAGTGCAAGGTGGGAATGGAGGAGGAAGCGCACTGCCAGTGATTGGTGTGCCGTCCTCTTTTTCAGAGTGGAGGGAAAAATAAATGTCGCCTGACATACCCAGTAGCCTAAGAGCTTCCTCGATCGTTTCACTTGAATTCTGACTGTATACTCCGACATGATCTCCTGTTTCATATCTGAGAGACAACATACAGTGGACATTCACTACAAATTATACTTCACGAAGCATTCGTTTCAACACAGTATCTGTAATATTCTTCAGTACTGTTTAAGGATAAAGGGAAATGAAAGGTAAGACGAATAAGACCAAAAGATAGCAGTAAAACTCACGAGAGTCCAGTTCCAGCTATGTCGAATTCCAAATGGGTGCAAGAGCGGTCCGACTCTGGAGTATGAAGCTCCTTCTTTACAGCAACATTAGCCCTTTAAGGAGAAAACAGAACACAATTTAGATTGAATAATATATACAACAAGAAAATAACATCTAAAGGGCTTTTTCTGCGAGGGTACCTGTACGGATGTTGAGCATCATACACAGTATGACCATTCCCGTTGGCCAAGTTCTTCTTCTCCAGTTTTCCATCTTCAGAATCATACAAGGAAACTCTGTATTCCAACACAGCTGCGGTGTAAGGTGTAGTGACAGATACATCACCCTCATCCCTAAGCAACTTATCCAACTCTGGCCACAGCAATTCTCGCCTGTGAAATAGCAGCATTCGCCAAAAGTAAGTAGATATTCGCATCATCAACAATGATAGTAAAATTATCGCAACCGATGAGAACTATTTCAGCTAATACCATGCAGTGAAGTCATCTTCAATACATTGGTCATCGTCTCCAAGACCCACAGGTACAAGTCGCTCCGCACCTGCCAAAACATTCAGGTTTGAAACAACTCAGGCTTCAAATCACAGTCAAACGGAAACAAAAAAAAAAACAATCGAAAAAATAGTCCAAGAATGGGGCATACCTTGTTCGGCAAGCATCTCATCTACCACCTTGGCGATCTGTACACAAATATGAAAAGGTAACAATTTGAATATTAACTCACTCCACAGCATATAATTTCATAACAAAACCAAGGACCATAAGACAATATCATAGTAGAAACATCAAGTTAAGAATAATGATCCAATCTAAACCTTGTTAAAATGTTCATACTGTCTGTTGCCTAATCCAAAGATTCCGTATTTCATGTCTTTGAGCCATTCTCCCTTGTCATTCCCCTGTAAAACCAGATCAAACTTCTCAGAAACCCAGAAATCGACATCTGAATAAACTATAGTTTTAGCAAATCCAATGAACAAGTCACACCTCAGTGAACCATTTATAGAATCTTGCCGCATTATCAGTAGGTTCACCATCTCCATATCTGCAACCGATGGTAAAACCAAATGAGCCAAGACAAGCTAAACTCCAATAATTACAAGAGCATTGCAACGATTAGATAATTATACTAACGTGGCCAAGAAGAAGAAAGCGAATTTTTCCTTCTTCAATTTCTCCCCGTACTCATCATCATCCGCAGCATAATCTTCCTGTAAGAAAAAGAAAAAAAACCCATTCAGATCGAGAAAGAGAGTAATAGAAGGGAATATCAAGCTCAAAGCTCTAGAAAATTTTGTTGGTACGTACCAAATCAACAACTCTGAATCTGGCTCTCTCATATCTAGTCTTAGCTTCCTCTGCAAGGGCCTGAAGTTTCGAAATTCAATCAATTTTTACACAAACTGTAAGCGTAGTACAGGTGAGAACGAACATAGCTCAAGCGCAAAACACAGTATGCATCCAGACCTTAGCAAAACCCTCGGCCGTTCCAGTCTGAGTGCCGTAGAAGATAGTAACCTTCTTCCTCCCATCGTCCACCTCCTCCTCACGCGGCTTTAGTACCAACGGCTTCAGAGGCTCGACGCGCTTGGGCTTATTTCCGCCCCCGGATTTCCGCCACACTAGCACCACGACGCAGCCAATGAGAACGGCGATGGAGGTGGTGAGAAGCGCCGCGAACTGCCTGTTATCGCTGAGAATAGCGGCGAACTCAGCGGCGAAGGACTCGTAAGCAGAGGCGTTCGCGGGATCGGCAACCGCCGACTTTCCCTTGAAGATAGCCGACATGAGATCGAAAGGAGAAACTTTCACGGAGCCCAAAGAAGAAGACGACGCCATGGCGTGGAGTAGTTGAGCTCGGTCGATGAAGAAGAAAATCTCTCTCTCTCTAGATTTTGTTTTGGTGCGTTAGGTGTGGTGTTGGTGAGAGAGAGAGACTCGTGAGAACGATAGAGAGAGGCGGAGAAATATATACAAATAAGGATTTGTGAAAGTTTTACTACTACTATTGCTAACGCAACGCAACGCCCACCAAACCAGACTGGTTAGGTCAACCCACCTAACATGTCTTTGATTTAACCATGGTTAAGACTAATTATAAACGTGTGGCTTTTATTTTATTTTTGGTCACAACAACATCTCTTCACATACTTTATTGTTTATAATAATATTAATTTAATTTATTGTTAAGGATAACAACATTTTGTATTTTTTGGTGCAGGTATTTCACGCCGGTGTTGGACTGATACATATAGAAATTTGTTTAAATTCACGTAATTTTGGAAAGTGTGATTTTATATAATTTTAAAATATAATTATTTTTTTATCATTTTTGTAGCATTTTAACTACGAACTAGTTTTTTATATTGATCGATTATAGAAGTTAGATATTAATCGTAAAAAAAATATGAATTCGTTGATTTAACGTGTCCATATCAATTTGTTTGATTTGTTTTACGTCTTAGAAGAAAGCACATCATATACACCATATACACCACGATTATCTATCTATCTATATATATATATATTTTATTTTAATTAATTTTTTTATTTATTTTAATTTTGGTTTGGTCTTTTAGAAAACAAAAAACAAACAGTAAAAAATAAGAAAAGTTGAAGTAGAATAATCGGAAAAAGAAAGGAAAAAAAAGGGAAAAAGGAAGAAAAAAACGGAAAATGAAACAAAGAAAAGAAGAAGAAACGGAAGAAGAGAAAAAGCAAAAATACAAATGAAAATAGGAATAGATCAATATAAAAAAGTTCTAAAAAGAAAACAAAATGATCATAGGAATAAGATTTGGAATTGTTGAGTAGCAGCGACATTCAACATTTGTAGTGTCAACTTTAATTGGTTTTTAATTAATTTCAAGTTTTTTAGTTCTAAATATAAATAGAAATCGAAAAAAAGACAGAATCGTGATTGAAAATCAAGCGAAACACTTTATAATTGTAAGAGATCGTGAGTTTTGTTCATCTACATGTCATTAAGTATTTCTTTTTTACTTATTTTTTTATTTTATATTTATCTTTTTAATGTCTAGTTGAGAAAAATATCGTGTGAAACCACTGTAAGGTGGAGGAACAATTATGTTTTATAGAAATGCAACTCATGATGATGGAATTTTGTAAGACGTTGATGGATGAGTTCACTATCATCCATCGACAACTTGACGAGGAAAGCGACACCAATAATGGTGTTCATCAATATGTGGATATGGACGCAAAGAATACACAAAAATTCAAGCACCATGATAGGTCCATCGAGTCAGGACCTAGGAAAGACGATAATGTCGAGTTAGATAACCCAACTTTCGTGAAACAAATAAATGTGGAAACATACTTAGAGCGGAAGAGAAAAATTGAGATGATTTTCAATTGCCATCAGTATTCTAAATTCACAAAAATAAAGCTAGCTTAGATTAAGTTTATTGGGTATATGTTTGCATTGTGGTTCAGCTCACTCTTTCACGTTGGTGGTACACAGAGAAACCGATATTGGTATGGGATGAAATGTGTGAAGTGTCGAGACGTCGATTTGTACCCTTTAATTACCGTAGAACAATGAATCAATGTACACAACGATTGGTGCAAGGGAGTCTAAGCATAAAGGACTCTTACAGAGAAACATCCAGACCAAGAGCACAAGGTATCAATTGAAACCCTACGCGTAACCGCGTCATTATGTCTCGAATGTAAGAGTCGATGTCATTACACCAAAGATTATCCAAAACAACGAATAATATTGGTATGGATGGATGACGAACATGTGATAGAACAACAATGTGGTACAAGGGGATGACCACATGTCTCATACTTGGGATGACATTTATGGGGAACATGAGATAACAAAGGACAAATCACCTATAGCTCAGAAAGTCTTTGAATGACATGAAATGAAGGAGCAACTAATGGGGATGAGGGGTGTGAGAATGTGAGTGACCATGAGGTAGACCACAACAAAAATATTGAGATCTTAAGACAAATCCAAATAAAGTCTTGTAAGAGCACATTGGTGATAATAACATTTCTTTCTTTGAGTATGAGATAGAACATGACTTTTTTTTATCTCAATACGCATAACGAGATGTTATTTCCTTAAAATCAATTCTTCTAATGTCTAGTTTTCTTCCTAATCCATTGCAGGATTTTCGATATGGTTGTTGGAAGAAAGAATGACCACATAAAGAAATTGGGATAGATGTGGTATGGAAAGTATTTCAGCCGAAAGATGAGGTGCTGGTGCATGTGTGCACAAAAAGGCTCATAAAGAGAAATAAATTGCAGCTTGTGATGCAGGGGATCGACCTTTTAGGTTATGTAAACGCATCAAACTCTAACACCTACAAAACCAAATTATTGGTTTTCGCTTAAATGGACATGAAAGATGGATAATGATCCCACGAAGACATCAAGGAACATTTAAGAAAGACTGCAAGAGGTCCCTACAAGGAGAGAAGATTGAGAGGGGCAAGAAACAAAAGGATTACAATGCTCGACTAGAGTAGAATGGTGATCGATAAGAATGTTTGGCTAGAGAAGAATTTGCTTGACCCGAGCATTTTCTCTGGATCAACATACTTTACTTTTTCAGATTTTAGGGTTAAAATTTATGTGGCACTTGACCGAATGATTTAACCATTCAATCGACGATTTTACCGAGTTCTATTAAGTTAACTTATTTTATTTAATTGTTCATTATTGTTTGATTCTTATAAGTAGATCATTCATTATATGTCATGTTAAACTAATTTTTCTTTCTATCAATATATATTTTTCTCTTTCTTGTTAATTCTTGAAATTTATCTACCGAATTTTTTTAGAGAGGCTAAGTGATCACCAACTTATCAACACTAGATTACAAGTGTTGTGACATCGATCGATGAGTCTAGAATTTTTAGTCGGTTTGTAGTAGTTATTTAGGGATGTTCTTTCTTAAGGAAGAAAAATTTTAGGTTTTGCTACCGAATTGTTATGGGGTTTGAGTCTGTTTTAATTCATCTAACAAGAGAACATTAGTCTCGGTTAATATCATAAAGTACTTTCGTTAGCAAATCTGCAAGATATACATCTGTATGTATTTTTGAAAACTCCACAGCTCTTTGAGCAATTACATCTCGGATAGAGTGTAACCTCATTATATGTGTTCGATGCTTTCATGGTTAATATTATTTTTTTTACAACTATGATTATGCTCTAAAACTTGTAGACAGTTTCCACTGAATCATAGCCAAAAGCGAGATCATTGAGCAACCATTTCAAACAAATTCCCTTTTTTAATGCCTCCATAAGTGACTTGTATCTGAATTTTGCGGTCCAAAAAGAAACTATATGTTGAAGACATGATTTTCAATCACCAGATTTCCTCCAACCATGAAGACAAACCTGCGATCTGATATTCTCTTATCTATTTTCGAGATTTAATGGGAATCGCATAAATATCGCACTTTCAATTTGACTTCTCTTTTGTAAAGGACTTTCTTATTTACTTTACCCTTATTGTATATTTGGATTCATTTTACCGCTTTCTAGAGACTCTAATCAAGTCAACTCATGAATCGTCTAATAACCCTTACAAGGAATGCAAGGTTAGACCTCACCCCTATCATCGTGTGCATTACACTCCCAATCCAACTACATTGGAGGATGGGATTGTGATTCCAAATGCTTTGTCTTGATCCTCATGTATTCTAGTTGAGCTAAACCTGAAGTGAGCTTTCCTAATGGAATGCTCACTAACTTTAAGTGAGCTCCTAATTGAATGCAAACATACCATATTTTGTTTTTTTGTTCTCCTCGAAGCTTTCGGGTAGTGACATGAAAAATATGTTAATCAAGAATCCCATGATGACATGTGGTTGTATTCCATTTGCTTCAATTCTAGGTCTTGATATATAACTAATGATAGTTTGATAGATATGGAAACATTCTTAACAACCAATTAGAATATCTTGTTGTAATCTACACTTTGAACTTATGAGAATCCATGTACTACTAATCTTGTTTTGGATCTTGGTGTTTTAATACCAAGAATATCACTCTTTGTAGCACCCATTTGCATCCAATGTTTCTTTTTTCATTTGTTTTCCTGACTAGAATTCATGACTCATTTTTCTTCAAAGACACCATCTCCTCTTCCGTAGTGTGTTTCTACGTTCTCCAATCTCTTTACTTATTTACCTCTTCATAGGAGTTTGGTTTGTCTACTTCAATCTCTTATGATGACATAAAGTCAAACATCATACTTTTTATGTCATTAAATCTCAAAGGAGGCTTTATCTCTCGTCGAATCCTATATGGATCCTATTATATTGCTTGAATTCAGTTGCTTCTTCTCACTCTATTATGTCAACTTTATGACCATTTTCACTATTAGAGGAACTGATTTCATCATTCTTTTTTTGCTTCAAAAGTTTTCGAGTATGTTCCGATCTCCACTAATGAACAAAAATTTTGGATATCTATCATCCATAATACAAGCTCGAACTATCCTTACATCAAACATATGAATCATGAGTGTAATTGTTTTATTTAACCAAGGTTTAAAGTTTTAACAAGGTATTACCTCATGGAATTCTGATCGTCTCGAGCTTGAAGGAAAATGTTTAAGTCTTACTTCTTTCAATAGGGTTCAAGACACTCTTCCTCATCAAGAGAGTCTTAAGGAATCAACATCTCCTTCATATCTTGGTGTCATCACCCAATAGGAATGGACTCTAAAGATTGATATGTATATATTCAAGTGTAACTTTGGATGTGTGCTCACCAATAGCGGTGTTTAATCTGTGTGATTTACCATCTACAAAATCTTCACAAAACACCAATGATGTTAACTTGTTGTCCTTTATCAGACCATTCTTTGTCAAAATATCCACACATTTTTTGCTCTTATCGTTAAGCCAGTAATTCCATAAGGTTGTTCGATCTACGACTTCATCTACTCGGCATGTATATTGTATATTTCCTTCAAAATTTAAAACCATCTATGAGATACCCTATCATGACTCTTCTACAATCGTAATGACATTTAAAACTCCTTATTTAGATATGTACCATTAGACTTGGAGATCCAAAGCTCCAAACAATATGTTTGTTAGAAGGATTAAATTGCATATTGAAAAGTTTGTAAGAACCTGATACCACAAAAATTAATATTTTTTATGGTTTTAGAGAATCTTTTCTTGAATTTTTCTTGTATTTTAGATAAAATCATTATAGTTTTCTTGTTTAAATTTTTGTATCAAATACAATAAGATCATTAACTTTCCGAGACGTAAGATTGATCATAACGATCAATCTGAACTCGTAAAACAAATATTTCTCCAGTTCTTCAACGATTTTGATAATGTGTTTGTTCACTCAATTCCTTCCTTTTTCAAATGTTTATCGAATAGTGAATGATGCGTTTTCAGGGTTTAAAACGGAACATATCCTTTGGATATGCATCGGATAGATATATATAATAGCATCGAAATCGTATGTCATAAAAACATGTAGTAAATTGTAGTTATTCTCAATATAGATAGAAATTACGAACTTAAAAATTTGAACTCATGGCTTTCAAGATTAAATTCATTCATTTTCTCAACTATTTCTTAGTAGGGAAAATAAAATGATTTTTTAAATCAAAACAATATTTGATAGTTTAATTTAATCAACGCGTAAAACCTCGAGTCATTTTTACAAAATATTTTGAAAAATTATAAATGTATGCATGATTCTTTGTTCTTAAAGATCCATTAAAAAATACCACTTCAATAGAAGTTATGATGAGCACATCACAACAAGCACTATTGATGGTGACATCATAAATTATCAATCGTATAACATAATATTGAAATAACCAATCACAAAAGCTCGGGTGAAACAATTTCAACCTTCAGTGATATAGAATATTGAAAGCTTCATGAAAAAGGGAAAAGATGGATCAAAGTAAGGTTGATAACTCAAAACGTTACACTTAATTCAAGTCCAAAATGATAAAAAAATATGATCAATCAATAACAAAAAGATGGAGAATCATGATCGATAGATAAATTAAAATTGACTTAAATTATGCATAATTTTCATTTTGTCGAAAGCTAAGAAATCACATGGAAACTCTAACACAGAACTTACCATGTTATTACAAACCTTAGTAAAAAAGAACATCAAATTATGGGAAAATTATTTCCACCATATTGAGTTTGCATATAATCGAGCTACTCATTAGGCGAAAAAAGTTTCACCATTTTAAAATTTCTATGGTTTTAATCCTCTTACACCTCTAGATTCATCATCATTACCTTTGAATGTGTTAACCTTGACGGAAAGAAAAAGGCTTATTTTGTTAAGCAAATCATGCTAAGATGAGGAAAACATCGAAGAAAGCACAAAATAATATGCCAAGCATGCAAACAAATATGGAAAAGAGTTGCTTTCGAGATCGGTGATCTTGTCTGGATCCATATATGAAAGAAAGAATCCAAAAGAGCCTATGTCAACAATGATAGTAAAATCTTTAAAGTTTCTAAATTAGCTGATTTTGCTGTATATGAACAACATTTGCGGACAAATATTTTTCAAGAGGAAGACGTCAAAGGGGCTTCAAAATGAGCATTAATGGTGATGACCCTATTAAAGGTCAAATGGATGATGTGAAATTAACGAAACTAACCACGGGAGTTCGAGGAATCAACTTCAAGCTATGGTCGAGAATAGTCAATATTTTGTGCAAGAGAAAAAAGGTGGGTCAAATCAAGATTGGGAGCTCAAAATGGTGCACTTAATTCAAGTCCGAAAAATTTCGAAGAATATGAACGATAGATAAGTTAAAATTGACTTAAAGTCTACATGAGTTTTAATGCGTGGAAACTATGAAATGACATGGTAATCTTATAAGCCGGTCTACAATTTTATCTTATCGTATCAAACTTTGTATTATATTAAATGTTTTTGGGTTTTCTTTTTAAGATCATCATTTTGCATTTTGTAAAACATAACTTGATATTGTAATTTGAGTCATTTTTTCATTTTGTTCTCATTAGAGCTTGTCAATGATTCCAAAGTTCGGTTTTCAGCTTATAATGTATCGATTCCGCATGATGATTGTGACGTCATTCATCATCTGTTTGTTGCTAGTTCAAATTATTTGAGGGATTGGGGCCGATCATTGTTTTCATTCATTGTGTTGGTCTATTTTATCGTTTATAGATGTTAGGGGTAAAAGACTTCCATAACTTAATAACGAGTTTCAATCTAAGATCACGTTAAGTTATCTCAGACATCCATAGCCAAATTTGATCCAATATTTTAAATTCAAAACATGTTTTAACATTCAATACATATCCACATTTTTTTAATAGAAACACATGTTACTACTTAACCACCCATGTATATTCTTTTTTGTAGAACTTAAAAGGAATACAATTATTCTTGAGCCATAAAGAGTCTAAGTTGTTTTCGAGATATATTTAACAAGTGATCACCAAAATTTTAGTTTTCTAATTGTAAAAGCATAACATATCATGTGAGAAGATAACACTTTGACGGAAACGATTGTTAACTATGCGTTTCATTTGGTTTCTGGTCTTTTTTACATAATTGACTGTATACGGTGACTCAAGTTCCATCAGAGAGCCCGTGCGGGCTAAGTGGTTGAAAAACACTAAGAGAAGAAGAAGGTTTCAAGGGCAAAGAAGTAATTGAAGCAAAACTGTTAGGTTATTATAAACGAAAGGGCATTTCAGTCTTTTTTGAGCTCCGTGTTTTAGTCTTTAAAACAGGGGAGCTTCAATGGTTTTCTAGGGAACTTTATGCCATAGTTACAGAGCATTAAGCTCAGTTTTTGAAGCTTTTTTTTTTAACTTCTTGTATCAAACACGAGGAATAAGATCTTTCTTTCTCCCAAGACGTAGGACGATCAAACTGATCGATCCAAACTCGTAAACCCTGCGTGTTGATCATATTCTCTTTTGCGTTCTTGTTTCTCCATTCACTCAAACTCAATTCGTCATTTTTTTTATCTGATATTGCTAAATTGATCTAAAGAGAAGTGTTATTCCTAAACACTACAAGTGGTATCAGAGCTCAGAATAAAGGGCAAGTTAGATCGAAGATGGCTTTCCAAATGCAGAAACTCGAGGTGGAGAAATTTGATGGAAAAGGAGACTTCGTTCTCTGGAAAGAAAAGTTGGTTGCAAACTTAGAGATAATGGGAATTCATACAGTTTTAGAAGATGACCCAGAATCATGGGAGAAAGTGAAAGAATCTGAAGATATTGCCGAGATGATAGCGCCTGCACCACAGAAGGTAACTTCTACGGCTGATTTCTCAAGTACACCTGGTATAGCTTCTGTTCTCACTACTAGTTCAGAAGTTGTGTTTCCATCCAAGATTGATGAAGGTATTTCAATGGGTGTTCGAAAAGAAAGAAGCAGAAAGGTAAGGAACATGATTGTTTTGTGCTTATCAGATCAAATCTTAAGAAAAATTGTTCATGAAAAATCAGCTTTTGGAATTTGGAGAATGCTGGACAAGATGTATGTGGAGCAGTCTCTGCCAAATCGCATGTATCTCATGCAAAGGCTCTCTGGTTTCAAAATGGATGAAAGTAAGCCAATGGAGAAGAACTTGGATATTTTTCAGAAGATGATATCTGATTTGCAGAATCTCCAAGTGAAGGTGGAGGAGTAGTATCAAGCAGTATAGACAACTTCCTCCTCCATATTAACAACTTAGAGAAGTCTTGAAATATTCAAGATCAACTATTTTAGTTGAGGAGGTCAAAGCAGCTGCTGGATCTAAGGAACTGGAATCGCTGTCACAAGGAAAAGGGTATAAGGCTGCTGGAGAATGCCTGGTTGTTTGTGGGAGATCTGAGACTAGAGACAACAATGGTGGAGGAAAGTGTTCAAGATCTAAATCAAAATCAAAGTCTAGATCAAAGACAAAGGTTCAGTGTTGGTATTGCGGTAAAAAAGGAAATTTCAAGAAGGACTGTTATGCCAAGAAGAACCAACACAAGGATTCTCAATTGGAGAAAGGTGAAGCTGCATTGGCAAGGGGAAATATACAGGACTCTGAAGTCTTGGCAGTCTTGGGTTGTGATGTTCTAGCAGCTACTGAGGGTAGTATTCAAGATGAATGGATTTTGGACTCAGACTGCAGTTTCCATATGACTCCAAGAAAGGAGTGGTTTGCATCCTTGGAATTACCAGATGGAGGAAAGGTAAGAATGAGAAATGATACCAATTGTAATGTAAAAGGTTGTGGCAGTATAAAACTAGTGACACATGATGGATCAACTGTAATACTTACACATGTAAGGTACATTCCTGATCTTAAGAGAAACTTGATTTCTCTTGGTGCTTTAGAAAGATTAGATTGTTGGTATAAATCTCAAGCAGGTTCACTTAAGATAATCAAGGGATGCAGGATGATAATGAAAGGTGAATTAACGGGCTGACTCTATATTCTTCAAGGACAAACACACACATGAGAAGTTTGTCAGATAGACACTGATCCGGTGGGTTTATGGCATTGCAGACTTGACCACATGAGTTAGAAAGGTTTGGAGGTTTTGGCAAAGAAAAGAGCTATTACAGGGAATGATGTAACATCACTAGAATTCTGTGAAGATTGTATTTACAGTAAGGCTCATAGGTTGTCTTTTACAACTGGTAAACATAATTCTACAGGTGCCCTTGATTACATTCATACTGATTTATGGGGTTCTCCAAATGTGCCTTATTCACTGTCTAAATGTCAATATTTTGTGCGTTTCATTGATGATTTTACCAGGAAAGTGTGGATTTACTTTTTGAAAAAGAAGGATGAGGTTTTTGCTAAGTTTGTTGAATGGAGAAGTCTGGTAGAGAATCTTACTGGGAAAAGGTGAAGACTCTCAGAACAGACAACAGGCTGGAATACTGCAATCAAGAATTTGATAGCTTTTGTAAGAAAGAAGGGATTCGGAGACACATGACGCGTGTCTATACACCACAACAAAATGGTAGTGCCGAAAGAATGAATCGAACTATTATGGAGAAAGTAAGGAGTTTGTTAAGTCATTTTGGAATGCCTTCTAAGTTCTGGGCAGAAGCAGCAGCAACGAGCGTGTATTTGACAAATAGGGCTCCATCAACAGCCATAGAAATGTCTATTCCAGAACAGAAATGGTCAAGTGCAGAAGTGATGTATAATCATCTTAAGAAGTTTGGATCTATGCATACATTCATACAGGCCAAGGAAAGCTACTACCAAGAGCTAAAATGGGTGTTTTTATAGGATATCCACACGACATTAAAGATTACAAAGTTTGGTTGCTGGATGACAAAAAGGCTGTAGTAAGCCGAGATGCGATATTCAATGAACTGCGGACATACAAGGATATTACTAAAGAAGGATTAGAAGTGGTGAATGCTCAAACTTCAGACTCTGTAAGTGACATGGTTCAAGTTAATGTTCCTATGAGTTTGAATCAAGGTGAAGTCATGAAAAGGCAGTATCAAAAGGAATTAAGCTCTATCAATCAGAGGTTGGAACATGAAAGGGAAGAAGAACCTTTAGTTTCAGATGATATTGAAGAAACTGAAAATCAAGATGAAGTACAGAAGGAGCAAGAAGACATATCTAATTATCAGATAGCTAGGGATAGAGCAAGAAGGAATATAAAGATTCCTTCAAGATATAATGAAACTGATACTGTGGTATTTGATTTTATATCAGCAGAGGAAATAGAACTTGAAGAACCAAATTCATATGCTGAAGCAAAAGGAAGTAAAGACTGGAAGCTATGGAAATCTGCTATGGAAGAAGAGATGATGTCTCTTAAGCAAAACAAAACCTGGGTGTTGACTAGAAAACCTACATACAAGAAGGTCATAGGTTGCAAATGGGTTCTGAAACGCAAACCTGGAATTCCAGGTGTTGAAGAACCAAGATTCAAAGCCAGGCTTGTTGCAAAGGGTTTCTCACAAGTTGAAGGTGTGGATTACAACGAGATTTTTTCACCTGTGGTGAAACATGTTTCCATCAGAGTTCTCTTATCCTTGGTAGTATATCAGGACTGGAAATGGAACAGATGGATGTAAAGACATCATTCTTACATGGAACATTGCAGGAGCAGATTTACATGAAGCAGTCAGAAGGTTTTGAGGAAAGAGGCAAGGAAAACCTGGTTTGTTTGTTGCAAAAAATCCTTGTATGGATTGAAACAGTCACCAAGGTGTTGGAATAATAAGTTTAACCTTTTTAAACAGAAAAATGGATTCACTAGGAGTAAGTTTGATTCTTGTGTTTATTACAGAAAACTTAAAGATCATACTTATGTTTACTTGATGATCTATGTGGATGATATGCTAATAGCTGCTAAGAATCAAGTTGAGATAAAGAACCTAAAGGATCTGCTGGGATCTGAATTCAAAATGAAGGATCTGGGTAGAGCAAGAAGGATTTTGGGGATGGACATAGTAAGAGACAGAACACAAGGTCAACTCTGGCTATCTCATAAGGATTATTTGAGAAAGGTGGTATCAGTTTTTGGAATGGATCAGGCTAAGGTGGTTGGAAAACCTTTGGGAGGTCATTTCCAACTGTGTTCTTTAGAAAATTCAGATGAATCTTTTAGAGAATGCATACCATATGCTAATACAGTTGGAAGTCTCATGTATGGGATGAGTGGTTCAAGACCTGATTTGGTTTATTCAGTTGGAGTTATTAGTAGATTCATGGGAAAACCAGGTAAAGATCACTTGGAAGCTGTTAAGTGGGTGTTGAGGTATGTGAAAGGGACTTAGGATCTGAGACTAAACTGCTTCAGAGGAACTAATCTGAAGGTAAAAGGCTTCTGTGATTCGGATTATGCAATTGATTTGGATAGGAGAAGATCTGTTTATGGTTTTGTGTTTACATTTGGAGGAAATGTGGTGAGCTGGAAGTCATGTCTTCAACATGTTGTGGCATTATCCACAACGGAAGCTGAGTATATCTCATTGACAGAAGCAATTAAAGAAGGTATTTGACTTCGTGGTTTACTAGGGGAACTTGGTTTTGAGCAGGAATCAGTAGAAGTTTTTTGTGATTCTCAAAGTGCGATAAATTTGTCAAAGAACAATGCACACCATGAGAGGACTAAACATATTGATGTAAGGTTGCATTTTATCAGGGATATTATTGCACAAGGTGTGATTAAGGTGCTGAAAATCCACACTAATGTAAACTCTGCAGATGCACTCACAAAAGTGCTTCCTATAAGAAAGTTCAAAAGTGCAATGAACTTGCTGAAACTGACAGGATATTGAACAAATGTTAGGATTGGAGAATAAGGTCTGGGTCGTGTTTGATTGGACAAGGTAGGAACTATGAGTTAAGGTGAAGATTATAGAAGGTGACTCAAGTTCCATCACAGAGCCCGAGCGGGCTAAGTGTTTTCCATCAGAGAGCCCGTGCGGGCTAAGTGGTTGAAAAACACTAAGAGAAGAAGAAGGTTTCAAGGGCAAAGAAGTAATTGAAGCAAAACCGTTAGGTTGTTATAAACGGAAGAACATTTCAATCTTTTTTGAGCTCAGGTGTTTTAGTCTTGGAAACAGGGGAGCTGCAATGGTTTTCTGGGGAAATTTATGCCATAGTTGCAGAGCATTAAGCTCAGTTTTTGAAGCTTTCTTTTCTTGAACTTCTTGTATCAAACACGAGGAATAAGATCTTTCTTTCTCCCGAGACGTAGGACGATCAAACTGATCGATCCGAACTCGTAAACCCTGTGTGTTGATCATCTTCTCTTTTGTGTTCTTGTTTCTCCATGCACTCACACTCAATTCGTAATTTTGTTTAACTGATATTGCTAAATTGATCTAAAGAGAAGTGTTATTCCTAAACACTACATTTACATATCAAGTTCAATAATATTTGTTAGGGAGAAAAAAAATAATTTCTACTTATTTTACCCGTTATCAAAATAGTTATCAAATAAAAATATAAAGTTTGGAATTTAGTCGAAACCTCATCGCACCACGTTATCTGAAATACACATACATTTGTTATATATGGAGCTTTTATACAAAATTAATTATAGAAATTCTATAGTAATACTTGTAATTACTTATACTTTAATTACAAAATTTCCATAATAATACTCGTAATTAATTACACCTTTATTACAAAAATTCCATAATAATATCCTTAATTAATTACACCTTAATTACAATAATTCTATATAATAATACTCGTAATTAATTTTATCAGAAATAATAATAGTAATTATTGAATTATTATCCTAAATCTAAGGGTGGACAAATTAGACATATATTTACACCTTAATTACAAAAATGTCACCTGCTAAGCCTAAACCTAAAACAACAACCAAACTAAAAGCAATAGCCGACAAAAACGAAGCAATAGCCGGAAAAACGAAGCAATAGCCGGTAAACAATACATAAACGGAAAAATTTGAAAGCAAACCGTTGGGGAAGGAAGAAATGGCACAGGAAAACCCAGGAAAACTCCGGGTAAAAGAGAGCGAATAGCAAAAGAAGAGAGAGCAGCGACTACAAGGATGAAAAAAAATTGGTCTCTAACTCAAAAAGAAAAACGAAACCAAAGAAACCCTAAAAGAGAGATTGGACGGCCCAAGACAGAAACCATCCTAAGCGGACAGACAACCGGCGACCGAAACGGAAGCCAAAAACTTGGTAAAAAACAAATCGTTAGAAGGCATGTTAAACTGACGTGCAACCGTCGATCGAAACAAAAGCGAGAAGGAAAATACAAAAACAAAGAAAAAAAGCTGCAAAACCTAAAAAATTTGAACAGTTGCCATTGAGCACTACCGGCCGCTCGCTAAACCAACATGCCGACGGAAGGCATTCTAAGCGCATATACAACCGGCAATGAAAACAAAAAGCATAAATAAAATACAAAACCAAATCCGAAAAAATCGTAAACAAAGCAAAAACCAAACGGAAATCTAGTCAAAGGAAAAACGCAGCCAAGGGGAAGATAGAAATGGGAAGGGAAGAGAAGTCGGAAACCTCTAGAAATCCTAGGAAAAAAGGATCGAACAATGGCCGCCGGAGGAATTGCAGAGAGGAGAGAAAACGTAAAAATGGAAAACGGCAAAAGGACGATGCAAATAGGAAAGCAACATAAGACGGAGACACCTAGAAATTCTAGGAAAGAAGGGACGGGCAAGATTTTCCCACAATGGTCGGTGGCAAAATCTGACCATCCAAAATTTCAATCGCAGCGCCCATCGGACGGTGCAGGAACGACGCGAGATTTCCAAGAACAGGTGGCAAGATCTTATGACGCGGGTAGGAGACGGGCGAATTTCAACCCGAATAACCCATTAATGGAGAGCCGTTAGATCGGCCCGATAGAGAAATAAACGGCCACGATGCAGCCACGTCATGGACAAAAATTTTTTTTCTCCTGCTTGCCTTTTATTATATGTAAAATTTGAAAATTTCGAGTTTTTTTTTCTTTCGAAAACCAATTACTTTCTTTATTATGTGATAATTTAAAAAATTTGATGATTACAACAAAAAGAAAATCCTTGAAGGATTTTTCTTTCATATATCCCTATTTGTGCATAAGATATATAAATAAAGTATATGTAGGTTTTATACGTTATTTTCGAGAATACTACGGGATATATTTATGCCATAAGAAATAAAATGATATGATAATTGGGTGAAAAAAAGTCGAAATCAATGATGGGGAAATTTATGTGGAGCTAACAAGAGTAAAAACTAGAGTTCTATATTGGGCACAACAACAAATAAATAAGACACCTTTTTTCTGGAACAACAATTAATAAAAAGTCAATGATCTTCACTTTTTAATTTATGAGTTTTTTTTTCTATTCTCATCTCTTTTTTAAAATATAAATTTATAGTAATTTTATTTTATCCATACAACATACAAATTCATATATAGATTCTGAATAATTATTTATATACATCTAAAAATAATAACTATGAATTATCAGATTAAGAAAAAGAAATTAATGACTAAAGATTTGGTCGAGGAGATTCTAAAATGTGAATCGTATGAATCCAACAATGCCTACCAATTCTTGTCCAACGTGGACGAATCTCGATCGGTCGGAATTTCTATGTTCCCTTGCTTACACAACACATTCTCCACCTTTTGTTTAAAATTCTATATCAATTATATTTTCAATAATGTTAATCGTATTATTATTATTATTATTATATCTATTTTATTTGAAAATTTGAACAAATAAAAATATTACATAATCTTATATATATTATATAATATAACTATATGCAATATATAAGTATATATTTATATTATGATACATATTATATCATATAAGAGTATATAACAATGGTTGTTTAAACAATGGTTGTTTAAATGTCTATTGGATGTTTCGGTAAAAATTTTATTATGTAAACTTTTTTTTTGAGACAATTAGCATGATTAAAAAATAAATACAGTTATAAAAGCTCTTAGTTGATTTATCAAAAATTTGTTTTTTCATATATTTTATAGATGACACATCTCAATTTTGTGGACATGTTTTTTGAATGTTGAAATGTGGAGAGCTTTTGTGAATATATTGACTATATTTTTCGTTTGATCGGATGTATAAATATTAATTTATTTCTTCTTCTCGAACTCTTTAGTATATAGGAAAAATTTCGAAGCAATGTTATTTGTC
This sequence comes from Gynandropsis gynandra, assembly GCA_036759665.1. Taxonomy (NCBI): domain Eukaryota; kingdom Viridiplantae; phylum Streptophyta; class Magnoliopsida; order Brassicales; family Cleomaceae; genus Gynandropsis; species Gynandropsis gynandra. Next base: position 22,098,187 of record CM071874.1, read on the forward strand.
ATGTCGATTTTATGTATTATTCATTCGTTTGAACAATAAATGCAGTATTTTATTCATATAATATCACTAGGTTGATATTAACTTATATATTTCTTATATGAGTCGAGTTATAGTTCTAAGTTATACACATTATCTGTTTGTTTATTGGAGTGCAATGACTTCACCATGATTTTAAGATACTACAACTAATGTTTGTTTAAAGAAAGCCGTTATATTGTTCTTCTTCCAATGGTAAAAATATATATTGTTACTAATCGAGTTTTACGAGGCTCTCTCAAATAATATGTAATAATAATTTATGGGAGTCTCTAAGATAAAATATCTTAAATCAGTTGTTCATTTTTTTAAATATATTGTGCCAAGAGATTTATAGCAAATTCCATATGAGGGCGAATACAATCTTCCATATAAAGAGGATCTCAATCACACTCATACATGATATTTTATGGTCTAAGTATCTCTTCATCATATTTGTATGAACGAAATAGATATTTTTCAACATTAAGAGTATACCATTGGAATGTTTAATGGATTATTGCATCCATTTAAAATATTTTAAGACTCTCTTTGTATAATTTGATTGATGTATAAATATTCTAATATTTAGATGCTTTATTTGTATACTAATGCAAATTTAGTTTGTTTAAGGTCTTTCATTTTAAATACTTTTATTAGATAATTCAAATGTTTTCAATATCTTTTGAAGTCCTAATTATATTTAAATCATCCACATAAATGACTATAATCACAAAATCATTTTTTGCTTTTCGAATGCATACACAAAGATAATTAGGATTATTCACAAATTCTTTTTTCAGTAGATATTCGTTTAGACGATTGTATCACACACGCTCAAACTAGTTTAATCCATACATATATTGTTGCATTTTCGTCACACACATTTTCTTATGCTTTGAGTTTGATGTTTCTCACATTCTTAATTCTTCGAAAATTTTCATATATATATATAATTATCCAAGATCCATATCGTATAACAACAATAAGATACAATACCAAATTTTAGAAACCATAAAACTCATCAACTATCTAAACGTTATTGCATCCATAACATGAGAATATTTCTTTTCATAATTAATTCTATATCTTAATGAAAAATCTTGTGCGACAAGACATGACTTATATATTTTGATTTCATTATTCTCATTTCTTTTTTCGCACAAAACACATTTTCATCAAAGCGGTTTAACACCATCAAGGGTTTGAGCAATGAATCGAAATACATTAGTTCTTTATTTAAAAAATCTAATTCTATTTTCATAACCTATTTCCATTGTATCCAGTTAAGTCTCTTTGACATTTTGATACTTACATTGATTTTGGGTCTTCATTCTCAATTTTTTTTGTCTTTGTATATATAGAAAGAGAATACTACATCATTCTCTTGTTAACAACATTTCATCGTGGATATAGTTAATGAAAATATCATTATTCTTTATGTGCTCAATATTATTATAATCGTTTTCATGTTGAAAATCACAGTCCTCATTTGTTTATTTTTGGATATTCCCAATTATTTGAGAATAAACATCTTTACAATTTTTTGTTTTTTTAAAGAGTTATATTTATAAGACCAAGTGGTCGTTCACGTTTCAAACGTATTGTAGAATAATTTGAAATTATTTTTTTCCTTGATCTTTTGGTATTTCTAATTGAGTGGGTGCATTAAAAGTTGGTATATATGATTTTGTTACTCGTGTTATATCTATAAATCAATCTGTTAGTCGATTAACAATATTTTAAAAGTGTATAATCTTTTGTACTTAAAGATTATATTGCTCTGTAGGAGAATTAAAATATAACAATGATTTTTTTCATGTCAAATCTTGTGAGGTTTATTTTATTTTCCTCTTAATGGTAGAAATTCAATCTCATGAAAACGATAAGGAACAAAACGATATGTGAATACATCACTCATTTGTGGTTCAAGATATCAATTGAAGATGAGAAATATATTGAACATAATTTTTCAATATTCTTTGTGGCCCCATTTTTGTGAAATAGAAATCGGAACATAACTACACAAATCAATATTCTAAGATGAGATGCATTTGGTTCTTGGCCAATTTCCAATTGCATTAGAGAATATTTATGGAATCACTTGGTTTTATTTGAATCAGTGTTGTATCATGTAAAATAAGATATCCTCACATAGAAATCGATACTTTTATTCTCATTAGCAATACTCGGGTAATAAGTTAAAGGTGTTTAATTGACTATTCAACAATTTTTTTTTATGTATAAACATGTTGTACAATATGTCATGTTGTACAATATGTTTAAGCTCGATCTCGAGTGATGTACAATAATAATTGAAAGCTTGATAAGTGAATTCATTTGCATTATCAAGCCTCATTTTCTTAATGGGATAATCGGGGAATCGAAGTTGTAATATTGTTACTTGAGCAAGAAATTCACAAATTAAACATCATGGATTGATAAACAAACTTGTTACTATATACTTGAAACATTAATCACTACCACAAAGAATCAGAATGATCAAATTGATTGTTCCCAACTTTGATCAATGATGATCTTATTAACAATTTTACATGAGAACAAACAATACATGTAATTTCATGAGACTAAAATATTTCTCATTTTTAGTGGATGAATGTTAGGGCTTTTGACAATTATCCACATCATAATTGAACTAGAATGACCCAATATATCATGTCAAATCTTAAATTCATCGACATATTTTATGTTCAAGGTGGCATATAATTCAGTCAAACTTATTTATAGAAATATATATCTAGATGATAAGACCGATATTTCTACACCATATATTTTTCTCAAAATTATTGTCATTATATAAAGATATTTATGATTTTCATAATTGGTATATAGTCTCTCTATGATAGTCATTTCATTGTAAATCCTTGAAACTCAATAAGTATCTTTGATACATGATGAAATTATCTTTTCTCGAGCTCATTATTTTATTTTGTATTTCCAAATATTGTAGTAATATATGATGAATGTATTCTCAATTTAGAGAAATACATTTTATGTTTGAGTATCACATGGACTATAGCAAAGTTGACTAAAAATATATATTCAGATCATTGACTTTAGATTATGATATATTTTATACCAATTTAATTAATGCAAATTATTTAAATGTACTTGAAAATTAAAAATAAAACGATACATATAAATTATATTTAATTTTAGATTACAAAAAAAAAACTAGGAAGCATATATCAAGCTTTCAAACAAAAGATATTTCAAAAGATGAGTAATAAACTATATTCTTAAAATAAAAAGAACATAATAATATACATGTCAAATTTCACTTATTTCACTAGTCACTTGTTATCATTTGGTTGATAAAAAAAATGCGACATCCAAATGAGTGTCCTAACCTTCATTATTATAGAAATCACTAGCATCATCAGAAACAAAGTTCGTTTGGACACTTTTCGATTGTTCTTTTGTGATTGCTTATATAAGTCAACAAGGTTTTTTGGTGTTTAATAGTTGTGTGATCAATGTCTATTCATACAACATCGATAAAAATATTTTTCCGTCGCCTTTTATTAGAATGTCATTTTCATTCCTATGATGTTTATTTTCCTTTATATCTCCATTATGAAAATAATGTAACTTATCTTACAACATTCATACTTCCTTACAATTTATGCAATCTCGTACTGTGGAACATTAACATGATGAGTTATGTGTTGTTTGATATATCAAGTCAAGTCCCAACAAGGTATTCTACTTCATGCCAATCATGAACTACATATCACTATGTGATGCAATCCAGGTTTTCCTTGCAAATTGATTACTAGGTGGTTCATTCAACTTGGTACTCTCCCATCATTTGAAGACGAAGAAATAATTGGGTATCTTCCTCATCCACGGTGACAAAATATGACACTATGGCTATGGCAATGACAAGCTTATTTTGCTTAAGAATCTTATTTCTAATCTTGGAATCTGTCACACTCGTTCGGTATATTTATATTGTGGCAGACAGACAATGTTGCATATTATTGTCAATCCGATGTTTCACGAGCGTGTCAAACACATCAAAGTGGACCGTTACTTATTGCGAGATCAGCTTGTTGCAAATGTTCTTGCGATGTATCATGCTCCTACCAAATTTTAATTCGTTGATATTTTTACAAAACTCTAGAGAGAACAATGAATTTAACTTATTTGTATGCAAATTAGGCTTGAAAACTTAGTATACAAGAAAATAAAGAAATGATACTGAAATAATTATATGTCTAATGTATATGTATATATATATATAATCATGTAATCTAATTTATTTACAAGAGAATGATTTTTTTGAATAGCCTGTCTTTAGACAAATATGTACACATAAAATCTGCCAAATATTATTTTCAATTTTCAAACAACCATTTTCATTTTTACATATTCAATGTATAAAGATTCAATTTCTAGAGTTAGATTTTCCAAATTTGTAACCACATTTTCTTAGATTCGTTTTGGATACATCAACGGCATATATAAAATTACATGCAGCCGAGCACATCACATACACATACATGTAAAGCACACACAAGTATCATTTTTGGCAAATTTCTAATTTATTATTTTATTACAAGTTTTTCTTTCTTAAATTAATTTATATTTTGAAAATTTCCTATAACTATTTTGTATTTTGTATTTCTATTATTTTTTTTATTTTAAACAATAATTTATTTTTCTCTTATTTATTGTATATTTTTTTTTCTCTCTTCTCTTCTCTCATCCGTTTCACTTTTTTATTTCATTTTATTTTCAATAACAAAAAGCATAAACCCTAAATTTATAAATCTAAATGGTAAATCATACTTAATAAATAAACAGTAAAAAATAAAAGAAGATCACATTTTAAAATATAAAGCTGAAACAATTTTTTTGAGGAAAGTATAATTTTTTATATAATTTTTACAATTTATTTATTGTCAATTAAATAAAAATCTTCAATATGATAAAACGTATGTTATTATACCATGGTTCACAAGTAAATACAATAGTGTTGACATAAAAAATTAAATATAATAGTTGAAAAAAATAATTATAATGTTTACAAATATATTGCGATAAAGCATTGTATACCCAAGGGCGTTAATGTTTTAACGGGAATAAACAATACTCGTCCTACATGGCATCACAAGCAAAAGTATATTGCAATTTACAAAGATATATGTAAAATAAATTAGTTTGATAATGATATTAATGAGTTATATGAAGATATAATATTTTGTAAGATTAATAAGATAATTCGAATAGAAATTATTTATATTTAGTGACTATAATATGCAATTTTATATACTTCAACAAATCTTGTTTAGGTAATATATAACTTAAAATGATGTTTATCATATAAAATATGTTAAAATATAAATTAAATGAATTTAGCAGAATTATGTGGTAAATTTTTGTTTCCGTTCTGACTGTTGTCATAGAATAAGTTTGATATTATCCCTAACTAAATATTGAAAACATTAGTATATTGTAGTCTGTAATAATAAAATGAAAATGACAGAAAAATAAAATTGACAAATTAACAACATTTTTAAAAAGGTTTCATGTCTTTCTTTGTATTCGGCAAACATGTAATCCCGATCAAACTTTTTCTTCTTGATCTCTAAAAACAAACATTCCACCATTATGGATCAATATGGCTGTAAATAAATTATGACACTTGCCTAAAAACATAAAAAGAGAAAATACACACAATATCATAATTACAATCACTTAACTTGTTTATTTAAACAAGAAAAATATCAACACGATACACGGGGAGTATAAATTTATAGATATATGTTTAGAAAAAAAACAAAATAGTAATATATGGATTTGTATTATTTGTAAAGTCATTTTATTTAGTGGTAGAAAATTATGGTTTATCGGTAATGATGAAGTTTAATTGATACTTCTAATCGAACGTTGGAGAGGTAGTAAACAATGAGGACTGCAATATGTGGGAAAAAAGTTTATGTCAGTAATTAACACGCGTAATATAATTGTAAGAATAATGTAACAAATAGTCAATTGTTAAGATGCTTATCTGATGTTTTCGATAGATCAATAAAGATTTATTCATAAATGATATTTGTAATGAGTGGATCTTCTGAGCAGCCTTCATTGAGATCTAATATTTGCAGCCTGTCGACAAAATGACCCTTAATAGTGCAACATATAATTGACCATGGTTAAAAAACGGTATTGGTAGATACAAACCGATTTGTTTAAACTTTGTTCTTAACCTAAATCATTTGTGTGATAGAATAATTCTCGGTATCAGTACTTTGTCTTCCACATGTGTGCCAGTGATTATCTCAGCTTCCAAAATTCTAGCGGCTAAATTAATAACAACTAACCGTGTTCCATTGCAAATGTCTTCTTTCTGGTTGATATTTCAAAGCATAATTACGGGGACACCAACTTTTAAGGAAATGCTGGCAAACCTGAAAACTCAAGGGAGTTTAGATATTCGATAAGGTAAAATGATTACCAATCTGTACTAGGATCACTATCAATCTCGATTTGGTCTAAACTTAATTACTCTGTTGTATTTCTTGGTAGCTGCAATAAGAAGAATCCATTGATCTCATCGACAATTTCATTTTTTGGAGTTAAAATTGCCATTTCTGTAAGGTATGCGGTATCCTTGTAGGATTCAATGAATTCAAGATATGTTGCACCTCCAAGTGTCTGCAATGGAGCATCTGTGAATCTCAGAAGTAATTTGTTATCAATGAAGATCTTGGAACCGTCACATACCTATTCTCTTTAATGTTTCGTTTACGTGCCGTACCAGTCCCAATATCCAGTAGTCATTTTGCAAACCCATCTTCTTGTTATCGGAGATGCATATTATGCGTTAGTGTGTAAATCTGACATGATTGCCACATATGAAATCGACTTATGGAAGCTAGCACAGTTTCGGTTCTACCTCCTCGAGTAACCGGTAAGAATTGTCGGATATCACCATAAAGGATAACTATATTCCCACCAAAATGTTTCTTATTTGTTTCTAAATCATCCATTGAAAAATATCTTTCAACGGTCGATCAAGTGCTTCAAATGCGTGTCGGTGTGCCATTGACGCTTCATCTCATATAATTAAATTTTCTTTTCTCATCAAATCTGCTAACATGCTTTCTTGTTTGATATCACACGGTGACCCTTTATGCACATACAGTGGTATTTTGAAGTGCGAATCTTCAATTCTTCCCTTGGGAGAAATAGTGCTACTATGTCTGAGGATGCAACTGGTATAACAATTTTCCCTTCTGATGTGATCCTCGAAATAAGCGTTTTATATAAGAATGTTTTACTTGTTCCGCCTGGACCATAAACGAAAAAGGCTTACCTTCATGATGTTCCACTAAATCCATAATTGTTGAATAAACTTTTAGTTGTTCTGCATTCATGAAAACCCATTAATTTTATATGCTCTTCCTTTTCTAACTCCACATTGAACTGCAACTATTGACATAACATCGCATTCGCGATTTCATTCAAAATGTTCTTATCAAGTGTCGGCATGTCAGAATATTCCGACAATGATTTTTTATTTTTGGTTTTAAGCTTCTCCAACTCTATAAGAGTGTACTGTTGGATTTCAGCCTCAGACAGTTGCAGATCATTAAACATAATTCTTTTTCTTCTTCATAAGTATATCATCTGTAAGATATTTGCAACAATCATTACAAAGATCCAATGTTCTACTGACCTCACAATAGATAAGTAATGTAACAAACAATTTGCGTAGCTGTATTGGCATAACCCATTTAGCTGCCTAATGCATCACTTTATGTCATTCATTATCGCCATCAAGTAGACCTCTTGCTATGCACGCCTCTTTGAAGCTATTGTACCTATCATTATCAACTGTTATAATGTCATCCTAACTGGTAGGCCCTTTGACAATATTTAGTAGCATCCTAAGATAGTAAAGTTCGCCTAATGCTGGATGGATATTAACTATTCTGACAAGTGTTAAGCCTTTTTTCTCATGCGACCTCATAACTTGTCTGAACTATTCTACATGAGTTTTTTGGGGAATGGAATGTATATCACTTCTCGCGTATCTTCATATAGCCTATTTGTTTTCATCTATTCTGTGAACATAGTATCTTCCACGCATGGTTTTAAGAGCAATCTCTTAAGATCTGATGAGTCCTCAAAGGTCAAATGCCAGACTGCTTCGCATGAAGATAGATATCAACATTCAAGGTAGTTCATGATTTTATTTATTTTTCTGTAATAGACATCTGTTTCGAGCTAGAATTGGAACTGTCATTTCTCTCTTTTTCAATCAATAAAGATGCTTTCTCCACTCCTTTTGTGATGTATTTGAAAAGATACTTTATTGAATTGGATATGTTGCACCCATCGACGTTGATATGCACTCCATATTTCTTGAGGATTTTTAAGTTATTGGGAACAATATAGCGATTGTCTAATTTGATATCATCTTTCATCGCAAAATTTTAGTCATCTTTCCTTCACTTGTATAGAACATAAATTGAATTATTCATGTATGTCTCCTCGATGTGTGCCCTTGGATATTTTTTTAGTTCTAAAAGACTATCAAGTTTCATTTTAAATACTTGATTCTAAATTTCTGGCCTATCAATTGCGATCCCTCTGTCGTACAAATTATGGTGATCTTGTATCTCCTTCCACTTAAGATTCGTAGTCATTGTAACATAAAGATCGAGATTACCATGCCATCTACATATTGCCATGATGTTATGGTAATTTTCAACCATATATCGTGGCCCTCCAGTAAATGAAGGTGACAATACAATTCTCTTGCTTATAACATTAGTGCTTTTACCCCCTTTGCCAATTGCATCAAAAATAGTATTGTAAAGATCCGATCTTAGTTTTTTCTGATGGTTCCTAGCCTAACACATTCTTTCCTGTTCAATTTTAGTATATGCATCTATAATGTATTGTTGGAAAAGACGACCTCCTTTAATAATTGTTTTGCCTTTTGATAGCCGAGTCTATATTTGGTAAGCATAAAATTTTCGCATTGTCACAAATGATCTCCTGATTTTTTTACAGGCATTGTATGGAATTTCCTCGTGAAAACCAACTTGGTAGTAAGGAAAAATAAAAGATATTGTAAACTCATAAACAATGGATGTATATCGCGGATTCCATAGAGTTGGCCCAACGGCTTCAACTGTAAGACAATATCTCTTTCTCCGGATGTTGTTTCTAGGTCTCCAACTATTAACTCAACAATCTCATCTCAAGATGGTAAAACATAATTTTTTTCTTTCTTTTGAGGCTCCAATAAATGTAAAAAAAATGTATGTTAGATCGCATGCTTCATAAAAGTCACGTGCCATTCGGAAGATCTTTGCTAAGTGGTTATTATTATTAACCATGTGTATAAGCTTTTCAACAATGTCCTCATCTAGATTCCCCGCATTCGCAGTCCAACTCAGGGTACCAATACGATTACGAACTTCATTTGCAATATCATATATGTAGAGCTATGCAAACTTAGGATGACTTTCATAAACTGGTAGTAAAGAGCCTATCCGATGGTGTTTTTTCCATGTACACAAGGTAAAAGGACCGCTACCAGATATCACAGAATGATCTATCTTGGCACCAATTGATGTTAATGCTAGGATTAAATTGTAAACCTTGATGTTTGTTCGAAATGGAAGTGAATTGTTCAATAGATATTCAAGAAACGTAGGAGGTTTGAGTACCTTTGGTAGTTGGATGCATTCTTGGCTGTAACATATACTAAATGTGACATCACCCTTATCAGATTCTCGTCCCACACTTTCGTGGAACCAAACCAATACGTCACAATGTCGAAAACATAGGAGATCATTGTCAACAGGAAGTGGTCTTGCTGTTAAACCTAATTATTAATTGCGTTAATATGTAAAGTAATGGGAAAAATTTGGAATTTCATGATGACATATTGTGGTAGATACGATTTAATAATACTACAAACTAACCTCTTTGTTGAGATATTGAAGCTGATGTAGAAGTGGTTGAAGTCATAACTGTGTTTAAATCTCAATTAGTCGATCAAATTTAGTATCACTATCTAACTTTAATTTTTTGAGCGTACCTTTTTTACAATCAGCTGCTTTTCTCTTCAATATTATGGTTTTGTGCAATCTACGTGCAGTTTTATAATTTTCTGTAAAATAACAATTATGAAATATTAAATTAATTTACTTAAATTTAAATTAAATTAATTTCCTGGAACATGCAAACAAAAGAAGAATAGGAACTAATAAAAAATTAAAAGCCTAAAGCAAAATTTTCATGTATTTTACCGGCATGTTAAGTCGCAGTATCCAAATTTTTTTACCTTTAAAATGTTTGAAACAAATTATCAATATATATAGATACTAGTGTTGTACCCGCGCTACGCGCGGGGGAGTTTTTTTAAACAGAAATTGATATAAAGGTCGTATAAAGTTTATGTACATATATGTAATATTACATTCAGATGTGCTATTTATTCATAAATAAATTACAAATTATGAAATATCTCTTTGAAGACGACGTTTAATGTTTTTGTACATATTGTTCGGTTGTTGTCTAGAATTAGTATTTTAAGTCCATCACGTGTTTTAACTCTAGAAATAGCAACGTATAATTGTCCATGAGTAAATACAGGACGTGGTAAGTATATACCAGCTCTATTTAAACTTTGGCCTTGGCTTTTGTTTATTGTCATTGCAAAGCAAGGTATGATTGGAAATTGCTTGCGTTTAAATCGAAATGGTAGTGTAGTATTTGTAGGAATTAAAGATAGTCTTGGAATAAATACTTTGTCACCTTTGTTAGTTCCTGTAATAATTCTGCCTTCAATTATATTCGTGCCTAGTTGCGTAATTTGTAAGCGTGTGCCATTACATAATCCAAGTGTTTGATCTATATTTCGTAAAAGCATTACAGGGGTTCCAATTTTTAGTTGCAAACAATGAGTTGGAATTCCAGGATATTTAAGTGTATTTAGAAATTCAGTGTTATATATTTCAGTGTCATTATTGTTATTGCTAGAAGGACATAATGTATCCGAACTAAAATATTCTTTAACATGACCTGGTATCATATCTAATAGTATATTGTTTATTTCTTCGACTATGTCATTTGTTGGACATAATATTGCTCTATCTTCGAAAAAAGACTGGTCTTGATATTTTTTTGGTAAATCCTCGTATACGTGATGTATGATAGATTGGACTGGGTTATTGTTTTCTGTTATAAGTAAATCAAGAGGAATATCTATATAGCATTCACCGTCATTAGGTTCTGCTAATGAGCCGTCGCCTACTTGTAATACCCAATTTGAAAATGTTTGTATAGTTTTAATGTTGGTAGTTGCATTTGTGTGTAGGCGCATATTTTTAGTGAGTTTAAGGACGCGACAGTAATTCCATAGATATGAAGAATTTATTGATGCTGAAACAATATCGTGTCTATTACCTTTTGTGACGATAGGTAATATTTGTCGAAAATCGCCACCAAATACAACTGTTTTGCCACCGAATGGTTTGGTTCCAAAGTTATTGTTAACAGATTTCATAATATCTTTAAAAGATTTATCCAATGCTTCGAAACAATGTTTATGTACCATTGGTGCCTCGTCAAATTATAAGAGTTTTGTCATCTTGATTAGTTCTGCTAAATCTGTCCCTAGTTTGATAGAGCATATTGAGTCTTCAGTGATGTCAATGGGAATAGCAAATCTTGAGTGAGCGGTTCGTCCACCTTGTAGTAACAACGAAGCTATTCCACTTGATGCAACGTTTAAAACTATATCTCCGGACGAGCGAATACACGTTGATAATGTTCTCCATAAAAAAGTTTTACCAGTTCCTCCATATCCATAAACAAAAAACATTTGACCAATGGGTTGATATGCTGAATCTATTATTGTAGTGAAAATTTGATATTGTTCGTCGGTGAGTTGCTTTTTTAATTCGTTAAATTCTAATGTCATTGTGGTTAAATTGTAAGACGTTTCTTCATATATTAGTTTGTTCAGTATGAAGTTAGCGTTGTCATTGTTAGGGAATGGCATTACTGGGAAATGTTTGAGTGATTTGCCGTTTTTTTGTAAAAGACATTCAATTTCGATAAGCGTTTTTTGTTCCAAATCATTTGATGAGATCTCTAGATCTGCAAAAAAAATAAAAGTAAAAAAATAATTATGTCATATCTAATCTATCTATACGAAGATATGAATAGTCAATATAAAAATTAATATAAAACCTGGAAGGTTTAAAGCTTTTCGTTGTTTGTATATGATATCGTCGGCAAGATCTGACCAAATGGTTGACCAAACATGTTTCGGATCTGTCATACATTCCATCGTTAATAATATGGTGAATAATGATCGCAAATAAGATGGGGATGCCCAATTGCTTGCTTCTTGTATGGCATCTATATATTCTTTATCGTCATCTAAAAGGCCTAATGCACGACATGTTTCTTTAAAAGTTGTGTAGGTGATACCATTGATGGTTCGTAAATAGTTGTACGAAGTTGCGCCTTTCATTTTGTTAAGTAACATTCTTAGGTAATAAGTTTCTCCTGTTGTAGGAGAGACATTGTGTAGTCGACCAAGTGCGTAACCTTTTTGTCTTGGAGTCCATATTTTTTTTAGTTTTGTTCCACACGAATGTGAAAATTATATTTTGTTCTTCAGGTAAATGGAAATTTAATCGTTCAATAGGTATACTTCGATAGTGGATATCAAATTTGAAAATTCGCCAACATGCTTCACAGGCAGAGATATATCGACAGTTGAAATAGTTTTTAATCTCATCTGTTATTATTTCTTTGTTTGTAGCATCTGATGAGTATATATTAGTTGTAATTTTGTCTGATCCTTTGTTTATGTACTTGAAAAGGTATTTGATAGCTTTTGTTTGATTACACCATTCAATATTTATATGAGCTCTGTATCTTAATAGTAAATAGGCGTTATATGGTACAATATAACGATTGTCTAGTTTGATATCATTTTTAATGACAAATCTCCCGTTATCAGGTCTCTTGTATACCGGGTAACCATCATGATCTATATAAGTATTTTGGTTGAAATTTTTGGGAAATCGTTTTGTGCATTTGCCTTTTTCCATGCATGGCGAAGACTTATTTGCAATACCACAAGGTCCATGTACCATGATTTCTTGGACTGCATTGTACAATTCTGAGTTGGAAAATTCGTCTGGAATTTCAGCAGATATAATTGAATCAATATCAGTAGTTGTAGGCAGTTTGGATTCACGTGCTAAGAATAGTATAATGTGTGCGTGCGGAAGTCCTCGTTTTTGGAATTCAATTGTATAGATGACTGCAAAATACATAAGATGCAGTATTTAGTTTATATCATAAAAAATAATGGGAATATATTACATGAAAGTTTATAGTAATTTACCTGCTAATACACGACCTAATACCTCATTGTTTTTAAGATCATTTAACATGTTCTCGAGTTTTATTTTAAATACGCGAGTTAGGATATCTAGACGATCTTCTGAGGCAAGATTTCGGTTTGAAAGAAATCTTTGTATCTCTGGCCATTTTGGGTTACAGGTAAAAGTTATAAATAGATCTGGATATCCTAAATATCGACATATAGCCATTGCGTCCATATAATTTTGTTTCATATATCGAGAACTTCCTGTGAATGAGGACGGCAAAATAACTCGATTTCCAATTGTAGAAGCATCATTGTTTCCAGAATTAATGGCTGAACGTATATTATTATAGTTTTCACAACGAAGTTTGGTCTGGTTGTTTCTAATATAGGAAATACGTTCAGACTCAACCATACAAAAGCCATCAACAACAAACTGTTGGAAAAGTCTTCCACAATGTTGTAGAATAGAAAATTCAGAGCGTCGCTCTTGTAATCGATAAGCTAAATATTCTCGAATACTTATTCGGATTCGTGGTTTTTTTGAAATTGACACGGAGGGGCGTAACTCTAAATCGACATGGTAACCGTCTTCGCCATATGGAAACAATAGTGGATATTGAAGTGGCAAATAGGCAGGATGGAGTTTAGTAATACGAATTAATTCGTTAGTATGTTTTTTCAATAAAATGTCTCGAGGTTCTAATGATTCATCAAAGTCACCCACCAAAAGCGCAGCTACTTCAGTGACTTGGGGTGCCGAGTATGTCTTGTCAATATTTTTACGCGAAGCTATCAATCGAATTTTCATATTGATTTCTTTTTCTGAATTGAACATGTCTTTTGCCTGACGGAATATTTTAACGTATGGGTTACACGTATCAAGCATTTTTTGTAAACCTGCCACCAGACTGGGGTTTACTTTATTCTCTTCATTTGTTCTATGTTGTGCGCCGCTGCAACGTGAAAGAAGAAACAGTTAAAAATTGATAGTTAATTTATGGAAAATTTATAAGTTTCGTTAAGACGTTAAAATAAATATGACCTTATAGAAGTAATTCTATTTTGAAGTTCGTTCATAGTGTCATGTATGTAAAGTTGTGCAAATTTTGGTGTGTCTCCTGGTGAAGGTAATAAACCGCCAATTCGATGGTAATTTTGACCATGTATTTTGAAGATATATGGTCCAGATTTGTCATTCACTGAAGTATCAATTTTTCCACCCATTGATGTAAATGCAAACATCGTATTATATGCTCTAATGTATTGGCGAAAATGTTTAGCGTTAGGCGTTTTTTTGAATATAAGGTTTTGCAGATATTTAGGAGGGTCGGGTGTTTTTAGTAGTGATATTTTTCCTTGTAAACAACATAGTGAGAATTTAAAAGGTATATTTTTCTTTTGTTTTTTAATTCTTTCGTCATACCACATAGATGCATCACAACACGGACAATAATATTCTTGATCTCCAATGTCATGGTATTCTGTAAAAAAAGATTAAAATATTAATTTAGAAAATACCATTTTTTAATGTAAAGAATTTGAAGAAAATTGTACCAATAAATGATGCAGTGTGTGATGCTTCCAAAGCATCATTTAAAATAGCTGATATACGTGGACTTCGTATATGCAATTGGAAAGCTTCAGAGTTTTGATTTTTGCATGAATCTTGAATATGTGACCTCTGATAAATATATATGTACATATATACGTATGTCAAATTGTTAGGCTATTAATAAGAATGGAAAATAAGTTGCAAAGATAATAATATTTAACAATATACATTATGTCTTAAAAAGCATTATTAAAAAACTTTATTACATATAATATACATACGTATACATACTCCAACGGCATTCCCATCCAAAAAGTGATCACCATGGGCCAAAAAGTTATACTGCCGACTCTAGAGTACGATAGCACTTGTTATAGAACACGCGAGAATCCGCTCAAAAAGTTATATCAACGGGATTCAAACTTATCGCGCGTAGTAATATACAAACATAATATACACAGTGAAAACGTCGATTGTTCAGGTACGTTGGTTTTCCATGGTTTCAATCCCATCATCGTCAACGTTTGTTTGTTTTACCTTAGAGGACGAAGATTGAGATGTTACATAACTATCCGTGTCGTCAACATGTCGTTTCCCGAGAGAATGGAAAGCTGACGTCGAACCATGAGACGATTGTACGTGCGAAGGCCCGAAAACTGCCGCCTAATGGAAAAATGGAAATCGTAGTACATATTGTATGAATAATTAATGAAAATCTCAATATGTATTATTAGAGAAAGGGAACATATACCCTAGTAATAGCGATAATGATTTCTTGATTAGTTGTTACTTTACTTGCACGAAATATGATTCGAGATCCTCTATGGTGTGCATGAGTGGATGATGTATGAGCAGTGAGCCTTTGTGGTGATACAGAGAGTCGAAACAGACAATTTTGATTGCGCAACAACAACAGCTCCTCAGGGTAGTTACCACCAGTTATACCCTACGAATAACAGAATCGCTTTGCGTATTTATAACTTGTAACGTAATAAAAATAATAATAACATTATATCGCCCAAATACATCTAATGAAGAGTTATGTGAAATCATAACCTGTGTAACGTAACAACGAACATCGGTAGCAGATTTATTTATCAATTGAACCACTTCTTTATCAAAGAGGAGTAATGTTGCATTGTCGGTGTCGTCAACAACGTTCACATAAACTCTGAATCTATATGTAAAAAAAATCAAAGGCAGGAGAGAATTAATTTAAGTCAAGGGGAGAAAAATTATTGTGAGGAAACGTACTTCGGGATTGGCTCAGTTGTAACGTCGTTGCAAACATCACAAAAGAAATCTGTCGTTGTGGGTAGATTTGATTCCTCGTCGATAATAGGATTAACCTTTTTTTTGCATTGTGGGCAAGCAAGGTAATACCAGCCGTCTTTAGTGATTACATCGGTGATTCTTGCGGTAATTACACAGGTCGCCCGCTGTAAAAAAATTTTTCGCAACATTAGATATATATGTTAAAGTATAAATATTTCTAAAAGTCCTAAATATTGATATGACTATATTATAAAAAAATATAGTTTGACCTTCGAGATTTGGTACACATCACTTATGCTCTTTAAAGGAAATCCAGTCCAATATTCCAATGTTTCTGTCGCGGGAGGTCGAGGACCCAGATGAGTAATCATTGCTGGGATATCAAGTATATGTTCTGGCAAACTATTGTAAGCAGGAGTCAGATAAAATTCCAGTAATAGATGTCTTTTGAAAAGTACTAATACCTGTAAACATAAATCAAAATGATATACCAAAATAGTATTATGTGAACTTAGTGTACATTACCGTCGTTTAAATGCTATGATTGATGGGACATTTTGGTCTGTCACGAGTTTACTTGAGTACTGGACATTTCTTATAATTTTTGAATCTACAGTACTTGATTAAAAATAGGAATAAGAACACTTTAAAAGTACAACCACGTTAAATTTATGTATACAATCTTAGGTGTATAAATATTAATATTGCTTACCATTCCAAGCGCGAATTTTGAATAACTGACATATAATTACCAATGGCCCCCTTTCATGATTATACACGCATTGGTAAAGCTCTTCAGCAAATCTATCCCATAGAGTGCATTCCAATAGTTTGCCACTGTTATGCAAAACAATAATAGCTGAACTCAAAAAAACAGATATCGTCCAGATAACATGATTTTTACACAATATTAAAGTAAAATATTGATAAACCTGTCGTCGCGTAGAATCACTGTTAAACGTTTTGAAAATCGACCAGCGTAAGTTGTGTCCTCTAAGTTCCCGGCTGATTTAATTTCTCCGATACAATCTACAACAAAATCAACAAAATTATTTAACAATAACATTAACTAATAAAGTTATGTTGTGCTCGTTTTAGAACTAACCAACTAATACTGTTTCATCCAGCAAACCCGTAGTGATACCAGAGAAGTCAACGAAGTTGAAATACTTGTCATGATTAGGAAAATCTTCGCAGCGACGTACTATGGTTGTTGAGTTAAATACAATTTTTATGTCAAATGCAGCGGCTTTGTAATCACCATAGTTACGGTAGACACTAAAATAGACATTTGCATTCTGTTACCCTGCAAATAAACCAATATAATCAAACCAATAGGCAAATACGTCTACGAAAAGAACATCATCCAAAAACAACTATATCTATGTAACGTATAAAGCCTAATAATTTGATGTCCTAGACGTAGAGGAACAATATCAAATATCATTCCATTCGTAAATCAATTATGTATAACAAAAATTTGAAACACCAATAGAACTCATAAATAATTCGTAACAACAACTCACGTGTCAAGACAACAAAACATATATTCAGCAGAGATGCAGAGAAATCGTTCCTAATAACGGAAATTCTTTACCTTTTAATCGGAGTATTTATGTAAAGCAGATTACTATTATAATTACAGTACAAACTAATTGTTTATCGTTATTCAATATAAAGACTAACATAGAAAGATTCCATTTTAATAATATAAAAAATGAAATGAATGTATTGTTGCTTTTATTACTATTATTTAAACATTAACTTTGACATGTAACTTTACTGTTTCTAACAAATACTCTTTATTCTTTATTAAAAAATTATAAGTTCACGAAATCAATCAAAGAGTAGAACATATCAGCATCAAAGACAAAGAAAAAAAATCATAATCTCTTAATATTAAAGGCAATTAGTATCTGGATTATATAAAATTAGTTATTATTCTACAAATATATGTGTCCTCTTCAGATTAAAGGTAAAGTCAATATTCTACAAAAACTAAAATCTTCACTCTTTGCTCCTCAAACAGTAAATATAATATGTATCGGAATACTCTGTATTGGAATACTCTTCTTGTTTGTTTCTTCTCAAAAGCTTCTCATGATGTTCTGCTTCACCTGTGATATCTTAACTACTAATAATACTGTTAAAAAAAGATTTTAAACACAATGAGAGGCCACTGGCCTATCATCTCTCCGTGCTAAAAGAAAGCAAAGGGACATTCATTCCCTTTGGCAACAGTTCTTTTAGCACAGAGAGACGATACGCCAGTGTCGGCCTTAAATAAATTTCGGTATTTATATATATATCATACATCACGTGCATTATCAACCAAGACAGTTACAAAAAGACTGATGTAATATATATTATTAACTAAGTACAAATAGCGAACTTAGATCTAGATCAGTGTCATCAACTAAGTAACATAAAGCTTTTGAATCACGATCAAAAGCTTGTTACTCTGTATATTACACACCAATGAACAAAATAAATTTAATCAGCCCATGATTCAAACAACTCAACAATATTAGAACAAATAACGGATATCATAATGAATTGAATAACAATAAACACATCAAATATAGTGAAAATGGAAACAACTGAAGGGAATTTGCAAATATCGAACATTGATAACTTTTTTATACTCATCTGTAATAGATCTAAAGATATCCGAAACCAGAGATTAATGGTTTGAAATTTTGAAATTAAACATAACATCTCCAAAAGAAACCAAATATAAGGAAAGAGACGGATTTTTCACTATTATTTATAATCATTATAAATCATAATCCCATACTAATGTGAATTTAAAAATTAGCTTATTTTAAATAAGCGATGAACAATTTGGGAAATCGGTTTAACACTAACATTTGACACTACATAGAAACAGAGTCATCTGATCATACTATTTCTGTGATCGTACTGTTTCTCATCAACCTAATCCCAATTGAACAAATACCTCTTCACCCAAACCTAAATTTCTCAAAACAAAACAGAAATCAACACACAAACCAAACAGGGCATCATACTGTTTCTCTGATCGTACTGTTTCTCATCAACCTAATCCCAATTGAACAAATACTCTCTTCACCCAAACCTAAATTTCTCAAAACAAAACAGAAATCAACACACAAACCAAACAGGGCATAATAATGGAAAAACCTAGTATAACATATTTCACAATAAAAAAGTTGCGTGTGTGTGGGCGAAAACGCAAAGTTCACATGGTATGGAAGTGTATGACAATCATTGACATAAAGTTATTACCGTCCTTTATATTGTTATGAAACTGCATGAAGTTGCATATACGGCCAAGAACTAATGACACCGAAGTCGACCATTTTATTAGAGAACTATTTTTTTTTTATTTCATATGATATGACTATATGTATAATCTTTTATACCCCCATATGAAAAATTATCATATTCCCCATAAAACAACAGACAAAAGAAAATACAGACTCATCAACCTAATCCCAATTGAACAAATATCCTCTTCATCTAAACCTAAATTTCTCAAAACAAAACAGAAGTCAACACAAATGAAACAGGGCATAATAATGGAAAAATCTAGTATAACATATTTCACAATAAAAAAGTTGCATATGTGTGGGCGAAAACGCAAAGTTCACATGGTATGGAAGTGTATCACAATCATTGACGTAAAGTTATCACCTTCCTTTATATTGTTATCAAGCTGCCAAGAACTATTGACGCCGAAGTAGGCAATTTTATTGGGGAACTAAATTTTCTATTTTATTTCATATGATATGACTATATGTATAATCTTTTATACCCCCATATGAAATATTATCATATTCCCCAGAAAACAACCCAATTGTACCATTTTGCATCGTTCAAATCACAATTAAACATTTAATACTATAACATTTGATGCAGCTACTCTACCAAAAAGCACTTGCTATCAAATCAGCTATACCTCATCCTAGGATAATGAGTATAATCCGTGAATGTGGTGGGAAAATGCACATGGCATAACGTCAATCGGCAGAAGCAGTTACTGACTTCTTTTTGTCTGCATTTACTTAATGTTACGTCTAAGCATGGCAAAGACTTATTGTTTGGATTTGACGTTGAGAAATACTAACTTTCCATTGGCATTTCTCAACATTTTCTAATATATGAAATTGTAGAAAACCTAGTGATTAGATTAATATGTAAAGTATTTTGTAAAATTTATATAATAAAGCGTGAAAATAATGATAAAGAAAAAGGAAACCTGAATGAGAGAAGGAATCATGGTGAAGGTTAGGCCTGAGGCTGTTGCTCAATCCCATGAAGTGTCTTCCCATCTTGACGAACAAATAATACTTCTTCCTGCTTCAAAAGGAAGAGGAGGAGATCAAGAGGAAGTGATGATACTCATATATAGAAAATGTTGACTAATTCAAGGGGGAAACAATAACAGTACTGAAGAACCTTAGCTCACTACGCAATTTCTCTATATTGGCCCGTAATTTTTCTGTCTCGCATTGTAGAATAGAAAATGTTCATTCAGTAATGGAATTAGTCAAAAAAGATTTCACGTTTCTCAAATCTGCAATAACTGATTGTAGCCTAATTAGTAGATATATATTCGTTAAAAGTTACAGATAATATGCTTACTCCAATGCTCGGGCAACTCCAATAGCAATGCGGAGACGCAGGCTTCAGGAGAGTGACCTGTAAACATCATCGTGCATAGCGTTATATAGAGATAAATTTCCAACATAGTCGTAGTCAATGTAGAAACCAAGTAGGGTTACAATGTTTGGGTGTGTCAGTTTAGAAGGAGCTTACCCGAGGACGAAAACAAATCGAAGGGAACATCGGAAACGGCAAGCATTGTCCACCGCTTTTACCACGACCCCATTGTCTACCTTCTTGGAATCCCCAATCAAAATTCACAAAGAAGAAACGCGACAGATCCATCCCTGTCATCAATTTCCCCAGAATTTCTATAAGCGAAAAGTAACACAGATGGTCGGCAGCATCTAAGATTGGTTTGCAACCTTTCATAGCCATGAAATCCTTTTCTTTCTCTTTGCTAGATAATGTTACAAACAACTTTGACCATACACTACCTTTTCCCCTCTTGTTATCTTCTCCATTGATACCATTCGAGCAAACTTTCCCATTGTCATCCACCGACCCTCTTGTCGGATAACATCTCTCGTTGTTTGACAAGGATGCCATGTCGGGCACTCGAGATCTCAGGATTCCAGGTTCTGGACCCCTACAAACCAAAAACGCACCAAAAAATTTAGAAATATGTCTTACAGGCTACCAAATTTAGGAAGATAAAATTCCAAAAATTTCTAAATCATTTTCAGGAAGTCTCATTAGTTTTCCTCCTTGAAGACATGGTAAAGAATATATAGAAGATAGTTGAATAAAGATTGACCTTCTCAGGGGATATGTCGTTGAAGACGTTAACAGTTCCAGCATAGATAGCGGTGAGCTGAGGAGCAGATGAAGCCACGTTGTTCCTAAACCGCATAATTCAGCCAAAAGTAGGACAATACTCTTATCAGTAGATTATAGAATCAGAAAGGAAAAGAAAGATTTTTCTTTTCCTTTGTCCTCAAAGTTTGGCCACACACACAAATCCTTTCCTATGCAATATAGGTCTTTACAGTTAATCATTTACCTTCAAATTATGATTTCTGCTAATTTGTGGCATAAAGGGAGTTTATAAAGTAAATAAATGCATACGTGTGTGGGTCAGGGATTAAAGATGAAGATCTATAAGTGTTCAAATACGTATTAGTATTAATATAATCCAATATAAAATGATAATTGATAGATGCTGAAGAGAGAGCTTACATGGAGCTCTCTAGCAGACATGAAATTATGAGGACCGTAGTATTTGGCCCACTCCTTAGCTGAGCTCTTCATCAACCCTTCAATATTTTCCCACAAAATCAAAATTAAGTACAAATTTTGCTATGATCCACTTATCTTCTTCTTCATCTCAACTAAAACTCTTAAAAGTTCATTACTTTGCACGTGTATAATTCATAAACCAACAAATATATCAATTACAACACGTCTTATCCGTTTATACAACTCAACAACCAATATATGGAATTGTAGAAAACCCAGTTATTAGGTTAATATGTAAAGTATTTTGTAAAATTTATATAATAAAGCGTGAAAATATATAAAATAATAATAATAAAGAAAAAGAAAACCTGAATGAGAGAAGGAATCATGGTGAAGGCCAGGATGCCATACCGGGCACTCCAGATCTCAGGATTCCCGCATCTGGACCCCTACAAACCAAAAACCCACAAAGAAATTTAGAAATATGCCTCACAGGCTACGGAATTTAGGAAGATAAAATTCCAGAAACTTCTAAATCATTTTCAGAAAGTGTCATTAGTTTTCCTCCTTGCAGATTCCTCCAATGGGAATTTCTCAAGAACGCGGTGTCTTTGTTATACCCATTAAATTTTCCTCTGAATCGTAAGCCATTTTGTTCCAGACTCAGCTTCGGATTCTCCAGAAAATTCGCCTTTTTGCCGTCTTCATCTTATTGTGAAAGCCCTTCGAGGAGAACACGATGCTGCAGTTTCAGCAGCGGAATTGAAGGAAATAGCGTCCATGGAGATGGAAATAGCGTCCAAAGAAAGAGCTTACCCGAGGACGGAAAAAATCGAAGGAGACGCCGGAAACAGGAAGCAAACCGGCGGAGGAGCGGGCAGACAGAGAAATCGGCGAAGAGGAACGGTGAAGAGGACAATAGCAATCGTGACCATACTCGGACCGGCTCACCAGCTCCATCCGAGACCCTAGAACCGAGGGAAAACCGAGGGAAAACCGAAACGAAAACACCAAGACGACCGACCATGAACTGTGAGACGAAAGCAAAGGAAGGAGCTTACCCGAGGACGGAAAAAAATCGAAGGAGACGCCGGAAACAGGAAGCAAGCCGGCGGAGAAACGGGCAGACAGAGAAATCGGCGAAGACGAACGGTGAAGAGGTGAATGGAAATCGGTTCCTTTGTAACCCTAAAAGCAAAGGGTAAAAGGGGAAGAAAGCAACGGCCAAGATCAATTGAGGGAGGTTAATCCGACGGCTGTAAGACGCAGTTGTCCATGAACAGTATCCGTTTTTCATCTAACGGCTGAGAAAACGCCAGCACCAAAAAAAAGACGATCGTGCGGTTGATAATGGAACACGTGTCACTTTTACTGTTCACTCAGGGTTTTGTTTTAGAGAGTATAAGATATTAGTCGCAAAACTTTTCTTTGCAATTCATACTCATGAGCAATTTCCACGGACCTGATTAAAGGTATGAGTTGCATGTAGAGCTATGGTGGATTTTTGACTGTTAAGAATACACATAAACATATTGGCTAGTTGCAATAAATATTCTAGTGAAAAATAATTAATGTGCAATACATAAAATGACATACAATATAATGTGTAATTTTTATGTAGTTTGACAAACTAACTGGGCGTGATGCTGATGCCTTTACTGAAGTGGGTGTGGTTTTAGGTGATGTAAAAATGAAAAAAATAGACAGTTGAATATGACGCTTAATATAAGTGTTTGTTTATTTTTATTAAGATGAATTTATTTGTTAAAGAATGATTACGCTACCTTTGACTTGTTGAACTTTTCTTCGCTCAAATATAATAGTAGCTTTTCTTAAGACACTAGCGTTTTTAAAGCCACATAAAACCTCAAATTTAATAAAGAATTACTTATTAAAAATATAGAGTTGTATACTTTGCAAAACCTTTGAAAATATTAGAATAATAACTACTCATAAATGATTCACATACAAAATTTAGATTGCTTAATTTTTTTTAACAATTCATGCGGATGATCAATTTAAATGGAATGTGTGTGGACCATATATTTTCTAACCAACCGAGGACAATTATCCACTGTGCAAGTGTCAACACAAATTCATTAGATTTGAAGTTTAAGAAAGAACAAATAGTTATGCTAATATTGATTTTGGTTAACTATAAATACGATGATCGAATAACAAACTACTCGAATTTCCACCTAACATTGAATTTTGCTATGTCTTTATGTTTAGATGCCCTCATCGTATTTTCATCGTATTGATTTTTCTAATATTTATATTCTTTGATTCTATATGTAATATTGGAAGATTATATTTTAATATCAGATCATAAATTAGAAAAAAATTATAAAAAATAAATATTTAGCGAAATCAATTAATCATTTTAAATATCTAAATTAATCCAAACAAATCCAATTTTTGAAGGAAAATATATGGAGATTTTAGTATAAAGATATGGTGATATTTAAAAATACGTTAAAAAATAGTGATGGATGACATAAAACCTTTTCCTCCAAGATACTCCTCCTGGGTGTCCGAAACTCTTAGGTAAAAATACCACCAATTTGAAGTACCCAGGCCATTTACTCACGATGGTCGGCGACGAAATTCAAAACGGCGACAGAATGAATGGGCAACGGGCTTCACGAGTGACGACGGTACAACCTGCGAGATGAGTTTCAAGTCAGACGGCAGTACAACCTTCGCGACGGGCTTCTGATCATCTCGTTTTCATCGTATTTCTTGCACGATTTTAGAGATGTTTATGATATAGATGCGATGCTTTACGTATGATTTCGTATCCGTTTTACTTGTTTTCGTGTTTTCATGTTCTTACAGGTTTTTATGCGTCTACGGTTCATTTCGGAGCTAAAGGACGTGCATGAGACAAAGTACCAACATCGAGGATCATTACGGGACAAACGGGACAAGAATCGGCAAAGAATAGCCACTACCCGTGCGGGTAACTCCTAGCCCGAGCACGAGTCGGGCAAGAATTACCACGCTCGGGGCCTCAGCCCGAGCGGGCTGCCTCTTTCTCCATCGCGTTCTAGCGTGATCATCCGCGCCGCACCCGAGCGGGTTATTTACGCAGCCCGCGTGGGCCGCGTCCGTCACCTGCAACTCCAAATAAGTTAATTTGACTTAAAATAAATGGGAGTTTGTTGGGGACTTATACAATAAGGAAAACGACTTTAGAGAAGAGGAATAAGTGATATTTGGAGAAAGTAATGGAAACGTCACCCAACTTATTCAAGAATGGAAACTCATAAAAAGGCAACAATCGGTGGCTGCTGCAACATAAGGAAGAACTAAAAGGCCGAAAGGTAAAGAAGGGAGAAAAGGAAAGAAAAGAGGAAGGAAAGAAGAGGAGAGGAGTGAGAGGTCGAGCAGAATGACTTAGTTTTTAGTTCTTGATCGAGGAGAGAGTAGAGAGAAGGAGAAGGTTCTTGCGAAGGAGACTTGCAAGGAGCATTGGAGATCAACCCAAGACTTCGGTTTCGTTTGGTTTTCATGTTCTTTAGACCTTCTATTTCGTTTATGATTGTTTGCGGACGCATGAGCGAGTAGTTTGTTTATTCTAGGAGAAGGGATTAGCCCTTGGCTATCCCGGAACCACTTTTGACTTATCTTTGAATGCATCTTCCCGTTTTCGTTTATCTATTCTTTACCTAAGTTCTTAAATGACTTGTATTTACGAAGGCCAAGTAGATGCATGTGTTAGGGATTAGGAGAAGGACCGAAAGAAGAATTCTAGTCCTAGAAGATCAGGTTTAGAACAACCGAGGTTAGGCCACGAAAGTAGGGTAGCAGCGGTTGAGGGTAAAAAGGATAAATCACAGGTCTTATGGGTTTAGTTCAAGGTGTCAGCCACGGAAGTAGGGGAAAACTTGACTATATCACGTGTCTATGCCTCGAGAGAGGGTAGATATCATATTAGGATCGTCTGCCTTAGATAACTTGACTGGGAATGCATGATAGATATATTGATTGTTGGTTTCGGTAGTCTTGTGGTGAAACTGGTTTCCTGGAACGTTTGTCTCATTCTTAAGAACTAGTTTGTCTATTTGTTTTTATTATTTCATTCTTAAAACCATATTTCATTCGTTAGCAAGTTTGATTCATAGTTTGAGTTTAGGTTGTGTAGCGTAGTCCCTGTGGGATCGACACCTGAAGTACTACACACGTGCCGTGCACTTCCTGGTAGTTTAGGTTATTTGTTTAACTTTGATAACACATCAGCTTCACAATGGACGATGGTATAACCTGAAAAAAAAATCGAGGGTGAAGGAATCAAGGGCTTATTCGTTCAAAGAGGTAGGATTCGACGGTTCTCTTAAGCTTTTTCTGTGTGTTGGCTATTGTTTCCTCAAATTTCGTACAAAGACAGACTTCAAGGTGCGATAGATTACCTAGACGTTTGGTTTGGTGGCTTTCAAACACCACACACACCTTAAGTTTGTGTCTATATGGTTGTGAATCCTTGTAGCGACAGTAGATGGTTTATGGCTAATCTCGATGATGGTTAAAATATAGTATTTGGTACCCTTTTGATTATGTGTACGCATATGGATTTAGTGGTTAGCAACAACTCTTATAATGGTTTATTTGTCTTGTGACAATGCATGTTCCTTTATTTTGTACATATATTTTCTTTTTTGGTAGGTGTTGTATTGCATAATCTGTTTTGATTTAGGCAACATTGATATAAGCTTATGTCCTACTGATACAAGCAATTGCTAATTTTCTATTATGTTTTTCCATGTATATGGCTTGTGACAACGATAGATGGTTTATGACTTATATCGATGATGGTTGAAATAGGCTATTTGGTAACCTTTTGCTTGTGTGCTTATAGATTTTGTTGTTGAAATAGGTTCAAATTGGCTTATATTGGTTGAATTATGACAGTGCATGTTTTCTTTATTTTTGACTAAGATTTTCTTTTTTCGGAAACTGTTATATTACACAACTTGTTTTATTTTAGGCAACTTATTGAATATGTAGGTTGTTTTGCTTTGGTTAATATAAATTTCTGATAAACCGTTGTTTCCCATGTATGTCTTTATTTTTATATTGGAGCAACATTGGGCACAATAAAAAACGGTAAAAAACCGCAAATGCCACAGTCTTGGACTTACACGCAATGACACGGGTATGCGAGACGAAAAGAAGTTATTTTTTAGTGTGTTTGTTAGGTTGGTATTTTGGGAGAAAAAACAATGTAGCATTAGTGGAAAAAATTCTTAAAATTTAGCAAACAACATGGAGTTCAAATTAAAACAAAGCTGAAAGAAACCGTTGCAGAACAAAACTTCAATTCCAGTTTAGAAAATTTGAAAACACCAATAGAGTCTAATAAATTGAGTCGGACTCGCCTTCCTCGATCACCTCTTTTCCCTTTAGTCCTAATAGCTTGCTCAACAATCTTCTCAACAAATTTGACAGATGTAGAATTTGACCATACTTCCATATTGTTGTCATCTCCATCTAAATCTAAAGCCTCCGGCTGAATGAAAAAACTTAGAAAAAAGACTACATATTACAGTAACTTATTTGAAAACCACATTGCAAAACAGGTAATATACCTCTGGAACAACCGTAACTATTTCTCGTTGTTTTTCCTCGAGAATCATACCTAAAACAGTGAAGTTCTGGTGATTTGGGGTAAAATTGAATGATGTCAGCTAGAGTTGAAATATAAATGTCTTCCCCACAAAATACTGCAAGCATTGAGGAACAATGGATCTGTTTTCTTCATTCTAAACAAACAAAAACCGTTACACATTTAATTGTCGACCCAATGAAAGGGAATATAGGAAATAAAAAGTGGGAATCAAACCTCCTTTTGAATAAGATCGAAGGCTCGCTTGTTTGTGATCTTTGTTAATGATTAAAAGCGACAAAATGTGCAACTTCAGTCCCATCATCCACTACAAATTCTACTCGGAATCTGGAAAATGGTATCGAAAATAAAATTGTTTAAACGTTTAGAGAAAAAGTGCAACAACCACAACTAACATGTGCATAACTAAGCAAGTACATTTAATAGTCATTATTCCAACTTCACATGGCAGTAGCTGCAAAAAACGAATCTATTGTTTGCTTCAGCTTTCTAGCATATTTGGCACACACTATATAACTCTAGCCATTGTTACCCAGTACTTCAACAGTTCGTGTAGTGCATAAAAATCGAGCTTCCTATAGGTAAATGGTTAAAATCAGTTCAAAAACAATATCATTTACTATTAACACGTGTAGATTTGTCTTATGGTCCGACTTTGTGATATAGTCAAACAATTCTAGAATAGAAACGGTTTCAACTTTTACAGAATTGTTAACTTTAACTACGTCGTTAACACTATCGTCAAAATCATCCTTAACACTACAAAAAAATATTAAAAATAGTTTACTTTAATACTAACATCATGGGATTGTTTTATTAAATGTATATACAACTTAGATTTTAAAATGTTTTATGATCTAACATATCTTCATATTTTGATCAAACTATAGGAGTGATGTCTTGGCAAATGTTCGTAGTTTATATATATATATATATATATAGTTTTAATTACATATCTTTTCCGTATGAAAACAATCTTGTTTAAAATAATTTTAAAGCCGTTTTGATAGTAAGGCATTTTATACATTTGAACATGTGTATATGAGTATATATGCAAATTTTAAACTACAAACTATTGTTTCTGGAAAATAAATTTTATGGTAGTATAGTAAGACGTGCGTAAATGAGTATATATGTTAATTTTAAAATTTCTAAATGATATTTTTTAACACACATTTTGCCGCTGTAGAACAGTGGGTAAAATGCATTATTATGAATAACTGACAACAAATTTTGGATTCAAACTGCTAACCAATATGGTAGCGGGTTGTCTACCAAACTTCTCTAGCTTTGAGCATAAATCATGTTCCTTTGGTTCTAACTTCCAAGTAGTGATTGTAACATTCATTCCCCTATGATGGGAAGAATGGTTGTTTATAAAGATGGTGTAAGGAAAAAAACCAAGAAAATTTGTTTCGATAAAGTATAGCCTACCAAGTCAACTGTGAACGCAACATGATACGTAGGGTAGTATAGATTTCTTCCGATGATCAATCCGTAATGGAAGTAATGCAACCAATAATATTTGAGAAACACAACACAAAGGCATAAAAATCTGTTAGAAAAAAAATGGAAATGCAATAAAACATATTATGACTAACTTGGGAAAGAGATGTTCTTGTTGGTTAGAGCAACTAGTTCGTTGTAAGTATTCAACCGAAACATTTTTTTCGTTGATTTCAGTTAGTTTGGTTGCAACAGTCAGACGTATTGAAACTTTCAAATTTGTTAGTTTGAAATTATCGCTGTTGCGAACAACATCAAAACGTTTTGAATTGTACAATAGCACATTCTTTTAAAACACTCTTCAAATGACTGAATAAAAATTCACTTACAAAACCTTGAATCAAAGCAAGTTGCACAATGAATAATACACATTAAACAATTTTTAAACGTAATCTAGTTGGTTAGAGAAAGTAGAATGACATTTGGAAAACAGAACAAAACGTTTCATTAATCAAAACAAAATCGATCCACGTGATTTTGCCACCGGTTTTGGCATTGTGTGCTTCCTATCCGCGAAAGACTCTAGCAATAATATGTTGTACACAGCCAACCATTAAGTCGGAAAACATGGTGTGGAAAGACAACACTGGTGTTGAAGCCGTAGCCATTGGAGAATGTGCAAATTCAGCTTAAAAGAAGAGGAAAACATATAAGTTGCTCGTTGCTATGCTGTATTGAATATATCTTCGTTGAAAAAATATAAATTTATAGTGAATATGAGTTTTAGGGTATAAAGGACGTTTGTAATTCTGCTTTACAAACAGAAAAATTGACAATTATTGTTTAGTAATGGGTGAGTTATTACATTAAAACCTATAGAAAGTGGGGCAATAAAAACCCAAATAGGTATATTTTATTAAAAACCTTAATGGCATAAGGTTAAAAAATGTAACCTAAACTGTTTGTAATAACAATATTATTCCACGAGATTCAATGTTGTATCTTCTCATGTTCATTTCTAATGTGCATTGCCAGTTATGAAGATATGCAATCTTTCCATGACCTTTAGAGGGTTGCATAAGTTGCATTTTATTGAGATAATTGGGAATATGAGAGTTTATTGCAAAGAGTAAAGAATTATGAGTATTAATGTTGTAATATTTTTTGTTGTTGTATTACAACGTTAATAAAGGTATTATCTGTACATAGTCAATTTTATCTTGTTAAATGGTTTCGGTTTAGGATTTCATGTAGGTTCGGTTATTTTTTAATGTGAATACATCAAGGAAAGCTTGAAGAGAGAGGAAAACTTGAAGGATTATATGTACTTATTCATCTTTATATTGTTTAATGCTCATACTTTGATATGGTGTTGACTGTTGGCTGCTTATTTTCTTGGGGACTTTGCCTTTTCTCCTATTCTGTGTTCAATTTTCCTGCTTATGTAAATCAGGTGTTCATCATGCATTATGATTATGTGGGGTATCTAGGTTTATGGAGCATTGGGCATGACAATCAAGATGTTCTTGATGTGGAATTCACAATTGCATATAGATGGAGGAGGAGATATTATTGTGCCCATTTTCATGTTGAGGCTAGAAATTTATTCGTACTCAGGGTATGTGATTTCTCTTTTTTTTTGTTGATTTTTCCATCATGATAGTTAGTATGTGTCTTTTGACCTACTCATTCCTTCTCAACTCTATGAATGCAGGGATCATCTATTATACAGTCGAATGCTAATTTTGGAGTGCATGGACAAGGTCTCTTAAATCTAACTGGTCCAGAGGATGGAACAATGAATTTTCTTTATGACAGTAAGAGCATACGCATAATTTGATAAATACTTCTATAAGAGTTCATTCCATAGATATATGATGCATTTCGCTGTCAAGGAGATAGTAATCAAATCTTTTCTTATGAAAGTTGGCCGAGATTTATTTTACGTGTCCTCTAGAGAATGCTTCAAGAGATGCAAGGCAATCGAAATCTAAAAAATGGTAAATAGATCCTAGAGTCATGTTTGAGACAATGGAAAAAAATCATAAACCTCCCATTATAGAAAATCCAACCAAAATAATTTAGAAACAATAGAAACTCAAAACAAAATCAATTGAATTAACCTAAAGACCAAATTTTTTCTAAACCACACTCAAATACTTCAATTTTTTTTTAGAATAATCTTTGGTAGAATGGTTGCATTATTCTTTATATATAAATATATATAAATACTTACATGTAGTTTGATATAGATAATGAAAATATCCACATAGGATAACAATAACTTTGTATATATGTAGAAACTGCAAATCCTTAACACATCCTTAACACTGTTATATATGTATACACATGTGTCCAACAATATAACAAAACAATATACATATGCGATTTAAAAAATTATTAACTTACAAAATTATTATTTTTTTGTTTAGAAAGATAATACAACTAAATAAATATATAAACATAAAACAAAAAGTATTAAAAAGTATGCAAAGTTTAATAAGAGCTCCTTAAAAGGTTATAACATGGAAATATATGGAAAACATATTTGTATGAAATGGTCAAATATAGGGATTATATACATTTTGGTGTGATTGATATACATATATACAATTTCTTTTTCAAAGTATAAATATCCATCATTGAAAACTAATAAACATACAAAGTTGGATCTACCTTGCCCCTCTCTATTTCATAAACCATTATTGAGTCAATGATCCGGAGTTAGTACAACTTCAAATTCATTACATGGTTTCATTTCATTAAAAGCAATGCATATATAGAATATTATATCATAGATATAATTTTATCTCTCAAAGATAGTTATACCAGATTAAAAACAGTAATTCCTTTTGGGACAAAATGTGATTTCTTTTCAACATTGAGATGTTATCAACATTGGCACAAGGACCATCTTGATTTACAATTATGAAAGGAAAGAAAAAAGGAGTAACTGGTTTAAACATTTTTTTTGTAATAGTATATCAGTTTCACCAATGACAAGCACCGCATTCTACTCCATCCTTGTCTGATTCATGCACTAGAGTCGAACTCTATCCATCTTAACATTAATATAAAGCCTAATTTGTCTTAGTATTGTCATGTCTTCCTAGAGTTAGTTTTATTTTGATTTTGGACTTCATCAATTTATTAAGCATATTCCAATATTCTTCTATCTTTTTCTTGTATTTTGTAGGTAAAGAAGATATCGCGACACAAACACGAGCAAATGTGTAAAACTACCCTACATTCACATGCACCCAACCGAGCAGTGTATTGTGCCCGACCGAGTACATCTAATAGTACGACCGGGTGCAACTAAAGTCTAATGCCCGACCGAGCACCTTAGACAACCCGATTGGGCTCACTAACAAGAAAACACTCCCGAATATACTGCACGGCCCGAGCAACCTCATTGCCTGAGGTATCACCCTTTTAAAGGCAGTTACATATTTCTCGCATTATTTTAGAGATTTTTTGGTGATAATTGCGATGTTTACGTGTGATTTTGTATCTGTTTTACTTTTTTTGTGTTCGCATGTTCTTACAGGTTTTAAAGCGTATTTGGTTCATTTCATAGCTAAAGAACATATACAGATCAATGTATGAGTATCGAGGATCACAACGGAGCAAATAGGATGAGAATTGGACAAGAAATGAGCAAGATATGAACATTTCAAGACAAAACATGCACGGTCGAGCATGATGAGCTGCACGACCAGGCATGAACTTGACAATTTTGTGCCGAGAATAATGCACGGCCCGGGCTTAGACACTACACGATCGATCACCTCTCATGAAAGATAGCACGGTCGGGCACATTGAAAAGCCCGGTCGGGCTCACTAACCAGCAAAACACCCCGAGAGCAATACACGATTCGGGTGCATGAGAAGCTCGGGCGATTGCCTATTTTGAAGACGTGCCCGACCGAGCTGCATGCTGTGCCCGGTCGGGAGCACAATGCTAGCACAAAGAATGAAACGCAATGCATCGATGGAAGCAAAAGGAAACCCGACGCACAAATAGTAAAAGAGCCAGTCCGGTCGGGCACCTTGTCTAGCAAGGTCGGGCATAGTTTTGGGAACCTTCCTTTTTCGGGTTTGAATGAAATTTTGACGAGGGGAGTTCCCAAGTTTTGTTGCATCCGACTGAGGGGAGATTCTGGGAGTTTGTTCATCATTTTAGGTGCGATCTTGGCAAGAGACATTCGAGGAGTATTGGATGATCGAATCGGACTTCGTTTCGTTTGATTTCTATGCTCTTTAGACTATCTATTTCTTTCATGATGATTTGTTTCGAGCTTATATATGAGTAGTAGTTTTGTTCTAGGAGAAGGGATTAGCCCTCGGCAATCCCAGAACTTCTTTTGATTAATTTATGAATGCAAATCCCTAATTTGGTTTATCTATTCTTTGTTTGAATGTTTGAATGTCTTGTATTTGCAAAGACCAAGTAGGTGCATGTTTTAGGGGTTTAGGAGAAGGACCAAAAGGAGAATTCTAATCCCAGATAGTCAGGCTTAGAACAACTGAGACTAGGTCACAAAAGTAGAGTAGTGACGGTTGAGGATTATACGGATGAATCACAGAACTTGATGGGTTTAGTTTAAGGTATTAGCCACGAAAGTAGGGGTAACTTGACTACATCACATTTCTATGCCTTGAAAGAGGGTAGAAAGCATATAAGGATCGTCTGTCTTAGATACTTTGATTGGAAATGTATGATTAGATTGATTGATTGTTGGTTCCAGAAGCCTTAATGTGAAGTCGTATCCTAGAACGTTTGTTTCATTACTGAGAACTGGTTAGTTTATTGCTTTTAGTTATTTGATCTCAAAATCATATTCATTCGTAGCAATTTTGATTCCTTGTTTAAGTTTAGTTTGTATTGCGTAGTCCATGTGAGATCGACACCTAGAGTACTACACACATGTCGTGCACTTGCGGATAATTTAGGTTAATTTTATTTAACTTGGAATGCATCAAAAGACAGGTACCCGACCGAGCTGTTTTCCGTGTCCGGTCAGGCGTAGAGGAAAACTACCACCTGAAAGAAAAGGAAACATGTGAGAAAAGGAAACGGGCACGCCGCTCGTACGAAAAGAAAAAAACCAACACGTTTTAAACAAAAGGAGACTGTTCTGAAGTGAAAGAGGAAGGCAATTGAAGTCTAATAGGGCTGAAGAGAGGATTTTTGGGAAGCCAAAGAACTCGATTCAAGGCCGTTCTTGGAGAATAGCTAACATAAAAACTTTATGTCTTTGCTTTTCTATGATTTCCGAGTAAACCTCCTTACCATGGGTTAGGGGTGCTTTTGTAATGGATTAATTTGGTTCTTAATGCTTGATTTTAGATTTGTTCTCTCGATTGGTTTGATGGGTTGTTCTTAATGCTTTCATCCTTACCGATCACTTGTATGAATGAGCTTAGAGGCTTGTCTAGGCTGAAAAATCAGATTTGAGTCTTGGAATTAACCCTCAAATGAATTAGATTAATGAAAATCAAACCGGTCGATTAATCTATTTAGGAACCATGATAATTGAGGTTGAGTTCCCTATTTTTCATCATGCATCTAGGTATTTGATTTGTTGCATTGAGAGATGAGTACGTTGATCTCCTAGATAGTGGATTTAGGCATCAAGAAGAGTCACTTCCGATAATTGAGGTTGAGTTTTCCATTGTTCGTAATGCATCTTGTATTTGAACGACCGTTTTTTTTATAGATTTTAGCCTATAGAAACACAAGTTTTCTTATTGTGTTGGTAAAGGAAAGCCAAGCTTAAGATTTTATTTTTCAATTCTGAGCAGGATACATTTTTAACTGTGAAATATTGGTAATCATCCAATGAAAAATTAATAAGATCATAAGTAAGATTAAAAAATGGCAAGTTGTAAGTTAGATGTTGAGAATATCGATAGTATAGGTGACTTCTCACTCTAGATATTGAAGATTCTTACAGATTTCGAGGTGATGGGTTTACATAAGGTATTTGAGGAAGATTCTATTGAAGAAGATTAAGGTTACAAGAACAAGGAATAAGGTCTGTCACATTTTGATAAAAGCGTAAGACTTAGGAACCTGTTCAATTTTTTATTGTCGGTAAGATCCTAAGGACAAAGGCTAATGTAAAGTATTTGAAGCATGTAGAGAGGCCTAGAGAGGATGTTGTAATCGAAATCATTCGTAAATAGGATTTGTGTATAAAAAATGTTTTATAGTTTAAAAAGAATTTGAGAGCATAAACAATCGTAGATAATATTAATAGGATATTCAAAGTAGAGTCAAACCTTCAAGTTATAGTATTAGATGAATACCAAATAGTCTTGATGAAGATGAGACTTCACGAGCAACACAAATGACACACGGACTGGTCATAAGGGTTAAGGCTATAAGACGATGCAGAACTTGTTTGCTCGGATGATGGTGGAAGAACTTGAAACATCACCATAAGGGAATCAAGAGGTGTCAATGGAGGCTCATGTGAATTACCTACAAGTGGAATAGGTCAAGAGAAGGAATCTTGAGGAGCTAAAGGCGCTTAACCCGAGTATCGAATCGCTTGACCCGAGCGAATTCTCTAGACAAATAGAGCATTCGAAGGGTTGGAACACTTGACCCTAGCATTACAAAGCTCAACCGAGCATACTTAAGTGTTGTGGGATTTATGTTAAAGATTTATGCAGTGCTTAAAATAGTCGTTACACCGCTTCCCCGATTAATTTTGTCGAGTTTTATTAAGTTGGTCTATTTTATTAAATTTTCCATTATTGTTTGATATTTATAATTAGGGAACCAATTGAATGACATTTTAACCAAGTTTGTATCAATCAGGACTGTCTTTTATTGCTAATTTTTGAGATTCTACCACATTCTTGGAGATATTCTAAGTGTTCGTCGACTTATCAACACTAGAACATAATTATTTTGGTGTCGTTCATTGAGTTTGGAGTTTTATAGTCAAGTTGTAGTTAGGGTGTGAGACATACTTTCTTAGAGAATACAAACTATAGGTTCTACTGTCGAGTTGCTAGGGGTTTTCATTATGTTTTCATCCATCTAGCAAAAGAACGTCGGTTTAGATTCATATCAAGCGATATCAGAACCCATTCCTGCGATAGTCTATCAATTTTCGTTTTATTTCTGTAATTCATTCAATATTAATTTAGTTTAGTTGTATTTTTTCATTTTATTAAAGAAAAAGAAAAGAAAATAAGAGAGAATGAAGAAAACAAAAATAAAAAGGAAGAAAAAAAAGGAGAAATATAGAAGGAAAAACAAAGAAAATGAAAAATGGAAAAGGAAGAAGGAAAGAAAGAGAGAGAAAGGAAAAAGCACAAAAAAGGAAAGAGATAGAAAGAAAATAAAAAGAGTCTTTAGATAGAAAATAAAAATAGCTTAGGTTATGAAAATTAGATGTAGTGTCGACGTTATACACTTCTAGCGTCAAGATTTAGTTTAATTTGTCGAGAATTCACTTGAAGTCTTTCTTTAGTTCTAAACCAAATAAAAAAAGATAAGTTGAGAAAAGATAGACGAGAGTGAGGGAAACCATCTTTCCATTTTCTAGTTCTTGAAACCATCGCGACAAATTTAAACTTGGAGAAATAGGTGTAGG
>CM071874.1:22134956-22166963 GCA_036759665.1 Gynandropsis gynandra
AGGGAAAGTTAGACTCATGGAATTGGACATGACGGAAAAAATGAGACGTGGTGGGATAACCGAGGAAGACGCAATGGGTGTAGTGGGGAGACAACTTGTTTTGGCAGAGGAATGAATCCATAATAACATAGACACCCAAAGATCCAAGTTTATCATAGTTGGGAAGGGGCCAAGAAAGACATACATGGGGAGAACCCATATCTAAAACCAGAGTAGGCATCCTATATAGAAGATATACCACAATGATAAAGCATAGGACCAAAATGTGATCGGAAAGGATGCATGAGAAAGGATAACCCGATTTCTACAATGTATCTAAGATGTCGTTTCGATAACCCATCGTGTTCAGAAGTTTGTGATGGTGTGAGAAAATTTGAAATTCCATACGAGGCTAGAAAGGAGTATGATAAAAATTTCACTCCCATCATTGGAATAGAAAGTGATTATTTTCACGTGAATAATATTTTTGTTTAAAATGATAAATCAATGAGTAAAGAGTTAAGTGATCAACAAAAATGATATAATATTTAAATCCATATCAGAAACATGGAAGGATATCCATACGTCCAAATATATGAGAAACATGGAAGGATATCCATACGTCCAAATATATGATTTGGGTTGACAAAGATGAAATAAGAACTACCACTGCTACTTAGAGTTGTTGATGGCAGAAGATTGGTCAATAAGTTCGCAATAAAGAATGGTTAAACCCGAACTTTGAGAGGTGTTTGTGCATGGAACATTATAGACAACCCAAGCTCAACCACAAAGATGGTTTCATTTGGTTTCTTAATAGAGCAATCGATTAATCCTAAAAGTTGTTGGCTTTTGAGTAAATATTAAACCTATGATTTCCATAGTCAATAGTTGGTGGTTTCTTTGAGTTTTACGGGCTACAAAGTTGGAGATACTGATATGAATGGAAAGTGGAAAATCTTCATTGTCGTCCAAGGCTAATAAAGAACACCCTTGGATTAGAGGGCTCTAATACCATGAAAGCAACTAGAGAAGAGATAATTTTTATTGAAAAATTCCCTTGTATTTCCTTCTAATTTAAAATGAGTGGTCATTACCCTATGTACAGAAGAAGTGAGGAATGCTTTTAAAAGGTTTAACACATCAACCATAGAGGGATCATTTCCGAGTACATCAAACTGATTGGAATGGCAGAGGAGAGAATCTCTGATGGTCAGATTTCTCTATTGGACCAGTAGCTTTGTTGTCAGAGTGTGAAGAATTAATTGCCACAATAGCATCCGTGTTTACCCATTTGCCACACGGGAAGATATGCATGATTATGTGGACTACTCTGTTTTCATGGTGATAAACAGAGGATGCCCTGCATGTGCATTGCTAAAGATGTCAGAGGCAGAGGAGAAGCTCGAAGAAAATATGATGTGAGGATTGCTTCTGTTGCAGGAGACTATAATGTGTAAACACCTAACCAAAGATGGAAAGGCGAAGGTAAAAATAGAATGACACGATCACGAATATGGAATCAGGTAACACAGAATGACACTTTCACAACCATGGAATCAGGAAACACATCTTTTTATCAATCATCATTCCCGTTCATGCATGAAAAGTTTATATTTTTTAATCAATGAATGAAATATAAGTTTTGCGTGAATACGATCAATAATCACAATTTTCGTAATTCGTTCGGTAATGGACTATTGCAAATTTACAACAAAACAAGAAAGTAATCTCAAAATTGTGAAAGAAAATATAATTGAAAATCCTTAGCAAATTGCTACGGATGATTTCGTATAACATTTGATGCATTTTATGTCCACTACATCTTCTTCTAATGCAAATTTCGATTAAAATGACTATATTTTTCAAATAAAAATTTGGATATAAAAATAAAAAACACACATTTTGGATAAACTTTCCATAGGAAAAGTGTTCGTTCGTAAAGCCAAGAAGCAATATGTTGCCGATTGGCGATCAACAAACTTTGGGCTAATTCCAAAAATTGGAATCCTACAAGAACTGGGTTTTGTTTGCCTTCTGGATTTCTGTCAATCCTAGAAAACCTAATGGGACTCTCGTTGTGAAGCTGTACCAGTCGATTACCACAAAATGATCATCACCATCTATAAAATTTCCAATATATTTATTTTTAGTGTAAAAAAGAGTAAAGAACAATAACAATATTGAATAGATAATTATTTTTTCTAAATAATTTATTTTTCTCACAAATATAATATATAAAATATAAATGAAATGACTTACATTTATATGCTTTACAAAATATATTAATAGACAAAACTCATAAATCCATAGGATTAATATAGAAAAACTTGGAGAGAAAAAAAAAAGAAAAATGAAAGTGATGAATATCACATGAAAAAAAGTAAAGAATTGAGAATTTTAAAAGACATTCAATATTACAATATTATAATACTCCGTCTAGAATGGAAAAGTATAAGAAATGCCCTTTTAGGGCTAAAACACTTCAAAATTACTCTCTTAAATCTGATTAAAAAAAATTGGAGAAAAGACATATGTGTCCTTAATGAAAAACACATACAAAGGAGGAAAAGACAAATATGAGAGGAGAGAAAACAAAAATTGAGAGGAGGGAAACAAAGTAGAGAGCTATTTCCTTTCATTTTCGAGTGTTTCCCTTCTATTTTCGAACGATTTCCTTCAATTTTTGAGTGATTTCTTCCCATTCTCGAGTGATTTCCTTCCATTTTGAGCGTTTTGCAGCAATTTTCAAGTGATTTCCAACCATGTTTCAGCCATTTTCGGTCATTTCCACCAATTTCCAGGCGGGTAGCCTCAGTGCCCAAGCGGGAACTCTTCATTTCTATGCTTTTACTTCTTCCGCTCGATGCTCGGGTGTTCCATTAAGTTCCGTGGCTTGAATTTGGCTCCGAGTGATTTGTATCTTCAATATGTGTGGTTCGGCGATTTGTAGGTGACTTTCAGCGATTTCGACCGTTTTTCGTCGATTTCTGGCATTTTCCGGTGTTTTTCGGCAATTTCTGGCAGTTTCCGGTGATTTCTGGTAGTTTCCGGCGATTTCTGGCAGTTTCCGGCGGTCGCACTGGGTCACAGGGTCGAACATGGTCATAGGATCGAACTGGATCGAACTGGGTCGGATTGGGTCGTAGGGTCGGACAGGGTCGGACTGGGTCGCAGGGTCGAACTGGGTCGGACTGGGTCGCAGGGTCGCAGGGTCGGACAGGGTCGCAGGGTCGCTCGGTCGTAGGGTCGCTGGGTTGCAGGGTCGGACTGGGTCGGTGGGTCGGATTGGGTCGCTGGGTCGCAGGATCACAGGGTCGCACTGGGTTACTGGGTCGCAGGGTCAAACTGGGTAGAAGGGTCGTAAGGGGTATTTTGGGAATTTTAAGATTTATAAGGGTATTTTTGAAGCGAAATTTTTTTTTCGGGAAGGGTATTTTTAAAGTCTTTTAGCCCTACGAGGGTATTTTTGAAGTTACCCCGTTTAGAATACCGTTTGATTATTAAAATATATTTTGTTAAAAATTTACTACATAAAATATTGTTAAAAAAGTCTAAGCAATATATCTATACCAATACTAAAACCTTTCCGTTTATGAACAGTGCACTCATCATGATGTGGCAGTCTTTTCTGCCGCCCGATGCTCCATTGGCACGCGTGTACGGTCTTGATATTTCGGGTCGACACGCGGATCTTCAACCCGACCCACCTGCCACATCCCTCCGATGAGGCGTGTGTTTCTCCCTCGCTCAACTTGTTCTTCCCAGCCGTCTGATCGTTTATTTTTTTTTACCCCTCAACGGTTCGATTTTGTCACCGAAGCCTCTCCTGCATTAATAGCCGTTAGATTTTTTAGGGTTTTGTCCTTTTCCTCATGTGTTTTGTGCTCGGCTATAACCATTGGTTCACCTCATTTCTCCCATCCGTTGCTCTTTTGTTGTTTTGTATCTCCCGCTCTGTCGTGCGTGTGGCCCTATTCGGTCACCGGGATCTCGATCGTTGTCGGCGGCTAGCCATACGGCGGTCGATTCCGTTTACGTGTTGTGCAGTATGTTGTCGGGCGGCGTTTGTTTGTTTTTGGATTTTTTTCCCCTCGGATGGGTGTCGTCGTCGCCGGCTACCCTTTCTTCTTTGTCATTTGCGACGTTTTTTCCATGGTTTTTGGCCGATTTCATCGGGGATGTCCACCGATCGGACCACGGACAGTTGCATTTACATGTGGTGGTCTGATCCCATCGTTCGGCATTGCCTGTTGTCTTTGGGCTTTGGCGGTCTTTGGCCGAGGTTTTTTTTCCTTTTTCTGGTGTGGGGTTGCTGCTTCTCAGTCATAGATTTCTATGTTTTTCTTAGTTTTTTTAACACTTTGTTTACGTGTAGAATTTTTGGGTCACTGGGATCTTGACCGTTCTGGACAAAAGGTTCTTCATTTGCATTTATGTGCGGTGGTTCGATCTCGTGGTCCAGCATTTGCTGCTGTCTTTGGTCGGGATTTTTTTCTTTTTTTGTGAGTAGGTGTTTATCAGTCGTAGATTTCAGGGTTTTTTTTTCATTACTTTTGTATTTGTATTACGTGTAGGCCCCTTGGGTCACCGGGATCTGAACCGTTCTGGGCACAATGTGCTTCGTTTATGCATGGTGTCTAGATCCCTGCACGGTGAAGTCCTTTTGTTCTCAGGCGGAGTTTTCCCCTTTTTTGTTTCCCTTGGCCATTTCCCCACCAAGCTATCCTCTCTTTCCTCTCATCTATAAGATCTTCTCCTAGGTTTTGGCCGATTCTTTGGGAAAAGTATAACGATCCAACGAGAGAGTATGGCATTTATTTGCGGTCGTTCGATCCCGAGGTCCACTATTTTGGGCTGTCTTCGGATCGGTTTTTCGGGTTTTATTTTTAAGACTAAAATATTACTTCATTTTATAATTTCAATATGAGTGAAATGCGAATATTACGTGTCTCATGTTTTTAATATACAAAGAATTAGCGTACAATTGGAACAATTTAGAGATCGAATGTGTAAAGTTGAAATCACAATTAACAGTTGAACAACGTTTGGCTTTTGACGAAATTATAAAAACCCTTGATCAGAAAAAAAAGGACAAATATTCTTTTTATAAGGACACGGAGGAACTGGGAAAACTTACTTATGAAAAATTTTATCTACAACAATAAGAGCTCGTGATAA
Organism: Gynandropsis gynandra; assembly: GCA_036759665.1. Classification (NCBI taxonomy): domain Eukaryota; kingdom Viridiplantae; phylum Streptophyta; class Magnoliopsida; order Brassicales; family Cleomaceae; genus Gynandropsis; species Gynandropsis gynandra. The sequence continues at coordinate 22,140,117 of CM071874.1, forward strand.
CATTGTTTTGAACGTTGCTTCAAGTGGCATTGCTTCACTTCTGTTAGAAGGAGGTTGCACTGCTCACTCACGGTTTGCGATACCAATTGACGTAAACGAAGACTCGATTTGTAATATTAGATTAAATACCAATCTTTCTGAACTTATTAAGCGAACACAACTTATAATATGGGACGAAGCTCCGATGGTTCATAAAATTTTGTTTTGAAGCTTTAGACAGAAGTATGCGCGATATCATGAGCAGTGTAAATCCTTTTCTGAAAAACAAATCCTTTGGTGGTAAAACAATTGTATTCGGAGGAGATTTCCGCCAAATTTTACTAGTAATTGCAAAAAGGGAATAGACACGATACAGTTCAAGCATGTATTAGTTCCTCTTATATTTGGAATTACTGTCGTATATCGAAATTAACTAAAAATATGCAATTAAAACTGAATAACACTCCTTCAGATCTGAATGAACTACAAGCATTTTCTAATTGGATATTATAAATAGGAGATGGAACATTATGCGAGCCTAACGATGGCGAATGTTTAATAGATATACCTCACGATCTATTGATCACTGAAACATCAGATCCAATCGACAGTATTTCAAGCCACATATATCCAAATCTTGAAACTGAATACAAAAAATCATCATTTTTCGAAGAACAACCAATATTGTGTCCAACAAATGAAATAGTAGATGTGATAAATGAAACGCTCTTACGAAAATTCCAGGCAAATCTAAGGAATATTTCAGTTCAGATACATTGTGCAACGTCGATTCTCAAAATGGTGAAATGTACGAATTATATAATACAGAGTTTTGAACAGTTTAAAATACCCCGGGATTCCCAACCACTGTTTAACTCTAAAAGAAGACGCTGCAATTATGCTTCTACGAAATATTGATCAAACACTTGGATTATGTAATAGAACACGACTTCAAGTAACTCAGCTCGGCGCAAATGTTATCGAAGGTAAAATAATAACTGAAACACATGAAGATGACAGAGTATTTATATCTCGACTTCCTTTAATTCCGACGAATATAAATTTACCATTTAATTTTAAAAGGAAACAATTTCCTGTTATGCTATGCTTTGCAATGACAATTAACAAAAACCAATGACAAAGTATCAGTCGAGTTGATGTGTATTTACCAAAACCAGTGTTTAGCCATGGACAATTATATGTAGCAGTTTCGAGAGCCAAAACTAAGAAAGGATTAAAATTACTTATTTTGGATGATACCGGAAAATGTACAACGAAAACAACTAATGTTGTATATAAAGAACTATTTTTTAATATATATAAAAAAGTTATAGGTAAACAGAATAAAATATTTTTTGTATGTACTTTTGTCGTTTTATTTGTATTAAATATGTTATGACTGCATATATCATTTGGAATTGTTTCCGCGCGAAGCACGGATAAACTGCTAGTATATATATAGTGTCATTAAACACCTTTACGTAATTAGGATAAACTTTAGTACATAAAAATGTGTACCACAAATATCTTACTCTCCCTTAGAATATCTTACTCTTTCAAATGGTGTATTCCAATTATATAAATTATACTCTCAAATGTTCTAGTAGGTAAATTTTAAGTGAAAAAATCCGTAGAGTTTTCACTTGAATTTATTTGTTTAATGTTTTTTTTCTCAGATCATAAATTAAAGAACTTAGAAGAAGTATATTTTGTCTTGTCGTCTTTGCTTTGTTCATCATTAAATTGAGTTATGCATACAGTATTGTCTTCAAATATATCATAGCTATATGTTTATCAATAAAAAAGCTACATGTTTCTCGGATCATAGTGAGATATAGATTTCATCCAAACATATTCATGATTTGTTTCATGATTTGTCAATATTTTTGCTTTGTAGAATGCCACGAAATTGTAGTTTCACCACATGTGAACATATAACCTAGTTGAATCTAAATTTGACAAGTTATTATAATTAAATTCCATGTTAAAGGTTCCTCAAAGATATCTAAATATATATTTACACCATTCAAATGGCTTCAAATTGGTAATGAACTATATTTTCTCAATGGCGCTTAGATAAAGTACTTCTTGATCAAATAGTTCTTCATTCTTTCTCATAGGTTTAAAGATATTTTTATGAATGTCTAATGATCTAGCTATAATTGACGTACCTAAGGATGTGATGTATCCATGTCAAGCGTATTCATCATGGTTATTTCAATGAATACAATGCTTTGTTTAATTTTTAAAAAATTTCTCAAAAATTATTTTTGCTTCTGGCATTTTAAATCCTTCAAGCATTTTTACATATCTCTAAAGATATAACGAACCATATAGATATGTTGTGACTATATCGAAGAGATGTGTGTCAAGTCTTTTATTCATTATCAACATAACGAATTTTGGTAAAACTTTGGGCAATAAGTATTTCTATCTATCTAACAACCATATTTTTCCCTTTCTTTTCATTTTTATTTCACACAAATACTTTTTTTTTATCTATGAGTTTATTTCCTTTGAGTGTTTGTATTGTTGGTATAAAACATTTTTAGATGTTTCTGACTCAGATTTGATTGTTTATTTTTATTTTGGCATATCATTTTAATTTCTACATTGTTCTACATCGGTAGGTTCAAGTTCTTTTTATTATATGACACGTTGTATTACACACAGTATTGTTGACATCTATTTTATGTCGGTTCTATCTTTTTTCTTAAGTGACACAATTGATCACAATCTCTTTCTAATCATTATTTCCATGTATACAATTAATCATAATCTCTTCAGTATTAATTATATTACACAAAATATTATTGACATCTATTTTATGTTGGTTCTATCTTTTTTCTTAAGCCACACAATTGATCATAATCTCTTTCTAATCATTATTTCCATGTACCTAATTTTCTTCAGTATTAATTATATTAGAATTTCCATATAGAATGACAACCTCAGTTTCACCATTATGATTATTTGCTAATTTGTTACAGGATGTATATCTTTAAAACCAAATGGTGTACCATGTTCTAGATGTGCTTTAGACTCATTTCCGATTGTAGGTTTTCGTTCTAGGATACTTATTTTTATTAGAGAAAATATAGTTGAAGAATTATATTTTCACTACAAAAAAAACAGACATTTTCCAATGGACAAATTCGTTGGAAAATGTCTAAAATTCGTTGAAAAGGGTTCTTTCCAACGGATGACAACGGATTTGCGCCCGTTGGAAAACGTTCGTTGAAAATCCGGATCCGTTGCAATTCGCAACGGAGTTGCAACGGATAATATCCGTTGCAAAATGTAACTGAACTTCCAACGGAAACATCCATTGGAAAGTTGTAACGGACGCCCGTTGATCCCCGTTGAAAATTTGAAACGGACGAACGTTAAAAATAGAGCAACGGACGTCCGTTAAAATATTTCAACGGATGTCCGTTGCCATCCAGGCAAGAAAAATGAGCGGGAATTTACCTTTCCAACGGGCATCCGTTGGAAACTGGCGGGAAATAGCAACGGACGTCCGTTGCAAATTGGCGAAAAAGGGCAACAGACGTCCGTTACCATTTGGCGGGAAATAGCGTCCAACGGATGCTCGTTTGATATTCCAACAGGCATCCGTTGGAAATCATGTAAAAAAATAAAAAAATAATTTTTTTAAATAATAATATTTTTTAAAATAAAAAGTTTTTAATTAAAATATTAAATTGTTTACAAAAAAACATTAAAAATAAAACTAATCCTATCCTATTACATTTCATTTAGATCGGTTGGATCAATATCGTCTCTCTGATCGCCACCACCTCTAGATGGCGTTGCATCTGAATCGGGACCCGGTTCTTGCTGCGACGTTGATCCCCTCCCTTGGCCAGACATCAACTCGATCACGCTCTCCAAGTGCTGAACTTTGGCTTCGAGCTCCTCGATCCGCCTTTGTTACATGAAACTCTCTTGCACTACGGGAGGTACCGTCGTGACGTCCTCGACGATATCCTTTTGAAGCGCCCCAAGACCGTATAGACGTCCCTTATACGGTATCACCGACTACAAGACAAAGAAAAGTAACATTAGATTTTTACAAATTATTTTAATAATAAATAAAATTAACGTGTGATCATCCGTTGCACGACGTTCTTTCGTTTGAATATGCGACTCGAAATAAAATATGCTGAAATATGTGATTTCTTCCAGCAAGTATTGTTTGACAATAGATCCTTCGACCACTACTTTGTTTTTTGTTTTTTTTCTTTAAATGAAAGAAAAACCTTTCGAAAGGATACATCCATCTGAATTGAACTGGCCCACCGAGTATTGCCTCATCTGGTAAATGTATTGGCAAATGCTCCATGACATCGAAGAATGAAGGCGGAAAAACTTTTTCCATTGCACATAATACTTCAGAGATATTGTTTTTCATTACTTCCAAGTCATCAATTTTTAAATTCCTGGTATCTCTGAAAGTCATCAATTTTTAAATTCCTGGAACATATATCTCTGAAAAATATGTTGATTCCGCATAACACATCGTGAACATTCTGTGGTAAGAGCTCAGCAAATGCAATTGGAATGAGCCGCTGCATGAAAACGTGACAATCGTGACTTTTCAATCCAATCAGCCTCAAACCAACAATATCCACACACCGAGCAATGTTTGATGCATATCCATCGGGATACTTAACGTCCTCTTTTGACCATTTTAATAATGCCGTTTTCGTCAGACCGGACAATCTGAATACCAGGACAGGTGACCTTCCATCTCGTAATTCCAACTCAGGTCGTCGGCATATTGACTTCAAATCTTTTCTTGATTGTATATTATCCTTGGTTTTACCCGTCATATTCAAAACAATATTTATGATGTTATCGAAAAATTTCTTTTCGATATGCATAACATCTAAATTATGACATAATATCAAAGATTTCTAGTATGGTAGTTCCCAAAAGATACTACGTTTATACCAGTTATGCCATTCACCTTGACCTTTTGGTTTACGATGCCCACGATCTCCACCACATTCAACTGATTCTTGTAAATCACCCATTGTGTTCAATCTTTCGTAAATGATTTGTGTTCCGGTTTGCATGCACAACGCCTCTTCTTTTTGTACCACGTTCTTCCGAAAATGTTTTTTATCTTTCCGGAAAGCATGGCCACGAGGAAGAAATCTTCTATGACAATCAAACCAACATGGTTTCTTACCATGTACTAGTCGAAATGAATCTGTATCCTCCATGCAATATGGACATGCCAATCTTCCGTGCGTGCTCCATCCAGATAACATTTCATAGGCAGAAAAATCGCTAATTGGCCACAACAAGACCGCTTTCAATGTGAAATTTTGCTTAGTATTGACGTCATAAGCAAGGATTCCTTTGTTCCATAACTTTCGTAATTCATGAATTAAAGGCTGCAAAAAGACATCAAAACTTTTCTTCGAATGTTCTGGTCCTGGAATCAACAATGTCAGAAACATTACCTCTCTTTTCAAACACATCTTAGGAGGCAAATTATAGGAGACAAAATCACCAGCCACAAAGAATATTGACTTCCAGATTATCCATAGGGACTAAAACCATCTGTGCATAAGCAAAGATAGACGTTTCTTGTTTCATACGCGAACTCGGGAAATATTTCATTGAAATCTTTCCAAACCTTACCATCCGATGGATGTTGCATTATACCTTCGGCCATTGAGTGTTCTGCGTGCCATCTCATTGCCGTATCGGTTTTTTTGATTCGTATAACCTTCTCAACCTGTTTGCTACAGGCATATAGAACATTTTCTTGTATGGTACATACTTACGTGAAAACGGTTTTTAGGCCGAAATCTGCTTGCATCGCAAAACTTGCGTTCCAACAAGTCTTTATCATTTCCTAAAAACAACATGCAACTGTTTCTACAAACATCAATTTTCTCATGTGGCATTCCCAAATTTTTTAACATATTCTTTGTTTTGTAGTATGTCTCAGGAGCTCATTATTTTCCGATAGATATTCTCGTATTATTTTGCAAAATGAATCCATACAATTTTCAGCCAAATTGTAGTCTGTTTTAATACTCATCAATCTTGAAGATAAAGATAAATGAGACTGACCTTCACGACAGCCTTCATATATAGGTTGTTTCGCCGAATCCAATAGGTTGAACAATCGACGTGCATCGATGTTCGACATCACTTCATGCGTTTGTTCATTAACAGCTCTAGGAAAAGCATCTGACACCATTTCCATATATAGATTGGTCGTTGATACTTCATAAATAACTTCTTCCTTTCGTTCTACTTGTGCATCTTGCACAATATCTCTAACACCGCAATTTTCACCGTGAAAAAACCAAATTTCGTAATTTTCAATGAAACCCACCTTATAAAGATGTTTACAAACAATTTCTTGACTTCGATACTTCATATTTTTGCATCTTTTGCATGGACATACCATTGTCCCGCGTTCTTGACACAAAGGCTGCATCGATGCAAAACTCATGAATTGCTCCAATCCATGGAAGAATTCTTGCGTAACGGTTATAGGATCTTTTCTTCTATACATCCACTCTCTTGATGTATATATATTTCGATTTGAAGAAGACGACATTTTTTTGAAAATATTTTTGTTATTGATGGTTTGATGCATTCCTTGGTATGATCTAAATAGTGAACATTCCAACGGACATCCGTTGGAAATTGCAACGGATGTTCATTGGAGGTTCACGTAAATTTATTTAAACCGGTGGCCTCAAAATTAACAATTTCAACGGGCATCCGTTGCAAATTGTAACGGACATCCGTGGCAAATGTTAACGGATGCCCGTTGAAATCATATCCAACGGATTAATGCCCGTTGAAAGTGCTTACAAATCCGTTATTTTAGCATATTACAATAGTTAGATCTTATGAATTACGATTTTGTAATTATAATTCATTTCATGTCGATCTCAAGCGGTGAACAAAATCCGAAATGACACGAAATATGTAATCAAACTCAAACGGTGAACAAAACTGAAATAACGCGTAATATGTAATCAAAAGTTCAACTACAATTTCATTAAGTTCTTTTTAATTACACTATTGTAACAATAACCTAAGGAAAAAACATTTAGGAAATGGCTTCAACTTAGAGGCAAAGTCCGCCGACACCTCCATCGTCAAACTTAACCTGCATCTTTACGTCTATTATCGAATTTAAAAACAACCCTCATAAACTGCATAACCGTCGGGAGTCCTTTTCCCGATCCCTGCGGTTAGATAGTTTATGAAAGTTGTTTTGGATTCAACAATAGATATTAAGATTGTTGTTATTGATGATTTGGGGTAACCTTAGGTTCCGATATAAATAGTAAATATTCCAACGGACATTCGTTGGAAATTGCAACGGATGCCTGTTGCTCCATCATGGTAATTTATTTCGGCCGTTGAACCTCGAAATTTACAATATCAACGGGCATCCGTTGCAATTTCTAACGGGCATCTGTTATAATTTGCAACGGGCGCCCGTTGTAATTATTTTCCGGTTTCTAATGGCTATTCCATTAGATGTGGCCAACAGACTAAATCCGTTACAATCCGTTAAAAATCGCGACGGATTTCAACCGATATTGTAACATAAATAATCCATTACAAATCTGTTGAAATTTGTAACGAATTGCAACGGATTTAGACCCGTTGAAAATACTCACCTTCCGATGCATTAAATCTACACTTAGATGCATGACGAACAATGGGAATTCTACCTCGAGTATTACCGTTCCTAAATAGATTAACCGACCGGTCAGAATCTCATTGATCTAATTCATTCGAAGGTTGATTCACGAGACTCGAGTCTGAATCTTCCAAGACTAGACAAATCTCTAATATCCCTCAAACGTGCCTAATCTCTATCGAATAGATCTAGTCTTACTTAAGCATGAAATCAACAACGTATGAAGGCATTACGCACATATCTATAACCTATTGAACCATTCAATTGAACAAAACAAAATCAAGCATTAATGAATCAAACTATCCATTACAATGGCATTCCTAACCCATGACAACAGATCTACTCAGAATACATAGGGAAACAAATAAAAATGAAGTAAATGTTCATCTCCCCTATCATCCCGAGCGTTGACTTTGGATGAATCCTTTGGGTGGCCATAGTCTTCAACCGTGTTCTCTCCTCTTTATGGTGTGTCTTGTTGGTGTCTCCTCTGGTCTGTCCTTCGTCCCTGTTGCCTTAAATCGCTTATTTCCTCTTTAATTTCCCATTCAAGCACTCAAACTAGGTTGTTCCAACAATGGCGTCCAGCGCGGGTACATCTTTCACCCGGTCGTGCATCAGCCAGCCCGAGCGTGTGGAGGTCGCAGCCCGAGCGGGCAAGGTTACCCGACCGTGTGCTCTTCATGCCTGACTCGTGCTTCATTTTCTGGTACTTGCGGTCCTATGTGCAGCCCGAGCGGGCTCCTTACACAGCCCGAGCGGGCAAGGGTTCTTCATCCAATCCGGGCGTGTTCAAAGCCTCCCCAAGTCGTGCAAACTTTGCTGGACACTTTGTTGGTGTTGTAGCCCGTGCGGGGCCTCTTCCAAGCCCGAGCGAGCTATATTCACTTGCTGTTTCCGCTCCTTTCGCTCGGTGCTTGGGTATTCCATTTGGATCCATGGCCGTGCACATGCTGTATCTTGTCACTTAATCACGTTTTCGGGGTGGATTTGCTGTAATCACTCGTGTCTTGCTTCATGTCTTTGTTTCCTACACAAAACACGAAATGGTAGATGAAATCCTCGAATAAACTCAATAATTCGGTAAAGTCCAAGAAATCTAATCAAACCTAAACCTAAGAATCATGAAAATACTATAACGGATTACATGTTATCAAACTCCCTCAGACTTACTCTTTGCTCGTCCTCGAGCAAATCTAGAGTCGAGTACAAGAAGAGTTAAACAACAATGGACACTCGCACGAATACTTCGAAGGATTAGCCATCATGCAAAACAACGTGTCACATGAACGTAAGTCTAAGCGTACCTAGTTCAGACTTCTATCAACCGAAAGTCAAGAGCCACGCAATCCTACCAATAACCTAAATCTATTTCATACCCCTAGACAACGTCCAAGCGATCTCCATACCAATCTCCCTAAGCTTGAGATATCATTAAACTCGTATTCTTGTTCTTATTCTCTATTTTTTTCTCATTTTTTATTGATCCACGCTTAGTTTCTAGGACGTCGAAGTCGAAGAGGGATGGTTTTCTATTTAGACCCAGGCTGCCTATGGCACACTCATAAGGTCTTGTAACCTTAGCGGAGCGAAGAGGTGCGTCATTGAAGAACATTTTTCTCTTTTTTTTTCAAGATTACGCCTCAACTCTAACCCTTAGGACGTAAAATAGCGCCTCAACCCACAACTTAGACCCGAACCATCGATCTCGATGTACTCATGTCAATGAAATCTGAAATAGTTAGAAACTTATCCAAGAAAAAAATGACAGTGGAGTATAAGCGTGTGGAATCTAATGATCAATGAACGGTAAAATATATCAAACAAAGCAAAGAACAATCGGTATACACGGAGATATGGATACTTGGTACTGAAACTTAGGAGGTGAATGCAACTATAGATGATGGTTTCAAGCACAACTACTCGACTAATCGGTATCCAAAAGACTTCTATGCAAACCTAGACTATTGTTCACGATTCGACAAAGTCGCAAAATAATAATTAAAGCTCGAAAATTCATGCTAGGTATCCATCCGTTTATTCCTAAAAAAAATCAATGAAATAAAAGAAAACTCAACATCTAATCCTAGTCACATGAGTGAAACTCGACGAGTACTCCCCCAGACTTGAATGAAACACCGTCTCGGTGTTCAAGACCTAAGAAAATCCCGCTTACCAAATTACGGGAAAATAGGGGTTAGAACTTGTGCACCTTGTGTATCTTGCTGTCCGGAGTTGGTGATGCGGCTGGACGTTGTATGCGTCTCCTCCTCAAGGATGATATCGACGTCGAAAAAACCTGTGATAAAAGAATCACACAATCTAAAAGAAAGAATACTAACCCACCGAGTACATCAATTTGAAGAATAAGAATAGGTCCGAAATAAAATGAAATGAAAGAAAATGCGAAAGTCGGGTTGCCTCCCGAAGCGCTTGTTTAAGGTCACGAGCTTGACCAAATGCTCTCTTCATCCCCATTGAGGTGGACGTCCTCGCCTTCGTGTGCGATGCCTCCTGTGTCGTATCGTTTGCTCGGGTATGCCACTCGAATTGGTCATCCGCTTTGCTAGATCAACCAGCTCTCCCATGCTCTTCTCTTGCCCGATCATGTTGCTGTTCAAGATCAGCCTTTTGTCGAGCGTGGCATTCTGAACGGTTGGGCGTACATTGCTGGTTGTCGCCGAGAATGTTGCATGGTTGGGGTCCAGCCTATGCTTGGTCGTGCTTTGCTTGCTGGTGTGTGCTGGCCGTTCGTGTATCCCTTTGCCTTGCATTTCTTCTGAAGCTCTCGAAGGTTGTCTATGCCCGTGGTCATCATCTTGATCCGTACCTCTAGCTGTGGGATCCAATAGGTCACTCAAAACATCAACGTTCATAGACTCTTCGAGCATTTCATTTGCCAATTTGTCCAACACATCCACCGAGAACACGAACTCTACAAAAATGGTTGCTTGAGGTTCTTGATCAGCCCGAACTCTAAGTATGTTCCCCTATCTTCATCGTTAGTTTACCCGCTCTAACGTCGATGATGGCATTGGCAGTATTGAGGAATGGTCTTCCCAAAATGATCAGTATAAATTCATCTTCCTTCATGTTCAAAACCACGAAATCAACGGGGACGTAGCAGTCGCCTACCTTGAGAGGTACATCCTCCACCATTCCTATCGGGTGTTTCACCGAACGGTCAGCCATATATAATACCATCTCTCCCAAATCAAGTTTTTTGTACAAAGACATCGACATGATGCTGACACTAGCCCCTAAGTCGCATAGAGCATTGTGGATGATAACGGTTCTGAGCTTGCAAGGGATGACGAAGGTACCTGGGTCGGGTAGTTTCTGTGGTATCCCATGTTGGATATAGGAATGTGTCGCAGCGGTGATCATCATTGTTTCATCTTACATTCTCCGCTTCTTGGTGAATATATCTTTGAGGAACTTAGGGTAGGAAGGGATTTGCATGATTGCCTCGTGGAAGGGCATATAAATCTCCATCTTCTTCAACCTTTCTGCGAACTTGGCAAATTGTGAATTATTATTTCGTTTCATTTGGCGTGGGGGAAATGGAAGTGGAGGGCGTCTTGGTGGCGGTGCCACATACGGTTCTTCTTCATCCTCAACTTGTACTTCCTTGTGATGCTCTTGGTCGCTAGGCTTCATCGTTGAACTCTTAGAGCATTCTCCTCTCTCGAAATTCTGGGGTGTGATGTCCGCAAGTTCTGTCCCGCTTCTCAACATGACAACATTGCAATGCTCACGTGGATTCGGCTCAGGCTTTTCCGGTAGAACTCCTTGTCGATTAGGAGCGCTTTCTGCAAGTTGTGCCACTTAGGTGTCTAGGATTTTCAAATGCGTCTGCATTTCCGCCATTAGCCTCTTTGCTTCTTCTTGATCTCGCCTTACAATGTTCAGCTCAGTATTTTGATCTTTTTTTCCTTGTAAAATCTAAGCAAGCATAGACATGATCCCGGTGTTCCCATCTTCTTGTTGCGGAAGTGGCACTGGTGCTCCTCTCAGCTGATATCCTTTATACCCTTGCGTTCTAGGCTGAAAATTCTGGTGTTGTGGCTGGTTCTGAAATGGTTTTGGCTGGTAGTTTCCGTGCAACAGATTCAAAACATTATCGGCGTTCTTGTAGGACAGATTCAGATGATTCTTCCAGCCCGGATTGTAGGTGTTGGAATATGGATTGTCGGCAACGTAATTTGCATCTGCAACATCCTTGAATCCGTGAGAATCGGGAGACACTTGGTGCATGTTTACCAATTGTAACTTCAACTCGGAAAGCTCAGCTCGCAATGCAAGCACCTCGTTGTCCGCTCCCTTGGCTAGATTGCGGCGATTAAACTCTCCCGACATAATATTTCTTCCATCGGCCATCTTCTAAATCTTGGCTTCAATAGCGGTTAACGGGAGGTCATGTAGAGAACCTCCACAAGCAGCGTTCAACCAATCTCGAACTTCATCACGAAGACCCTCAATGAAAGTGGCGATGAGGTATCTTTTATCCATCCCGTGGTGTGGGCATTCGCGTTGATATCCTTTAAATTGCAGCCACGCCTCTGGAAGACTCTCTTTATCCTCTTGTGCAAACGAAGTAATCTTATTCTTCCATAGTTGCGTCTTGTGGGGTGAGAAAAATCACATCATGAAGCGTTCTTCGAGCTGGCTCCACGTATGAATAGAGTCTGGAGGTAGCGCGTAGAGCCATTCGAGTGCATGCTCCCTAACTGAGAACGGGAAGGCAAAAAACATAATCGCTTCATTATTTATTCCGGGGTATGCTTTCATGTTCAAACACAACATTTTGAACTGAGTGAGATGTTGGTTCAGATCTTCTGTAGATCGTCCCCTAAATGGCGATTGACTCAACATTTGAATGAAGGCCGGCTGTAACTCAAATCTGTCCCGGTCTATCTCGGGCCTTCGAATGTAGGAGAGAAGCTATGTGTGTTTAGGCGTTGTGTACGCCCCGTACGTTTCTGGTGCTTCCTCATGTGCCATCTCTTCCTCACTAGATAAACCTGTTTCTTGTTCACTTGTCGTTTCCTCAATATTTTCGGAACCACTACGGCTCACTTTTTGTTGTTTCTTTAACGCTCGCGTAGTCTTGTCAATATCGGGGTCGAAGAGGAGTTCTTTGCCTCTCGACCTCCTAGACATATACCGAATAATCTGCACGTAGGAAAGCAACAAACAATAGCTCAGCTTGGAAGAGATGCAATCGACTAAAAATAAAAGAAAATTGCAGAAAACAAAAACAAACAAAAGACTCTGAAAGGACTGGGTCTCGACTCAACGAAATCCTAATTCTAAAACCGTGACTAGTCCCTGTCAACGGCGTCAAAACTTGATGGACGGAAATCGCAGTTTTATATTTCCAAGACCACGCAAGTATACGGTTCGTGTAGTACAAGGGTCGAACTCTGGGGACTAGTGCAACGTTAGAACTAAGATGTCACGAGAAGAAGATTGATCAATAGATGAATAATGAACTAGAAAATAAAGATAAATAACGATGACGAAGCTAGACTCGGCAAGATGGAGTATCATGGGTTTCGGGAATACCAGAACATGCAATGGACGTTTTTATGAATCATGAAATCGGTTTGTATCAATCGATGGTAAACTAATATCTAACCCTCTACCTAGGAAATCAACGTCACTCATCTTCCTATGTAGCGCGGAACGTCTAGATGCATTAAGAACAACACGGAATTCTACCTCTAATGCTAGAAATGACTCTTCCAAGCCTAAATCTTCTACCTAAGAAATCAACGTCACTCATATTCCTATGTAGTGCGGAACGTCTAGATGCATGAAGAACAATAGGGAATTCGACCTCTAATGTCGGATGGGAACTCAACCACTATAAACGGAGATGACTCTTCGAAGCCTAAATCATCTATCTAAGATATAAACGTACTCACCTTCCGATGCAATAAATCTACACTTAGATGCATGACGAACAATGGGAATTCTACCTCGATTATTACCGTTCCTAAATAGATTAACCGACCGGTCAGATTCTCATCAATCTAATTCATTCGAAGGTTGATTCACGAGACTCAAGTCTGACTCTTCCAAGCTTAGACGAATCTCTAATCTCCTTCAAACGTGCCTAATCTCTATCGAATAGATCTAGTCTTACTCAAGCATGAAATCAACAACATATGAAGGCATTACGCACATATCTATAACCTATCGAACCATTCAATTGAACAAAACCGAAATCAAGCATTAATGAATCAAACTATCCATTACAATGGCATTCCTAACCCATGACAACAGATCTACTCAGAATACATAGGGAAACAAACAAAACGAAGTAAATGTTCATCTCCCCTATCATCCCGAACGTTGGCTTTGGATGAATCCTTTGGGTGGTCAAAGTCTTCAACCGTGTTCTCTCCTCTTTTTGGTGTGTCTTGTGGGTGTCTCCTCTGGTCTGTCCTTCGTCCCCCTTGCCCTAAATCGCTTATTTCCTCTTTAATTGCCCATTCAAACACTCAAACTAGGTCGTTTCGAGAATGGCGGCCCGCTCGGGTACATCTTCTACCCGGTCGTGCACCAACCAGCCCGAGCGTATGGAGGTCGCAGCCCAAGCGGACAAGATTACCCGACAGTGTGCTCCTCATGCCCGACTCGTGCTTCATTTTCTGGTACTTGTGGTCCTATGTGCAGCCCGAGCGGGCTCCTTATACAGCCCGAGCGGGCAAGGGTTCTTCATCCAATCCGGGCGTGTTCCAAGCCTCCCCGAGTCGTGCAAACTTTGCTGGACACTTTGTTGGTGTTGCAGCCCGTACAGGGCCTCTTCCAAGCCCGAGCGGGCTATATTCACTTGCTGTTTCCGCTCCTTTCGCTCGAATCTTGGGTGTTCTATTTGGATCTGTGACCATGCACATGTTGTATCTTGTCACTTAATCACGTTTTCGGGGTGGATTTCTGTAATCACTCGTGTTTTGCTTCATGTCTTCGTTTCCTACACTAAACACGAAATGGTAGATGAAATCCTCGAATAAACTCAATAAGTCGGTAAAGTCCATAAAATCTAATCAAAACTAAACCTAAGAATCATGAAAATACTATAACGGATTACATGTTATCAGCAACCAATGTCCTTGCATCCCTCATTAATAACAAATAATTTCTCTTGACTTTCTTATTAGCAAAACCATTATTGTATCTTCATAATTCTTCTTTAGGGTTATTAGAACCACCATGAAACTAGCCTCTTCTGCATCCACCTCTAAATTTATGTATGCGGTCTCGACCATGAATTTGATCACGATAATCCTTAAAGTTCATCACATCTTGTTTAAGAAATGGACATATACAAGGGGATGGACTCATTTTTTTTATAAACAAGTCATTCTTTTGTTTATCAACAAATAGACAAGATATTAATCTTCATATTTAGTAAAATATCTTTATCACCTCATTTTTGCACTCTCATATATTCACTATTGCTTTTAGAACCAATTCCATTCCCAATTCAAAATATATCCCTATTCATAGCTCAAATACGTAAGACCCACCACTCAACATGCCCTTAATGATTGACACATGAAACATTGAACGAATCAAGCTTCCTTACCGTAGAGCCAAAATAATATGCAACTACGCCCAATTTTGGGAGTGTCTTGCGTGGTCTGTAAACTTTCAACGAACTTATACTTGTGCATTCGTGATTTTTCAGGTAAACTAGATGCCGAATTGTATAAACCAAGTACTTGGAATGAGAAAGAAGTTGGGCCGAGCTCCAAGTTTTTTAGATCTTATTCTAAAGACCCATAAACAACAAAATAAATCAGGATCCACATAAACGCTAAACATTTCCGTAGACGTCAAGAAAAAAAGGTAAAATTTTTCAAATATATCTTATTATAATATATATATATAACTAATTTTTTTAACCATGGATATATTTAACACAATCACATGAGGGATTGTTGAGTTAAGAAGAAGGTTCATGACCTCTAAGATTACTCATGTCATGCTAGATGAGCTATACATGAATGCAAGTATTTTAATACTATTTAATCATTTTTGAAAACTAATATTCTTCTAATAATAATATTTTTTTTTTGTTTTGTACATGGTCCAACCAAACTGAAGAAGATGTATTTTAGAGTTGGCTCGTTGAAGTCCCAAATCATCGAGGCTTCAGTAAGAGGATGTCAATGGAGATTTAATCGTGTGATGCATTGAGACCTATAGTGCATAGATAGGGGAGAAAAAGGCCAAGATATCATCAGAAAGGAAAGAAATTGTGTCGTAAGAGGAGGGATCACGGCACAAAAGGAAAGATCATGATGCATAAAGAAAAGCCCGTTGAAATTAAATAGATAATAGAGATTTTTGCATCCATCTGCATCGAATTCTTATAAATTTGCACCCGCATTGAGACCATGACACCGTAAATTTGTATTGTGGATATAATAATTTTATTAACAAATTGTAGATTGAAATAAAAAATATTTTTTTTAAATTACTATGTTGTATTAAAAATAAAAAATAACCTCTTTAAAAAAACTATACCAATGCAGTCAACGTTGAAATCGTGTTAACCTGTTCAACGACATACTCGTTACATCTTGCGTTGGTAAATTTCGTCGACAATTGCAAAGCCATTTGGCCTTAGAATTGTGTCATTCCCAATAAATTCATTGTGAGTTATACTGGCATTATCAAGGGTAATGCATAGTCTCGTTAACCATGTGGACAACTTTTGCAATGTCGTTGAAAACCTCATCGTCGTTGATGGACTTCACATGCTAATGTTGACCCACTTCGATATTCGGCACACTAAATTATGTAGATATTTGGTTGTTATTTTTAATTTGAATGAAAAGCATAGCTTTTAGCAACGGTGCCCTAACTAATGTCTTCATGAAATTGGAATGGCGTTGAAAACCCTTTTCCAAACGCCAATATGATAGTTTCAACAAAAATTTGCAATCCCTTATTCTTCAACTGGCTAAGGGAATTACACGTCTATCACATGGTTGGGTGGAGGGGGCAGTGGTACACATATGGGTTGCCGTGGAAAGACATACAGGGAAAGGGAGAAAAGAAGATGATAATGACATGATGACGCACATGAAAATAATGGATAGGAGAAAGAGAAAATGAAATACAAATTAATGTCCTAAAGCTGGGTTATAGTATTTTCGTAAATAACATTAAGACTAATTACATATTCAGAAAATTTATACATAACTGAGTATTTTTTGGTACCTCACCTTTAAAAAATATGTTAGATAACTTCACGCTTTCAGAGATTTAACTTTTTATGAAAAAACCTAAACACAAATAGGATATGACTTTGCATAATTCATACAATATTCATTATAATAACATAGATCAGAAACTTACCTGGATCCATTTTGTGCAGCGGAAAAACTTTGAAGAAACTCTGAAACTAGGGTTTGTTCTTTCTCCTTTTACCCTTTCTGTGATTTGCCTTTTGATAGATAAAAGCGTAGACGGTAAGCTCTTTTTTTTTATGAGTTTAGAAAACCCTAAACCCTAATACTATATGGGTAAGGAGAGATGAACCTTAATTAGATAATTGCTCACGGGCTTTAATTCTTTAATAGATACCTAACCATAACCATCAAAGTGATCTTCTTTAATATTAAAGCCCAAAAGCCCCGTTACATAGGCCATAATATTTAATTAACTCTAACATTCTCCCACTTGACCCATGTGACGACTTGATGATCTAATAAACTTTAAGTGCACAACTTTACATTAGATTCATCTTTAACCTTTACTTGAACAACAACCGATTGAATCATGGCGGTTTCACGTCATTATGCAACATGATCCCTTCCAAGTATTACAACCAATCATCATCCAACATTCTTAATTGGCTAGGAGAAAACTATAAGTATCAATCATGCATGTTATCTCACTTAACATCATGTGTACACAAATAATATAATGATAACATGACTAGTAATCGCAGAAACATAACTGTTATTAAATTCAAAAATGTCATAAACATCCTGAGCAAAACATTTACTGAACATGTCACTACAACAAGGACTTATCTGTAATGTCCATCCTTTCGACATGGCCTCTAAATGCCTTGGGCGATAATCCCTTAGTCAACGGATCCGCTACCATAAGATAAGTACCAATATGCTCAATAGACACTCTATGTTTCCGCACTTCTTCTTGAACAACCAAGTACTTAATCTCCATGTGCTTAGCACCCTTAGAGTACTTGTCATTCTTAGAGAAGAAGATAGCTGCGGAATTATCACAATAAAGTCTCAGCGGTCTGGGTATAGAGTCGACAATTCCAAACCCCGAGACAAAGTTCTGCATCCACAATCCATGAATAGTAGCCTCAAAGCATGCTACAAATTCAGCTTCCATAGTAGAAACAACAATGACAGACTGATTTCCACTCCTCCATGACACTTCTCCTCCAGCTAATAGGAACGGATATCCGGAAGTCGACTTTAAGGTATCAACATCCAGCAAAATCTGAATACCCAATGACCTCCAGATTGTCAGATCTCTTATACACAAGCATGTGCTCCTTGGTGCCTTGCAAGTACCTCAGAACTTTCTTCGCAGCTCTCCAGTGGTCCATTCCGGGATTATTCTAATACTGGCCTAACATTCCAACAGCAAAGCTAATATCTGGCCACGTACATGTTTGAGCGTACATCAAACTCCCGACCACTGATGCATAGGGAATCCTTTCCATTTTCTTTCGTTCCAACTCGTTTCTCGGACTTTGTTCATTACAAAACTTATCCCCTTTCTGAATTGGAACTATCCCTGCGGAGCATTTATTTATTCTGAATCTCTTTAAAATCTTATTGATATAACTTTTCTGAGACAATCCCAATAGTCCTTGTGATCTATTCCGGAATATTTCTATTCCTATCACATAGGATGCCTCACCCATATCTTTCATCTCAAAGTTCGTAGAGAGAAACTTCTTTAGATCATGTAACATTCCTATGTCATTTGCAGCAAGCAAAATATTGTTCTCTACAAAGCCGTAAGATGCACCGATCAACGATGTTCTCTACAAAGCCGTAAGATGTAATGGTATCATTAAACTTAAGATACCATTGTCGGGAAACTTGCTTTAGTCCGTATATTGACTTTCTCAGCTTACACACCAAATTTTCTTTTCCTGCGATTATAAAACCTTCAGGTTGGTCCATGTACACTTCCTTCTCTAGATCACCATTTAAAAAAGGCGGTTTTCACATCCATTTGGTGAAGCTCTAAGTCATAATGAACCACCAAAGCCAATACAAATCTCAACGAGTCTTTCTTAGACACAGGAGAGAAAGTCTCTTTGTAGTCGATGCCATCTTTCTGGGTGTAACCTTTAGCAACAAGTTGGGCCTTATACCTTTCGATATTACCATTAGAGTCACGTTTGGTCTTGAAGACCCATCTACAGACAACTCTCTAAGTCCTAGATTTTGTTGTCATCCATTGAATTAAATTCTTCTTTCATGGCATCAAACCACTTTTTAGAATTGTTACCGAATTCGTTCCTTAACCTTCCAGCAAGGTTCGATATCCATTGTTGTTGAGCGGTCAGCACTAACATATGATTGATATTGCTAAGCATAGAACCGTAAATCAAGAGTAAAAATCATAGAACTAAGCATTAAAGAAAATCATCGTTCATACAAACAATTCCGATAACCCTACCCGCAGTAGGGACTCTACTCACTCATGGAATACATGAAAACAGAAGATGACATAATCCAATACATGGTAAAACCCTAAGGAACTCGATGCCTCGACCTTCCCTAAAGCGTTACCGGTGTACGGATTGGTGCTTCTCTTCTTCTCCGATGCTTCCCGAGCTTTCCCAGATGTTCTCCAGTGTTTTCTTTCCCTGTTCGTCGCCCCCTTGCCCTAGATCTCTTCTCTCCCTTTTATTAGCTCGTTTGAAACTAGATCTAAGTTTGTTACGGATCTCGCGGCCCGCTCGGGTAGTGATGTTACCCGGTCGGGTAAAGCCTTGCCCGACCGTGTTGAGCGTTGCGCCCGATCGGGTAGTGATCACCCGATCGTGTGGTTGAGGGGCCCGAGTCGCGTAGACTTTCGGGGCAGAATAGAAGGCTGATTGCCCGAGCGGGTATCCAGAACACGCCCGATCGGGTAGTGATCACCCGATCGTGTGGTTGAGGGGCCCGAGTCGCGTAAACTTACGGGGCAGAATGGATGGCTGAATGCCCGAGCGGGTAGTCAGAACTCGCCCGATCGGGTAGTGATCACCCGATCTCCTTGTTCATGTGCCCGGTCGTGTAATCTTGCATGGACAAACCCCGTAGACTTTACCCGAGCGGGTGGAGAATAGTGCCCGGTCGGGCACCCTTGTATCCTTGAAGTCTCTCTTTTCCGCTCGTTGCTCGGGTGAGGGATATCGGGTGTTGAAACATTATCCTGAATCTCTTCAATGTCCACCTTCCGTGATTCATCACTCCCACTGATTTGACCATTCTCAATGAACCTAGCATTGTCAGTTTCTATTATTCTCGTACTATGGTTAGGACAGTAAAATATAAACCCCTTCGATTTTTCAGGATAGCCAATGAAAAATCCACTGATTGTCCTTGGATCAAGTTTCTTTTCATGTGGATTATACACCCTTACTTCTGCTTGGAAACCCCAAACGTGCAGGTGCCTTAAGCTCGGTTTCCTCCCCGTCCGCAGTTCATGAGGTGTCTTAGGGACTACTTTACTAGGAATCCGATTCAGCAGATACGTTGTTGTCTTTAATGCATGCATCCACAATGAAAGGGGTAGAGAGCTATTACTTATCATGCTCCTAACCATGTTCATTAATGTATGATTCCGCCTTTCAGCTATACCATTCTGCTGAGGTGTACCGGGCATCGTATACTGTGCACAAATGCCCCTACTTTCGAGGAATTTTGCAGATAGACCAGGGCATTGTCCTTTCTCATCATATTGGCCATAATACTCACCACCTCTATCTGATCTCACAACTTTAACCTTTCTAACTAACTGCCTCTCAACCTCATTGATGAACACCTCAAGGACGTTCACTGACTGAGACTTATCATGTAGTAGATAGATGGCCATAACGTGAGCAGTCATCAATAAAAGTGATGAAATACCTTTGTCCGCCCCAAGAAGGAACATCAAAAGGTCCACAAATATCGGTGTGAATCAACTCAATAAGCTGAGTGCTTCTTGTGGCCGCTTTCTTTGTTGTGTGTTTAGTCATTCTTTACCAACCTCATTAACCTTTTTTTTGATACATGACCTAGCCTTTGATGCCACAATAAAGAAGAACTATCATTATTAGGTGCACTACGTTTAACTACCACATTAGTCTCAACATGAAATAGAGATTCAGAGAACTTTCTGTCAAGATTGAAACGATAAAGACCATCCATTAAAATACCAGAACCATAAAGGTATTCATGTCTAAATAATTGAAAAACACAAGAACCAAACTTAACAGAGAAACCTAATAGATCCAATTTTCCAATGGAAACAAGATTTCTAGCACATTCAGGAACATAGAGACATCCTTCAAGATCTATGTGAAGGCCAGTGTCCAAGATCAGTCTATAAGTCCCAATGCCTTCTATCAGTGCCTTCATACTGTTCCCTATGACCACGTACTTTTCAGGTCCTCTTATGAGTTGGATCATACTGAATCCCTGTTTAATATGAGAAACATGGGTAGTTGCACCAGAATCTAACCACCAGGTACTGTTAGGAACTTCTATAATGTTCGATTCAAAGCAAACAAAGTTATGATGTTTACCTTTACCTCGAACATTCTTTTCTTTTCTTACAGTCTTTCTTCATGTGCCCACTCTTTTTACAGAAGAAGCACTTGACCTCCTTATGGACTTGGCTCTCATTTAATTTCATTGGAGCCTTGTCCTTCCTTTTGTCCTTCTTCCCCGGCTTTCTTTTACTGTTGCCGGCTCTATCATGTCATGAGGTGGATAGACTGTTCTTTCATCTTCTTAATCTCCCTTCATCTTGTATCAGCATGACCTTCAGTTCCTGAAAGTTCCATTTTTCTTTAATGGTGTTGCAATTCACCTGGAACTGGCCAAACTCAACAGGTAGGGAGTTAATGATGAACTAAACCAAAAATGTCTCATTAACATCCATCCCCGTAGTCTTCAACTTTGCTTCCATGTTAGACATATGAGTCACATGATCATGGATAGGCTTAGACCAGTCAAACTTTCTCGTAGTCAGCTCGCTCATAATGCTGCCTACAATTGACTTGTCAGCCAAATCAGATGCCATAAGGTTAAAAGAAGCTGTAAAACATTTATACATGCTTATCTATTTGTGCTTGAGTCAACAATAACAGATCAAGAAACTTTAAAACGCATTCAAGTAACCTTTGGCAATACTTAAACACACATACAATTATTGATGCTAAAATAAAAAATACTTTAATGGAAATGAAAACATCATACAATCAATAAATATGCACTCTTTGGAGAACACACCACCGACCAAATATCATTAACCAATCCCTTTAATGTTAGTGATCACACACAATGGTACACCTTTGGATGACCTCATAGCCATGTGACCAATAACTTCAATTGTTCAATCAACTTTCATGTCATTCTATAGCATCCTTTAACAATAACAATTGAAAAAAAGAAAAGAAAAAAACGCTTGATTCAGATATCTAATCTTTAATTCTGGCCAGGCCACTTTGGTGACTAACAAACATTCTATAATTTAGATATCAAATCAAGTAAACTTAAAATAGGAGATTCAACAATTATGATATAATTTAACAAACATATTACATATATGCATAGAACACATATTATTCACCTTTAAATTCAATCAACTTTAATGAATAAGTATGCATAGCCAAAATCTCCAATGAAATAAGTATGAATATAACAACCTATACGTACCAATACCAAAACATATATACATATAGCTTCAATGTTCATGCTTTATAAATATATAAATAAATATATATCTTTACTAATCATCTTCCTTTTATGTGCCTACTTACGAAGACATCAACATAATGTAAAGAACTAAATTAAAGGAAAGTACAATGATGGAAAAGTCAAACTTCCAATTTTCCATTTCTCATTATATAATATATATATATATATATATTCACAATACTTTACAAAACTTCAATACTTCCAAATACGAAAGCAAACACGTATACTTTTTTTTCCTATTTATGAATAAACAAAAAAAATCGCATGATTTGATAAATCTCAATAATTATCAATTCATATACGCTTGTCTAAACTTTACAAACATGTTTACACACCACTAATACAGAGAGACACTCAGATCATCATATATGCATACACAAGTGCTTACACGTGGGCAAAACAAACATTCAAAAGAATGATAAATTAGACGTGGCAATAATTATGCTCTTTACTTTATGATTACATTCATCGAAGCAACAAGAGTAATATTTAAAGAACATCTTTACGTCGGAAATTTATGTGGACGATCTCGGTGCTAATATACGAATACCAACCCATTATTCAACAATAAAAAAACATAAATTTTAATTGATGGATTATACTTGGCGACAACCAGGCTCTGATACCAATTGTTAGATAACTTCACGCTTTCAGAGATTTAACTTTTTATGAAAAAACCTAAACACAAATAGGATCTGGCTTTGCATAATTCATATAATATTCACTATAATAACATAGATCAGAAACTTACCTGGATCCATGTTGTGCAGCGGAAAAACTTTGAAGAAACTCTGAAACTAGGGTTTGTTCTCTCTCCTTTTACCCTTTTTGTGATTTGCCTTTTGATGGATAAAAGCGTAGACGGTAAACTCTTTTTTTTATGGGTCTTGAAAACCCCAAACCCTAATACTATATGGGTAAGGAGAGATGGGCCTTAATTAGATAATTACCCACGGCCTTTAATTCTTTAATAGATACCTAACCATCAAAGTGATCTACTTTAATATTAAAGCCCAAAAACCCAAGTTTCATGGACCATAATATTTAATTAATTCTAACAAAATCAAAATCCAAATTTAAATCCAAACCTATATATTTTACATTTTTCTTTTTTCATTATTTGAGCCCGGTCTGAATTATGTTGTCCAAAAAAGATATAAAATGATGGAACAACCAAATCTGAAACAATAACTCGAACAAATACTACCATGTCCAATGACAAAATATCAAATGTGAAAAAGTCTTTATATACTATTGTATTGTATTACATCCGTTTAAATATATATAATAAATTCAAATATAGTTTTGAAGAATTTTAAATTTTTTGAAAGTGAGTTACCTTGGACTTAAATTCAGTTAGACCTAAACTTAGTCTTACACGAACACTATTTTTAACTTTCATATATCTCCGTGTAAATAGATTACCCGAATGATTTAATGATTTTGTATGTACCAAAATTGGACTTACTGTTTTTACTATTATGCAAAATACGATATATATATATATATAGAGACACGACTGTGGGAATATATAATCTGATCGCATAAAACCATGACCAATATTCATAAAGAAAAAATATCGTTGACAATACATCAGTAAGATATATTACTAAGGATCAAGGTAGCACGGAGATTAGTTCTTTTATGTCAATTGATCATTGGCGCGTGTAAACAAAATGAAACATAAACGACAAATATTGATTGTTTGACCGAAAAACATAAATTTATCAACGCATAAGGCAGCATAATTTTGTTTTGAACGCAATTTTCAACGATATTTTAACGCAATTTAATGATACTTTTATGTTAAATTTTGTATTTTGAAATTTTAACGTTATTTCAAAGGAAATTTATGATACGAGTTAGCATTGCTTTAGTGTTAGAGATGATAACAAAATTTATTATACAAAATAAATCATAAGTTAATGCAAATAAATATCATACAACAGAAATCAAACATGATATTTTAATAAAAACATTTTATAAACCAAATGACCAACTCAGTTATAATTTATCTTTGTGTGAATTGCAAATGGACGCTTAATGCGGTCCTCCTAAATCACCTGCACATACTTTTAAATCACACTTTGATTTCTTGGAGTTTTAATATACTCTTAAAAATTTACAGATTGATTCTCTGGTGCTATATCAGATTCTTTTAGAATCTCTAACTAGGGTTATTTTGGAGTTATTATAGACTCCCTGAAATCATAATAACACTAATCCAATGTTTTCCAATCATCATTTATCCAATTTTACTTAGGTTTAGATAGTTTCACAAGTATTAACCCACAAACCCTATAACTTCTTATATCAAATTTAAGTCTAACGAAAATGTTGTGAACGAGAGAATTGTGTACAATCATTTTATTTAACAAGTTTCATTCCCAATTATTTGATATGGTTATCTTATAGAGAAAATTTTGCACCATGAATTAGTAATGTCGCTATAATTTTTAGGGGTAATATTGCACAAAATGAGGTTATTAGGATGTCTCAAGATTTAGAAAGTAACATTTATGTTGAAATGATACAAAATATATTCGGCGAAATAAATGTAGAAATATTGAAAAGGATTCAAAAATGATGTTTTTTTTAAATGTTGGAAAGTGCTAGACATCCACTTTTATGATGGTTTTAGAATAGGTCTTTTACAGCATTTATTTGCAGAAATGATGAATTTGAAGACATAAAATATTTTTTAGAGTTGCATAGATTCTATATCTTAATTAGTGGAAGATTATTTTTCTAGAGATAAAAATACAGTAGAGTAATATTATAAGACAAAGAAGATGATGTGATCTTTCAGTTTATTGTCATATCAAAAGTTGATGTTTGTTAAGAAAATTGTATGATTTTCTATGCTCTTGAAAATGTTAATTTTATTTGACAAAAAAAGGAAAATTAGTTTCATATATTCGTATATGGTATTACCAATTACAGATTGAATCAAAAGATTAAATTAATATGAGAAGACAACAAGTAACATTAGATGATATGTTGAGTACTTGAGTTTTGTGGAAGCAATTTAACAAGATCTTTCTTTACTTTGCAACTTAGAGTAAAGACGTTTATTTAGGTCTTTGTTTGGATGATTTAAATCCTATTGGAATATTTTGTAGGATATATTTGGTATGGTCATATATTATGATCCCATAATATTTACCGCCGGACATGTGCATAAAAAAAGAGTTTTTATTGATTCTTGACCCTAATCATCCTAGAAGATGTTTGGAAATATTTTTGTCAACCATTGATTGAGAACTTCAAATATTTATGGAATGAGTTCAAGCATATGATGGTTCAACGCAGTACAATTTTATGTTACGAGTTACTTTTATGTGAAATTTAAGTGATTTTCTAGCTTATGATATGCTATCTAGTTGGATAACACATGGTCGATTGATTTATCTATATTGCATGGATAAAACAAATGTTTTCTAGTTAAAACATGGATGAAATACATGTTTGTTTGACATTAGGAAAATCATAACTATAACAACTACACCTAAGTATGAAAACTTATCCCTAAAATAATAATTTTAACTATTCGTTAAATTAAAATTTCAATTTGATTAATTAAGACTATTTCAACCTTTGACTAATTTAACATTCTCTTCCTTTTTTATCTTATTCTCACACACAAAAATATAGCATAGGTTCAAAACCATAAACTGGACGTCAATTCATATATAACTAAATAAATACTAGAATACAATCATAAACACTTCAAATTCCAAACCACTCAATCATCTCATTTTCGATTTTCAACCCATGTGATGCATCTTGGCATTAACCAATACATTTGATGTGGTTAATCTCAAGTAATAATTACCTAGAGTAACACTTCCGCAAGAATACGGATCGTATAGTACCAGGGTCGAACAGAAGGAATCGATACAACTATAAAGCTAGTAACTAATGAATAGAACGTGTAAAATCAATAGGTGAATGGAATGCGAGTGAAGATAAACTATCTAACTAAACAACGGATTAAACTCAATAGACTAGACACCACAGGTTTCGAGAGATGCACGATGATGCAACGGAGTTCTAACAAGATCATGGTCTCAGATATTATCACGAGTTCAGGGAATTCAAGCTCTAATATAGGAACTGACTGGCGTAGACTTGTCCACTATCTAGCATGCGTATACCAATTTCCCAATTGTGTATCTCACCTACTAGATGCATTAAGACCGC
>CM071874.1:22167229-22179014 GCA_036759665.1 Gynandropsis gynandra
AGAACAAAAGCATTAAGAACCACCAAGCATTAAGAACAAGACTTCGCTACATATCGACCAAGCTCTCTAACCTATGACTATGGACCTACTCGGACATGAACTTAGAAAAAAACACAAAAGATAACTATATTCAACATTGATAACGAATGAGATTCCTCCCTATTCAATTACCAACGTCTTCAACAGCTCCTCTGCGCTCCGGCTTCGTCGCTCCGTCCTTGCCCTTGTGTGTGCGTTCGGTTCTCCTTCTCCCTCTCGTGTGCTCTCTCTTCTCTCTAATTTTCTGTCTAATTTCGTCCCTCTGACGCTCTCCCTCTTCGTTACAGCAGCCAGCTCACTTTGTTGCCTTTTCTTAAGTTTTCCAAATTTTGATTAAGTTGGCAGCGTTTCTATTACTTCCTCCAGCAAAATATGCTTTATTCCTCTTCTCTAAGGGTGTTTTCCTTATTGTATAAGTACCCCACGAACTTACCATTGTTTTACTTCAAATTAACTTATTTAAAGGTGCAGGTGACGGCCGTGACCCGCTCGGGTAAGGAGAGTGATCCGCTCGGGTACGGTGCAGACGATCGCGCAAAAATGCGATGAAAAAGGGGTGCCCGCTCGGGCTGATGGTGTGCCCGCTCGGGCTGGCATGCTGCTCGCTCGGGCATGACTTGTGCCCGCTCGAGCAAAGTTATGGTACCCATCGTACGCAAAGTTGCCGTAACTTTTGCCCGCTCAGGCTAGGGAAGTACCCGCTCGGGCATGGCTTTTCCTTGTCGATTCTTGTCCCGTTTGTGCCGTGATGATCCTCGATGTTTGCACTTAGTCTTGGCACGTTCCTTAGCTCCAAAGTGACTGAAAACGGGATGATAATGATGCTTAAAGCTTGGTAAAATCGAATGAATGATGAAACTAACTATGAAAATAGATGAAAATACTAGAACAAAATAGACGTTATCAACGTTCTCCCTTTATTTGAGTGGGAAATTATATATATAAAATTATTTCAAAAATTGTGTTCTCAGTCTTCCACATAAGCCCTTTAGCTCTCTTTTCTTCAAATAATTTAGTTGTTTCACTCCACATAAGAATTCCAAGCGGCACCAAAGTCTAAGCGACGACCAAGAGAACCTATTTTTCTTCTGCATCTTCTCTTCATATATGCCCTTCATCTTCTCAAAAGTGTAGTAGCCTTCTCCATGGAACCGGAAGCATCTGCTTCCCAAGTCATCTTCGTGCAAGTCATCTTCTCCCATGACAGTTCAGGTTCCTTCTAGCTACATTTTTATTGGTCTTTTTTACTTTTCTTCTTTTCTTTTCTCGCATGGATTCGCGTTTTCCTCATATATCTCTATATTTTTCTCTTTCCACGAATGCTCGAAAAATGTTGATGAAATTCCTCAATGAGAACTTAGTTTAACAAGGAAAGTGTATGAAAATTACTTTAGGAAGTCAAACGTAATTCACATAATATGTTGTGTTGCAAAAAATTTTAGGTCTTTGGATGCAAACTTCTATGTTGCCTTCTCAATGGCACTTACAATCTCATTTCGTGGAACATTATAAGTCGAGGATATTGAAGTAGGATTGACTCATAGAACACAACTTGGCACGAGAATTATGCTCTAACCAACGCCAATGCCATATTGCATTTGAGTTGAATAGTCCTTTTTTCAATGCAGATCTGAGCATTAATTTGTATTGGTATTTTTTTGTATTTTTTTTGTAGTGTCATATTGAATTTCAACCAATCAAAAATTGAAAAACAAAATTAATACGTTTTGCTTTTTTATTTCATCTAGTATTTATAAAAAAACAACTTACATAGGTATTAGTTAGTTCACTAAAAGCATAGTTAATGTTTGTGATTTCCGGTGACAAATTTTCTTGATCTCCGACAACGTCGTTTTCGTCTTCCTTAATTTCAAATTATTTTTGTACAAGAAACTTTTGTTTCTTCTTCAAGGATAATTTGTGTTCCGGTGAATATTCCTTCTTCTCCGAAAAAATTGGTTTTAAATTCAGTGGCATCTTGATGGGAGAACCGATGACTGCATCAAAGATGCACTTGTTAGTACATATGGAAATCAAAATTTTTTCTTGAATAAATTTTCTAAGAAATTTGTACTGAATTTCTACAACGATTATGGCACATAGAGGAAAATAACATAGACAGTTTTTAGGTTTCTGTATCTTAAATTAGTCCACACGATATAAAGGCACTCAATAATCAAAATTTTTAAAATAATAAAAAATTTTATTTAAAAAATTGTCTTTCTTTCTTATTATAACTTCCTTTAATATATCAATAAAAACTGAATTTTTTTATATAGTCCCATGAATTTCATCTAGTACATTCGTTTATTTTTAAGAAAACATTTTTAAATATTTTTATATATCAAGAGGTTGTTTAACCTTTTTTAATGTAAGAACAAATTGATGTTTGATCCAGTCTAAATATGCTCATAAAATTACACATAGCAAACCTTTATCAAGTATACTCAGTTTCTATCAAATAAACTTGTTGCAACATGTACTTTTAATAAAATTTTGATTACCTTATTTTTGCAACAATCATCCAAACCTTTTATGACGTCAAAACTGACAATTTCCATATCACGTAGACTAAAGATACCATTTGAGTATACTCTTATGATTTTATTTTATAACAGAGGATTGTTTAGATCATTTTTATGATCTTATATCCTTAGGGCGTCAAAGTGGGATATGTCTAACCTTTAGACCCGAGTTATCTCTTTTACTTTTTTTCTTCTTTTTTTGAAAAACATGCATTTATGTGTTTTTATTTTTAATACCTTTTGATGACAACAAAATTTTAGGAGATGTTGTTCACACTACATAAAGAATAAAAGCATTAAAAAATATCACAAAACTCTTCAAAAAAAATTATAACTTTGAATCTTAGTTCTACTTTGAATAGCGTAAAACTATCCTCGCGTGAATTTGGAATACTCTTTCAAATAGTATTACGTACAACTCAAGTAATCATACTAAAATTTGGTTTCACCCAACTTATCAGTCAATCTCTATAAAAAAAATTTCAATCTTAGAGGCTACAAACACCTAGTATTTTTTTGGCAAACAAAATTATTTATATCAAATGGTTTTGTGAAAATATTTGTTCATTGTAATTTAGTTGGAGCATCAATAAATAGTTCCCTTTTCTTAACTTGTTCCCTTAAAAAATGATGCCACACACTATATATAGTGTGTTGCATATGAATGTTTCGAAATATTTAAATTTAAAACATCCGTGTTGTCATAATGAACTACAAAATTTTCAAAATTAATACCATAAACAGAGAGCATATGTTTCATCCAGATTAAATGAGTGCAACAACTCCGCAATGCAATGTAATCAACTTTAGCCATTGAGAATGAGGTCTAACTTTATTTCTTATTGCATCAAAAGAATAAGTTGTTTCCCAAGAAAAACATCCACCTGTCAATATACATATCATTTCTTTAAAACTTGTTGAAATTGTATCCAATGCGGTTTTCATATCTGTCTCTTTTGCTTCTTCAATGGCAGATATCTAAAATTATTTTCGTGAGTTTCTCATCATTACATTCTTTTCAAGAATGTATGCTTCATTTGCTACAACATTTAATCACCAATTTAATTATTTTACATTCTCGTTTTCTTTTATTTTTATTTTCTAAAATAATGGATGCTCCAAGATATCCAATCTTATTTTTTTTAAACTCTAATACCTTCATGAATTGTTTTTAATGCTCTAACGGATTCATATTTTTTAACTTATTTGAACTTATTCTTATCTATAGATCAAAATATAATTGCAAGTGTCTTGGCATTAAACGTGGAACATCTATTTTTCGTAGGTTTCTAATCTTCGGCACTTTTTTCGAAATATTTCCTATTTTGATTTATTAATGTCGGTGGACTCCATCCTTGTTTCATATTCCTCTATGTTCTTCATCAATTCACAATATCATAGTCTTAATTAAAATTTTCTAATATCCATAATTAGATCAATTCAGTATTACAAGTTTTTCCAAGGTATTTACGCCATGTGAAATTTCCATACTCGCCTTCTGACAATTTCGCACGAACATAGTTTCTTTTTAATGAAGAACAACATTGATACCATTTGTTATTTCCAAGTATATATGACACAATAGAAATCAAACACGATTTTTTTAACAAACACACTTTTATCCACCAATAACCAACCTAGTTATAATGTATCACTGCTTCAATTGCAACTAAATTATAGTTAGTACTCCCTATTGATTGGTTACAATACTTGTGAACCATGCATTACATATTCCAGAGTTATAACAAACTCACAAAAATCTGAAAATTGATTTCTCTAAGTTGTACCAAACTCCTCTAAAATCTAATAAGTGATCTCTTGGAGTTATAATAGACTCGTAAGTTCTAACAATATTAACCGAGTGTTTTGCAGTCGTCTTTCATTTGACAAGAGTGTACAAGAAGCATTGATCATAACAATTGCGAAAGATTGTAAACATCACCAATATCCTCTAGCTTGGAGAATAGTAGATAGAGAGAAGGATGAATCATGGACGTGGTTTATGTCAAGGTTGAAAGAGGCGATACAAGATCTACGTAATGTCGTTGTGATATCTAATCGCCATAAAATCTTGATAAAAGCCATAAAAGCTCGATGGGAATAACTGGAGTATCCTTAGCAGGAACCTCGTCAGGAACATCAATGCCAGCATCAGAAGCAACCACTAGAGGAACCTCGTCAGGAATGTATTCAAGTAGAGGAATGTTAGACTGAAGCCCACTTGAAGGATTAGTGGCATATGTAATCTTTTCAATGAATGTTGAAATTTTTGAAACCTCCTTTTCAAAGCCATCTCGATAGTCATTTTAAATCTTTGACTCCACCGACTCTTCTATGGCTCTTCTCTTGACACATGATATGGATGTGTCAGAATTTAAATTCACGATAATTATCGTCTGTCAGAGTGCCAACACATTTGTCTTCAGTGCTCATATCTTTATGGACAACCTTTGATTTTACCGACTTTTAGCCTTTAGTTCGCCTTGTCGGCACCTTTGGGATTTGTCGCCTTTGCTTTTAGATTAGACAAATCAACCTCGAAGTCCCTTAGAAGGTCTCTTATGGGGTTGATGATTCTTTTCTCCGACTTCTTTATTTCCTTCATTAATTTTGTCTCCGGTGTCAGAAGGACTGTTGTTTCTTCTCCTTCATTTTTAGCCTCTTCTTCAGCTTTAACCTCTTCTTTAGTCTCTACAAATCATTCATCTTCATCAGCTTCAAATATGGGTGGAACATCTACAACCTCTATTGCTCTTTCCTCTTGCTCTTCTTCCTCTTACTCCCCTTCTCTTTCTCTTTTTGTTTTTCATTAAGAACTACTTTTCGCGTCAATAGTTCAAGCATACAGATGTCCTCCCAACAAATATCCTTTATATTTCTTTGTAGATGTTCCAACCATATCTGAACATCTAGGTCGTTGCATCCCTCATAATATGCAGTTCATAAAGTAAAACTTTCTTATTGTTTTCAGCATGAAGAATACTTTGAATATCCTTAGAATCTTCGATCTGCTTGATCATGTCTGCATTTTTTGAATTCAAATTGGATTTAACTCGCTTCTTGCACCCTTGGGCATGATGGATCGACATCCATAACATCCACATACCATCTGCTTTCGCCCAAACTATGGATGGTTTCAAATGGAAGTAACTGAAACATTAAGCAAAATGATAAGAACACAAAAGTACAAAAACATTCATGATATTCTAATAATGTATATAACTTATCATAAATGGGATCATGAAACCGCCACAACTCCATTTTGGTTTCGATGTTTCCCACTAATGTTCTTTTGGCAAGTATCTACAAGCTTCTCAAATGTATAAAGCCTCAATGGAAAGCCTTCACAAAATTTCAAGTCATCAACCATGTCAATCAAATCATGGCTAATAGAATTGTCTGATGAAGGCTTGTGATCCAGAACTTGTCACAACAACATCAATGTTGCCAACCTCTTCCGGTCGGTGTAATTCTTCGCCTTCACAAGATTTTAACTCAATTGAACGACGATTACCTTTCCACGATCGAACTTATTCATTCAAAGTTTATCACACCATTTTGACTCCCAACCTCCGGAATAGGGTCAACAGTTCCATCTGGTAATTAGTACATGTTCCACTATAGAGACATATATCTCTTTCCTATCTCGTATAATCACTGAGTGATTTAATATGACATACATTTGAACCTTCATCAGAATGAAGTCACATTGACAATGGGATATATGCCTAAATAGCGACTCCATGTAGAAGTAATATCACTCGTCTTCACTTACATTCTTTTCAACTTCTTTATTGTTTCGAATGGATAACACTTGGTGGAAATTTTTGGAATTTTTTCCTTGTGCTAGAATTCATAGAGGTACTTCGGCTTTGGTGACACATGCAAAATGACTAATCAAGAATACATTAGACTTCTACCGATACAGTGAGAGCCATATGACCCTTTATGACTCAAGGGACCATTGCGACTCAAGCGACTCACTAAGACCTATATGACCGTTCGCGACCCAAACAACCCTTGCGACTCATTGAGACTCCTGATCCTCTTCGACTTAAGCAACTCACAAAGACTCATGACCCTAGACTCATGACCCTCTTCCACTCAAGCGACTCACCGAGACTCTTGACCCTCTTTAACACAAGCGACTTACTGAGACTCATAATCTTCTTTGACTCAAGCGACTCACTGCGACTCACATCTATTTCAGATCAACAAACAATTTCGGTTTCAACAACCTAATCCCTAATCTATTTCATCTTCAAAGTAAAACCACGGAAACCGATCCACTCACAGACGCCAATGAAGATTGACTTGTGCCCTCTTCTTCATTAATGGGCTTGCAATTTCTTTCTTTCTTTCTCATTTCAAAATTTCCTTGATCTAAACTTCGAAATTTTTTTCTTCCTCACTTGTAAGTCGACCCTTGCTCTCAACTTCGAAACCGCCTCTCGCTCCTTGCTCATAACTTTGAAATAGATTTTGTTTTGAAATTTCGCCAACCGTGTTTATTTTCACGTGCAAAAAATAAATGTACATTTGTCTTTTTGTCATTTTTTAATCCTTCGGTTTTCGAAGGTACATGTGAAGAAAGAATGGCCTGTGAGGGCATCCTTGCTATTTCGTTTTTAATTGTGAAATATAGATTTTTAATAAAACCAAATAAAATAAGAAATCAAGTTCAAAGAAAAATAGGAAAAAAAAGATAAATCGAGGAAATAACGTGTACGGAGATTATTAAAAAATTAGACATTTTATTTACCTTCCAGTCATCATATAATTAAGCTATTTTTAATTATGTTATGATAAGTTGTCCCACATCGGCTCATGAACTTTGGGACTTGTATATATGGTGTTGGGCAACCCTACTCTTGAGCTAGCTTTTGGGATTAGTTAGCCCCAGCCCATATTTGTCATGTTATTAGAGCTTGCTTCGTCCCGATTTGAATATATCGGTGTTGGGTCCCTGATTGCGATGTCCACGCTCCAGGATCGAGCCTGGGCGTGAGGGGGAATGTTATGATAAGTTGTTCCACATCGACTCATGAACTTTGAGACTTGTATATATGGTGTTGGACAACCCTAAACTCTTGAGCTAACTTTTGGGATTAATTAGGCCCAACTCATATTTGTCAAATTATAGATACAAAATATTTAAAATATCCATATTAGATTGTATTGCAATGAAAAAAATTAGATATATGAAAGGTCGAATACAAATGAAAAATTAAAATAAATATCTTATTGAATATAAATACAAAGATAAATATTATAGTCAAATATTCGAATTATATTATTTGTATCCGAATATCAAATAGGTTTTAATTAACTATATAGATAATTATATATAAAAATGATATTATAAAGATTTAATTGTAAATTATAAAAAATATATCTTTAAAAAATTAATAAAAAATTTTCGCGAAATTTTGTCATACTCTAATATCACTAATCCGTCCCCACCCTTGAAATTATCTCCTTCGTCTAACTATCATCACCATATTTTGTATCTTATCTTCATCGTTTTTTCTAATTTAATGTTGGATTTAATAAGGTAACATACTTTATGTTTTGTTGTGCGTAGATGAATTGGCCAAACTAGGAGTAATCATCTGTTGTACAATAATACGAAAAGTTGTTGGTGTTTCTTTTTATGGATTATGTTTTATTCTTTTATATTTTTTTTAATTTGAATATTTAGTGTTCGATTATATTTAATAAATCATTGAATATTCTTATTGAAATTTATTTTTTATGTTTTCTGTTAATAATTTTTATTTTTATGTATGACCATACGAAATTCGATGAATATATAATGTTTCTCAAGTATGTATATATCCAGAATTTGAATACAAATGATAAAATTAAATATTTAATAAATATGAATGCAAACACTACATCTAATTAAAATATCCCAATTTTGTCCACCTACATACCAATGTCATTATATTGTTAAATGACAAACCTTCACTTAAAAAATGAATTAAGTTGAAAAATAATCCGTGAGACAATATATTAATTGTAAAATACTCTCATAAACAATATATGTAAACTGTGAATTAATGGTTTGACTACTGCTCTTAATAATCATTTTGCTAATCATGTTGTTTGTCCATTTTTGTAACATCCAATAGAATGGAAAATTGAAATATTTATCATATGCATGATGTGCAACGAAGAATGTTTTCGCAATTATAATTTTTATTTTAGAATCAATGGTATTGTTATTTCTGACGGCTTACAAAATTGAAAGTTTTAGCATGTTTGAAGAACTCTTCTCTTCATTTTCACGGCGGAATATCAGATATACTCTTGTAGGGCTAAAACGCTTCAAAAATACCCTTCTCTAAAATAAATATTTAATCGAAAAAAAACTGGAGAAAAGACTAATTTACCCTTAATTTTCGAACGTGGGAAAAACCGCATTCTGGGAGAGTAAAAGCCAAATTCTGGGAGAGTAAAAGCCAAGAAAGAACAAATGATTTCGAACTTGAGAGGGATCGATTCGAAGTTGACAAGAAGGAAATTCGAAGTTGGCAAGAAGGAAATGGCTAGAATCTGCAGCGGTGGAGAAGAGAGCACGATCAATCTTCAAATGGCATCAATAAGTGTAAGTAGATCGATTTCTAGGGTTTTGGAGGATGTCGAGTCCCAAAATGGTTTATTGATTTGAAATGGTGTGAGTGTCAATGAGTCGGTTGAGTCTCAGTGAGTCGGTTGAGTCGTAAGAGTCGGTTGTCTCAGTGGGTCGGTTTGGGTCGCGATGGTCGGTTGAGCGTCAATTTCTAGGGGTTGCATGCTGTCGAGTCCCAGAATGGTTTATTGATTTGAAATGGGTGTGAGTGTCAGTGAGTCTGTTGCGTCTGAGTGAGTCGATTTGGGTCGCAATGGTCGCTTGAGCGTCGCAGGGAGTCTAAGGGTCGTTTGAGTCGGTTGTCTCAGTGAGTCGGTTTGGGTCGCAATCGTCGCTTGAGCGTCGCAGGGGGTCTAAGGGTCGTTTGAGTCGGTTGTCTTAGTGAGTCGGTTTGGGTCGCATGGTTCAGTCGAGTCGCATGGGTCGGTTGAGCCAAAGGGTCGGTTGGGTCGCATGGTTCGCATGGGTCGCATGGGTCGCATGGGTCGCATGAGTCGCATGCGTCGCATGGGTCGCTTGAGTCGCTTCAGTCGGTAGAAGTATAATGTATTCTTTAATTAATTGGTCTTGCAGGTGGCCCCAAAGCCGAAGTTTGTGTATCAATTCAAACACATGGACAGAATGCCAAAGATCACAACCAAGTGTTATCCTCACGAGACAATAACGAAGCTGAGAGGAATCTACGACGTGCACGACGTGCATTACTTCGAGAAGGAATCGCAATTTAAGCATTTATTCCATTTCCAATGTGATTCCACATTGACTAAGGTTCAAATGTCTATCCTCCTAAATCACTCCATGATTGTACGGGACAAGAAGGAGTTGTGGTTCGTCTTAAACGGTGTTCCCATCCGGCACTCTATAGTGGAGCACGAACTAATTTCCGGATTGAACTGCGGACCATACCCCAAAGGATGGGAGTCCAAAAGGGGTGATACATTCAGGCGGAAGTATTTCGGCCGTGGAAAGGTGACCCCCGTACAAATCATTGGAAAGCTTGTGAAGGCGAAGAATGACGAGGACAAAAAGAGGTTGGCAACTTTGTTGTTGTTGCCGCAAGTTATTGCTCACAAGCCTTCATCAGACAACTCTATCAGCCATGATCTCATTGACATGGTTGATGATTTGGAATTTTGTGAAGACTTTCCATGGGGGCGTTACACATTCGACAAGATTGTGGATACTTGCCGCAAGCACGTTAGCGGGGAATCACCGAAACCAAAATGGTATTGTGGCGGTTTCATGATCCCACTAATGGTAAGTTGTATATATTATTCGAATAACTTGAATTTTTTCATACTTTTTGCATTCTGATTTTTTTTAATGTTGCAGTTACTTCCTTTCGAAACCATCCCTAGTTTGGGCGGAAAGGGATGGTATGTTGATGTAGAGAATGCGGATCCATCATGCCCAAGAATGTGCAAGAAGATGGTTAAACCCAGTATTAACCTAAAGTACGCAGAAGTCATAAGGCTGATCGGAGATTCTAAGGTAACAATTATACAAGGGTCACAAGGAAAACAAGGGTCACAGAGGGTAATAATGACTATTTTTTGTTTTTCAGGATATTCGAAGTATTCTTTGTCCTGATTACGATGAACACTTTACAAGTTATGATCTGGACGACTATGAGGGATGCGATCCCGATGTTCAGATATGGATGGAACATATTCGTAGAAATCCGAAGGGACTTTGTTGGGAGGACATTCGTGAGCAAGAACTGCTGACGCGGAAAGCAGTTCTTGGAGATGAAAAGAAGGGGAAAGGGAAGAGGAAGGGGAAGGGGACTAAGAGGAAAAAGAGCGTGGGGGAAAAAATGATAGAGCTTGAAGATGATGAAGCTGATGCTGAAGCTGATGCTGAAGGTGATGAAGAAAGAGATGGTGATGCTGAAGCTGATGCTGAAAGAGAAGGCGAGGATGAAGATGAAGCTGAAGGAAAAGAAGCTCCAGTCCGGCTGACACTGGAGCAGAAATTAGTGAAGGAAATAAAGAAGTCGGAGAAAAGAATCATCAACGCTGTCAAAGATCTTCTAAGGGATGCCGGGTTTCATTTGCCTAATACAAAAGCAGAGGCGGCAAATCCCAAAGGTGCTGAAAAGGCAAAATCAAAATCTGCCGAGATAGATGCGAGCACCGCAAACCAATCTTCCGGCAGTGTTAGAGACTATGAATTCCTTCAACGTTCATATCCAGGTCCTTACGAAGAGCCGGTTGAGTCAGAGTCTGAAAATGTCCGTGGAGATGGCGCAGAAGAGGATTTGGCAAACATTTCGATATTAATTGAAAATATCGCATCTGCCGCCGACATTCCTCTAACTGCAGTCGTTGCTCCTGATGAAGTTCCACCAAGTAAGTAATAAATAGCTCAAAAGTTCATTTGAGTCAATTTCCATCGAGAGTCGGCAAGGGTCGCATGGGTCGCAAAATACGCATCTAATGAATGAAGTAATTTTATGCAGATGCTCCAGTCGGTCCTGTCGAAGAGGCCCCCCCTAAGGAGGTTCCTTCCGAGGAACCTACAGTCGGTCCTGTCGAAGAGGCCCCCCCTAAGGAGGTTCCTTCCGAGGAACCTACAGTCGGTCCTG
>CM071874.1:22191673-22221673 GCA_036759665.1 Gynandropsis gynandra
TTCATCACAATAGATCAAGCAGATCAAGTATGTTACGTGCAATATCCAACAACATTGAAACGTCGAAGAGAGGAGTGGTGGTCCGTAGTAAAGATCAAGCCACGAGGGATCATAAGCTCTGATGATAAAGAAGATCCGTTGCAACCCGATCATCCGCAGCCGATTCGTTTAATTGATACAGAGCGCGAGGAGATTCTTGCGAGGAATGACATAGATGGAGAACTCATACGCGATTATGAAGACGTTGAACCGAAAGATGCTGAAGATGAAAACGACGATGAATTCAATGAACAAGCGAAAGACGACTCGCCCATCGATGAATCTACTGAAGAAGAAATGTAAATACAATATTGTTTATTATGTGTAATACATGTATATGAACGATGTTTATGAACGATGTTTCACGTTTGATGTATGATGTGTAATCGAATAATCGAAATGTTAATACAATCGAACATGTTATATAAACGATCAAATCACACCCGAAACTTAGAAAAAATTTATGGATTTTCAACAATCCCAACGGACATCCGTTGAAATTGCTAACGGATCACCGTTGGACTGTTATAAGGGTAAATTCGCACCCGACACTTAGAAAAAATTTCTCGGTTTTCAGATATCCCAACGGACATCCGTTATACATACTAACGGATGACCGTTGGAATCTTTTAATGGTAACTTGCCGCCACGTGTTTACGCTTGACGCCACGTTTTGACTCCACGTGTTCATTTCCAACGGTTATCCGTTAGATATTGTAACGGATGTCTGTTGGAAAAGTAATGATGACTGCAGAATTTGCAGCTTTTCCCAACCGTTTTTCAGGTTACCAACGGGCATCCGTTACAAATTCTAACGGATGACTGTTGGAAAAGCAGACGAGCCGCCATTCAGCCGTCCGTCGTATCGGGAATGCCACTTTCTAACGGTCATCCGTTAGAATTTGTAACGGATGCCTGTTGGGAATCCGAGAAGTCTCGTCAATTTAATGACTCCGTTGCGATGACGTATGTTTCCAACGGGCATCCGTTACAAATTCTAACGAATGACCGTTGGAAAATCCGATATATATATGTTGCGATGGATTTTTTCTTATTTCAACGCCAACCAAATCCAGAATTCTTAAATTTAACCAAAACTTACAAAAATGAGGGCTAGACGTTTTATAGGAATGGGGGGTATGTTGGCCGGTTCCGCGGGAGCGCCTCCCCCGCCGCCACCACCACCATATCGTCCTCCGTCTCCAGAATCAGCACCGCCGATATTTGACAAGGACGATATGGTTGACATTGATGCCTTGATCGATGATTTCCATGGGCGTCCAACCCTTCCGATCATCGATCCCGAACGTTCTCCTGGAACGTTATGGTAATTTTAATGTAATTGTTATGAATTTCATTTAAATTGCGTAAATATTACTAACTTTATATTTTGTTATGTAGGTTTGATGAGAGTGATGTCTTAAGACACACTAATAATAACATGATCCAAGGATTGCTGCAAGACGATCTGTTTTACTCCTGGCAAGTTACGCCAGAAGTTGTGCGCCAGCGTTGGTGGCGCACTTTTTGTGGTAAGTTTTTGTAATTAGATTTGAATTTGATAAATACATATATATATATATATATATTTGAAAACTACTAATAATATAACTTTGTTTGCAGCGTTCATACAGATGGCGCCAAATTCATACAACACGCATCTTCACTGCATGGGTGCGCGACATGCAGATTCGGATGCGCATCATGATGAATGGTGCAAAGCGGAACTACTACGCCAACAACAGCAGACCGAAATGGGCAACCGAAACGGTCTTCAACAAATTGATTATGCATTGGGAGTCCGCGGCATTCAAGGCCAAGAGCGAGAAGGCTAAAAAAATCGCTACGGAGAGACGGTTCCCGGAGATGGTCCCCATCGCCATACTTCGGGATCGAAATCTTTCGCGAAAAGAAAAAAGAATTGGTAAGTTTTAAATTATTTAGATTTTTTATTCATTTAAATATTTATCTAACAAAAATTTTTTATATTGTAGACGCAACGGATGGGAAGAGAACCGACTCTTCTTGAAGTGGTATTGGAAACCCACGCAAAGAAGAAGTCGGTTGTCGGGGAAGAGGCCGAAGAATCGGAACTCGTCGATCCTCCAGCGGCTCGAACCGTGAGAGCTGTGATGGAGAAGATCACACAGCAATCTCAGGCTTGTGGTTCAAGCCCTGACGACCTCAGTCCTTTACAAAAGGACCAAATTTATTTAGAGGTAAGAAGTTATTATTTTGTTTGTAAATTATTAATCAAATAATTTGTTAAATTCTAACGTTAATTGTATTTGTTTTGTAGTCGGTGAAACCGTATAAGGGACGTCTGTACGGTCTCGGAGCGCTTCAAAAGGACATACTCGAGGACGTAACGTCGGTACCTCCATCGGTCCAAGAAAGTTTTTCTCAACAACGGCGGATTGAAGAACTCGAATCACAACTTCGAGAATTTGCAACCAAAGTGCAGCACCTTGAGAGCGTCATCGAGTTGATGTCGGGCCAAGGGAGGGGATCAACGTCGTAGCAAGAACCGGTTCCCGATTCAGATGCAACGCCCTCTAGACGTGATGGCGATCATGGAGACGATGTCGAGCCCGCCGATTCAAACGATATGTAATAGGGTAGAGTAATTTAGTTTTAGTTTTTGTTTTTTGTGGATAATTTAGTATTTTAGTTAAAAACTTTTAATTTATTTTTAAAAATATTTTTATTTTTTTTATTTTTTTTCAAGTTTTCCAACGGACATCCGTTGGAAATGCTAACGGTCATCCGTTGCGAAGTGTTTCCCGCCAAATCATTTCCCGCCAGTTTGCAACGGAAATCCGTTGGCACTTCTAATGGCATTCCGTTGGAAAACTTTTCCCGCCAAATCTTTACCACCAGTTTGCAACGGCCGTCCGTTGCAGTCTCCCGCCAACACATTAACGGATATCCGTTGGAAACTTTTTCCCGCCAAATATTTACCGCCAGTCTTCCAACAACTTTCCGTTGATTTCTCTATAACGGTGATCCGTCACAACGGTTGCTAACGGGCTTCCGTTACCAAATTCCCAACGGCTTAATCCGTTGCTGGCCATTACGAATTTATAACGGATTGTGTTCGTTGACACGTCGTCGCGAATTGCAACGGATCGGCATTTGTAACGAACATTTCGCAACGGATCGTTATCCGTTGGCGTCCGTTGGAAACGGCTGTTTCCAACGGAATTTTGGTGCTTTCCAACGGATTTGTCCGTTGGAAAGCTGCTGTTTTTTTGTAGTGCATCCAAGAGCTCTCTTGACGGGAAACACAACAAGGAGTCAGGAATTGATTCGGGATCATCACTCGTTTGATATTTCTATGATCCTTACTCTATTGTTTCGTTTATGTTGTTTAGCCTCAGGATTGAGTAGTAGATTTTTTCTAGGAGAAGGGATTATCCTATGGCTATCCCGGAACCATCTTTGATTTGTTTATGAATGCATTTCCCCGTTTCGTTTATCTATTCTTTGTCTCAGCGCTTAATGACTTGCGTTTATGAACGACCATGCATATGCATGTGTTAGGGATTAGGAGAAGGACCGAAAGAAGAATTCTAGTCATATAAGATTAGGCTTAGAACAACCGAGACTAGGTCACGAAAGTAGGGTAGTAACGGTTGAGAGTTGAATCAGACGAATCATGAATCATAATGGGGTTTAGTTGGGGAGTCAGCCATGAAAGTAGGGAATGACTCAATCAAACCATGTTCCTATGCCTTGAGAGAGGGTAGGTTCTACATTTGGATTGTCCGCCTTAGAAATCTTGATAGGGAATGCACGATCAGATAGATCGGATGTAGGTTTCGGAAGCTATGCGGTGTAACCGGATTCCTAGAACATTTGTCTCTTTGTTTAGAACTCACTTATCCACTGCATATTCATCATTGCATCTCATCATCCTTATTCCTTCGCAGCAAGCATTGATTCTAGTTTTGATTCTTAGATCGTGTTTCATTAGTCCTCGTGGGATCGACACCTTAATTACTACACACGTTTCGTGCACTTGCGGGTAGTTTAGGTTAACTTGTTTAACTTGACAAGCATCAAGTTTTTGGCGCCATTTCCGGGGACTAATTGTCAACACGCCTTAGTTTCAGATTTAGAATCATACTTGTTTTTGTTTTCTTTTTTTTCTTTTCTTTTCATTTATTTGTACTAATTCGTTTTACTTGTCCCTTTTAGGTGCATGACCCAATCTCAAGGTAATTCGAGTTTGCGTCGAATCAATCCTTAGATTGAGAGAATGATTAATAAGCAAAAGAAGGGCAAAGGAGAAGAAAGAGTAGACACGACCAATCCACTAGCAATGAATAGTCAAAACGATATATTGGATGGTCACAGACAGACGCAATTACCCGTCAGTAATGTGGCACAATTACAGCAACCGCAGGCTCCTCCACCACGTCGTCTTTGTGATTGCGTGGTGCCTAATATGAGCAACGTCCAAACTGCAATAAGGACACCCGCTGTTGCGAGGGAACAATTCGAGATCAAGCCCGCGATGATCAACATGTTATATCAAAAACAATTCATGGGCGCTGATAACACGTAATCCGTCATAGTATTTTCATGATTCGTAGGTTTAGTTTTAATCGCGATTGTTGGACTTTACCGACTTATTGAGTATATTTGAGAACTTCTTCTATTACTTTGTGTGTTGTGTAGGAAACAAAAAAATGTGAAGCAACTACGAGTAATTACGAAAAATCTACCCGAAAACGTGACCAAGTGTTCAAGATGTGAATATGAGCACGACCAAGATGAACATGTGTGATGAATCCACAAGCACAACCGGGCCACACTCATTGCACGACCGGGCTAAAGAGGCAACATATGTACGAACGGACACTAACACCTGCACGACCGAGCTGAAGACTCAACCAAGCAGCACTGTCGAGCTACACTCATTGCATGACCAGGGGAGGAGAAAAACATGCAGCACGGTCGGGCTCAGACTTGTGCACGACCTGGTTGGAGAATGAAGCAACTAAATATGCACGACCGAGCTCAGACTTGTGCAAGACAGGACTGGTGGATGAAGCACATGCACGACCGGGCTTCAACACCTGCACGACCAGGCCAATTTTCCAGAATCACCTCGTAGCTGATGCACGGCCCAGGGCTTACTCCATGCTCGGTCGGGCACTCAA
This sequence comes from Gynandropsis gynandra, assembly GCA_036759665.1. Lineage (NCBI taxonomy): Eukaryota > Viridiplantae > Streptophyta > Magnoliopsida > Brassicales > Cleomaceae > Gynandropsis > Gynandropsis gynandra. The sequence continues at coordinate 22,196,881 of CM071874.1, forward strand.
GGAGAATGCATGCACGGTCGGGCTTGTATGCCAACAACCAAGCGACATACAAGGATACCATTTGAATGAGTGTGAAATGAAAAATCAAACCAGAAAGAACACAGAGAGACCATACCAGAGAAGAGAAGAGAAGGCAGAGCACGGTTGGAGAAGGAGACTTTGGCCACCCGAAGGATTCGTGCGAGGTCACGCTTGGAGGAATAGGGAAGATGAATACTTACGTTGTTTGTGTTTGTTTCCTTATGAATTCTGAGTAGTTCTCTTATCATGGGTTAGGGATGTCATTGTAATCGATTGTTTGGTTCTTTCATGCTTGATTTCGGTTTTGTTCAATCGTAAGATTCAATAGGTTGTAGTTGTGCGTAATTCGTTCATACTTTGTTGATTTCATGTTTGAATTAGACTAGATCTGTTCGAGTGATATTAGACATGTTTGAATGAGATTAGAGATTCATCTAGGCATCGAGAGAGTCAGATTTGAGTCTCGGAATTAGCCTTCGAATGAATTAGATTAATGAGAATCTAGCGATCGGTTAATCTATTTAGGAACGATAATATTCGAGGTAGAATTCCCATTGTACTTCATGCATTTAGGATATAAGTTTATTGCATCAAGAGGTGAGTACGCTTATCTCCTAGATAGTGGATTTAGAAATCGAGAGACTCACTTTCGTTAATAGAGGTCGAGTTGCCATTGTTTCCAACAGTAGAGGTTAGATTTCCCTATCGTTCTTCATGCATCTAGACTTTCCGTGTTGCATCGAGAGATGAGTGCTGTTGATTCCCTAGGTAGAGGATTTAGGTATCGAGAGAGTCATTTCCAATAGTTGAGGTAGAACTCCCCACTCGTTCTTCATGCATCTAGATGTTTCGTGCTGCATCGAGAAATGAGTGACGTTGATTCCCTAGGTAGTGGACTTAGATTTTAGTTCTCTATCGATTGATATAACTGATTTCATGTAACAACCATTGCATGTTCTGGCATTCCGGAATCCCGTGGTACTCTATCCTGTTGAGTCTAGCTTTATCACTCTTTTATCATCTTTACTTTCTAGTCTGATAACCATCTATTGATCGATCTTCTTCTCGTGAATTCTTAATTCTAACGCTGCACTGAGTCCCTAGAGTTTGACCCTGGCACTACATATACCGTATATATGCGGTAGAGTGGTCTAGAAAAGTAAAACCTCTAATTTCCCACCATCAAGGGACTAGTTACTGCAATAGAATTAGGATTTCGTTGAGTCGAGATCCAGTCCTCTCTGTGTCTTTTGGTTGTTTTTTCTGCATTTTTTCTTTTATTTTGAGTCAATCACATCTATTCCGAGCTAAGCATTTGTTTGTTGTTTTCCTATGTGCAGATTTTTCGGTGTATGTCTAGGAGTTCGAGAAGCAAAGAACTCCTCTTTGATCCCAAAATTGACAGGACCACCCGAGCATTGACAATACAGCAGAAAGCGATACGTAGTGGTTCCGAGAGTCTCGAGGAAACAACAATTGAGCAAGAAACGGATTTGTCTAGTGAAGAAAAGATGGCCCAGGAGGAAACACCACAAATTTATGGGGCATACACGGCGCCTAAACATACACAATTTCTCTCCTACATTCGAAGGCCCAAGATAGACCGGAACATATTTGAGTTGAAACCGGCCTTCATTCAGATGTTGAGCCAATCACCATTCAGGGGACGACCTACGGAGGACCCGAACCAGCATCTTACTCAGTTCAAGATGTTGTGTTCGAACATGAAAGCATACGCGGAGATAGATGATGAAGCAATTATGTTGCTTGCCTTCCCGTTCTCAGTCAGGGAGCATGCACTCGAGTGGCTCTACACGCTACCACCAGATTCTATTCATACGTGGAGCCAGCTCGAAGAACGCTTCATGATGCGATTCTTCTCACCCACACGATGCAGCTATGGAAGAACAAGATCAATTCGTTTACTCAAGAGTATAAAGAGACTCTTCCGAAAGCGTGGCTGCGATTTAAAAGGATATCAACGTGAATGCCCACACCATGGGATGGATAAAAGATACCTCAGTGCTACATTCATTCAGGGTCTTCGTGATGAAGTTCGTGATTGGTTGAATGCCGCTTGTGGAGGTTTACTTCATGATCTCCCATTCACTACTATTGCGGCCAAGATTGAGAAGATGGTCGAGGGAAGAAACACTATGTCGGGAGAATATAATTGTCGGACACCGGCCAAGGGAGCAGACAGCGAGGTGCTTGCATTGCATGCTGAGCTTGCCGAGTTGAAAATGCAAAGGTAAATATGCACCAAGCGTCTCCCGATTCTCACGGATTCCAGGATGTTGCAGATGCTAATTACGTTCCAACAATCCATACTCCAAAAACTACAATCCGGGCTAGAAGAATCATCTGAATCTATCCTAAAAGAATACCGAAAATGTTTTGAATCCGTTGCAAGGAAGCTACCAGCCAAAGCCTTTTCAGAGCCAACAATAGAACCAGAATTTTCAGCCTAGAGCGAAAGGGTATCAACGGTATCAGCCAAGAGGAGTGCCAGTGTCACTGCCGCAACAAGAAGGGAATAACGAGATTACGTCTATGTTTGCTCAGCTTTTACAAGGGCAGAAAGATCAACACTTTGAGCTGAAAAGTATAAGACGAGATCAAGAAGACGTGAAGAAGCAAATTGGGGATATTCAAACACATTTGAAGATCCTAGACACCCAAGTTGCACAGCTTGCAGCGATCTCTTCCAATCCACAAGGAATTCTACCAGCGAAACCTGAGCCGAACCCCCGTGAGCATTGCAATGCAATTATGTTGAGGAGCGGGACATAACTTGCAAACGTCGAACCCATAATTTGTGAAGAGTGTTCAAAGTCTTCAACGGTGAAGCCTAGCAACCAAGAACATCATAAGGAAGTACAAGATGAGGAGGAAGAAGAATCGATTTATGTGGCACCACCACCAAGACCACCTCCGCTTCCATTTCTCGGTCGCCAAATGAGATGAGCTGACGATTCACAATTTTCCAAGTTCGCAGCAAGGTTGAAGAAAATGGAGATCTCTATGCCCTTCCATGAGACAATCATGCAAATTCCTTCCTACGCTAAGTTCCTCAAGGATATCCTCACCAAGAAGCGTAGAGTGGAAGAGGAGACAATCATGGTCACCGCTGCGACACATGCCATTATCCAACATGGGGTGCCACAGAAATTACCCGAGCCAGGTACCTTCGTTATCCCCTATAAGCTCGAAGTCGTTACCATCCACAATGCCCTCTATGACTTAGGAGCTAGTGTCAGCATCATGCCACTTTCGATGTGCGAGAAATTTAACATGGGAGAGATGAAATCTACGATGATGGTATTACAGATGGCTAATCGTTCGGTGAAACACCCGATAGGTATTATGGATGATGTACCTCTTAAGGTAGGCGATTACTATGTCCGTGTTGATTTCTTGGTTTTGGATATGAAGGAAAATGAAAGAACGCCTATTATTTTGGGAAGATCATTCCTCAATACCGCCAATACCATCATCGATGTTAGAGCGGGGAAATTAATGATGAAGATAAGGGGAGACTGTAGAGTTCGGACTGAACAAGAACCTCAAGGAACCATTTGTAGTAGAGCCTATGTTCTCTATTGATGTTTTGGACAAATTGGCAGATGAAATGCTTGAAGAGTTGATTAACTTTGTTGGGTTGAGTGACCCACCGGAAGAAGCTCCCACGGCTAGAGGTACAGATCCAGACGATGACCACGGGCACAGACAAGCTTCGAAAGCTTCGGAGGAAAGGCTAAGCAATGGAATAGTGAAGCAGCCAGCTGATTGGATAAAGTGCATAACCAAGCTACCCTTTGTGCACCGTCGGGCGCCTTTATTTTAGAGCAGCACGATCGGGCAACACAGTAGCCCGACCCGTGTTTTGCTCTCGGCTCCCATTTGCAGCAGCAATAGCACGGTCGATCAGCTCCTACAGCATGACCGGGTGCCTCGTCTCCAGACCAGCACGATCGGGCACATGCGCAGCCCGACCCGTCCATTGCTTACGACTTCAAATGGCACAGCAAAACGCATGACCGGGCAGTATAAAGAACCCGACCGGGCACGCTCCATGAAAACAAGAAACTTATGCCCGACCACTCAGAATGCAATGCCTGACCGGATGCTCATATGGGACTGAAAATGACTGGGTAGGAGAAGAGCATGAGAGAGTTAGCTAATCTCGCAAGGCGGATGACCAATCCAAGTGCCATACCCAAACAAAGGACATGACGCAGGAGACGTCGCACACGAAGGCGAGGACGTCCACCTTGATGGTGATGAGGAGAACATTTGGTCAAGCTCGGGACCTTAACAAACGCTTATCGGGAGGCGACCTGACTTTTGCACTTTCATTTTATTTTCAGGACCTATTCTTATTCTTTTTTATTTATGTACTCGGTGAGCTATTATGTTGTATTTTCTCTTTTGGATTGTGTGATTCTTTTTCGTAGGATTTCTGACTTCGATATCATCCCTTAAGGAGGAGACGCCTACAATGTCCAGCTGCATCACCAACTCGGGATAGCAAGATACACAAGGTGCACGTGTTCTAACCCTTCTTTTCCCGTGTTTTAGTGTACAAGATTCTTTCTTAGGTGTTGAACACCGAGACCATGTCCCATTCAAGTCTGGGGGAGTACTCGTCGAGTAACATGCATGTGATTAGGATTAGATGTTGATTTTTTTAGGAATAAATGGATTGATATCTAGTGAAAAATTTCGAGCTTTAGTCATGATTGTGCAACTTTGTCGAATCGTGAACAATAGTCTAGGTTTGCTAAGAAATTCTTTTGGATATCGATTAGTCCAGTAGTTGTGCATGAAACCATGATATGTAGTTGCATTTCGCCTCCTAGGTTTCAGTATCAAGTATACATATCTCCGTGTATATCGTTCATTCCTTGCTTTGTTGGATATATTTTACCGTTCATTCTCTACGGTTATTAGATTCCACACGCTTATAATATGATGTCAATATGGATAAGTTTCTAACTATTTCAGGTTTACATTGACATGAATACATCAAGATCGATGGTTCGGGTCTAAGTGGTGGGATGAGATGCTATTCTACATCCTAAGGGTTTGAGTGATGTGTAATAGGTTACACCTTATGAGTGTGCCAATCGAAAACCTAGGTCTAAGTAGAAAGCCATCCTCTTCGACTTCGACGTCCTAGAAACCAAGCGCAGATTTTTAAAGTATAAAAAATATGGAAACCAAAAGAAAAAGAGGGAAGAAAAGAGAATGAGAACGAGAAAACGATTCTAATGATATCTTGCGTAAGAATAGGGGAATTGGTATGGAGATTTCTTGGACATTGTCTAGGGGTATGAAATAGACTTAGGTTATTGGTAGGATTGCATGGCTGGTGATTTTCGATCAATAAAAGTCTACACTAGGTACACTTAGGCTTATGTTCATGTGACGTGTTGTTTTGCATGATGACTAATCCTTCGAATTATTTGTGCTAGCATCCATTCTTATTTAGCTCTTCTTGTACTCGACTCTGGGTTTTGCTTGAGGGAGAGCAAAGGGTAAGTTTGAGGGAGTTTGATATCACATAATATGTCATAGTATTTTCATGATTCTAAGGTTTACTTTTAATTACGATCCTTGGAATTTACCGACTTATTGAGTATATTTGAGGACTTCTTTTATTACTTTGTGTGTTGTGCAGGAAACAAAGATATGTGAAGCAACCACGAGTAAATACGGAAAATCCACCCGAAAACGTGACCAAGTGATCAAGATGTGAATATGAGCACGACAAATATGAACTTGTGTGATGAATCCACAAGCACGACCGGGCCACACTCATTGCACAAACGGGCAGAAGAGGCAACATGTGCACGGTCGGACACCAACACCTGCCTGACCGAGCTGAAGACTCAACCAAGCAGCACGGCCGAGCTACGCTCATTGCACGAATAGGGGAGGAGACAAACATGCTGCACGGCCGAGCTCTGACTTGTCCACGATCGGGCTGGAAAATGAAGCAACTAAACATGCACGACCAGGCTAAGACTTGTGCACGAATGATGCGTATCAAAGTTAAACAAATATTTAACCTAAACTACCCGCAAGTGCATGGTACGTGTGTAGTACTTTAGGTGTCGATCCCACAGGGACTACGCAACACAACCTAAACTCAAACTATGAATCAAACTTGCAACGAACGAATATGGGATTTGAGAATGAAATACTAAAAGAAAATAAACAAACGAGTTCTTAACAATGAGACAAACGTTCTAGGAATCCGGTTTCACCTCAAGACTATCGAAACCAAAAATCAACCTATCTAATAATGCAATCCCAATTAAGTCATCTAAGGCAGACGATCCTAATATGATATCTACCCTCTCTCAAGGCATAGACACGTGAGCAAGTCTAGTTATCCCCTACTTTCGTGGCTGACACTTTAAGTTAAACTCATACGTTCTATAATTCATCCGTTTCACCCTCAACCGTTGCTACCCTGCTTTCGTGGCCTAACCTCGGTTGTTCTAAACCTGATCTTTTAGGACTAGAATTCTCCTTTCGGTCCTTCTCCTAATCCCCGACACATGCATCTACTTGGCCTTCGTAAATACAAGTCATTCAAGCTCTCAGACAAAGAATAGATAAACGAAAACGGGAAGTTGCATTCAAAGAAAAATCAAAGTGGTTCCGGGATAGCGATGGGCTAATCCCTTCTCTTAGAACAAAACAAACTACTCGCTCATGAGTATAAAAGCAAACAACATAATTGAAGTAGAAAGTCTAAAGAACATGAAAACCAAACGAAATCGAAGTCTTGAATTGATCTCCAATGCTCCTTGAATGTCTCCTTCACAAAAGCCTCTTTCTTCTTCGATTCTCTCTCTACTCTCTCTCTTCGATTCAAAAACTGAAAACTCACCTCTAGCTGGACTCCCTCGATCCCTAGCTCTTCTTCTTCCTTTTCCTTCGTCTTTTCTTTCCTTTTCTCCTCGTTTTTCCTTTTGGTCGTTCAGTTCTTTTCCTTTTGTTGCAGCAGCCACCGATTTTGCCTTTGCATGAGTTTTCCATTCTTGATCAAGTTGGGCAACGTTTCCATTTCTTTCTACAGCAAAATATCTCTTATTCCTCTTCTCTAAAGTCATTTTCCTTTTTGTATAAGTCATCAACAAGTTCCTTTTCGCATTTAGATAAATAAACTTATCTGGTTGTTGCAGGTGACGGACGCGACCCGCATGGGCTGAGTTTGTGCCCTACGCGGGCGCGGCGTGCATGATCGCGATGAAAATAAGGCCTCCCCGTGCAGGCAAGGGAATGACCCACGCGGGCTGAGTGTCATGGTGAAGCCCGACAGTGTTGATGGCTTGCCCGACCCGTGCTCAATTTACTTGACCAATTGCCGAACTAAAGGCCCCACACGGGCTAGGCAGTGCCCCGTGCAGGCTGAGCTTGTTCCTCGCCAATTCTCATCCCGTTTGTTCCGCGTTGATCCTCGATGTTTGTACTTTGTCTCGTGTACGCCCTTTAGCTCCAAAATGAACCGAATACGCATTAAAACCTATAAGAATACGAAAACACAAAAAATGAGTAAAACAGATACAAAATTATAAGTAAACAACGCATCTATATCGTAAAATCTCTAAAATCGTGCAAGAAATACGTATGAAAATGAAACAATCAATATCCCCCAAACTTGAATGTTTGCTTGTCCCTAAGCAAACGTAACGTGGAACACGTGGGGTATACAAAATCCGAGAATTCCCCTTTCTCCTAGAAATACCGCTAAAGCGAACCTAATCGATCAACTAGCAAGTTGAGAGCAAATTCGGCCTAATTAAATTTTTAGTCTTCATCCTAGGTTCACCAAGACTACCCACAAGAAAGTAAATCGAAGGCAAACTAAACAAGCCACCGTAACTGTCTCCACCAAACAAGACTTCAGACAAATGTTAAACCTAGAACAATCGAGGATACTTGTTTCTTTTCCGAGCCTCTTTCTTTCTTTTTTTTTTCTTTTCTTTTGTTTTTATGTCTTCTTTTTTATTTTCTCTTTTTTTTCTTTTTTTTCTTTTTTTGTTATGCATACACACTAGGCTTCTGGGACGTCGGATTTGAAGGGATCCAGCCACTACTTAGACCCAGACTACTGATGACGGTATACTCATGCATCTCGTTCAAGAGTGCAGCGGAGTAGGCGGCGTTTTTGTTGTGCCATGCCCTTAGGACGTAGAAAGATGATCGGCAACCCACCACTTACACCCAAACCATCGAAAGAGTATCAAGGTCGATGCACTCATATCGATTTTAGATCATGCTTTTAGGCATTATTTCTATCGACAGCGGAGTGTTAGTGTGCGCTCTTAATCTGCAAAATAAGCTAGATTTCATACGATCTAATAATCCTCATAAGAAAAGAAGTAAAGCATCGTCCATACGAAGTATGACCATCTGAATAGAGAGAATAAACGATAAACTAGCCTAGCAACCTCGTCTAAACCTCCCACAAGCAACACTAGGGTTCCCAAAGAATTACGACCTATTGTGTTTCAGCCGACTAATAAGCTCTAACGCTTAGGAAAACCCTAGCTCAAACATGAAAAGTCTCACGGAAAAGGCCAACTTCTTAAGTATCCTAGGTTCAAGGTTCATCTCAACACGTGGCACAGGACAAGTGCCTGGGACGACTCTGACTCACAAAAGCAAAAACAACCTAAAAACTACGAAATCAAAGAGAAAATGAAACGAAATCACCTGACAAACGTGAGCTGCTCCCCCGGACTTGAATTGAACGACGTCCTCGACGTGAAGCTCCGATGGAGGGTAAGGGAAGTGAAGTCACGTTTGTGGTGGTATTTTTTTGTGTTTTTTCTTTTCTTTTTAATTAACCGAGTATTAAACTATAAACTAAGAAAAGTAGAAAACAGACAGCTGGTTTACCTCCTAGAAAGCGCCTATTTAACATCTTTAAGCTTTGACGTCTCCATTCCTCATGCGTGCGCGACGGGTGGATTTGAAAGGGAAATGGAGTTTCCACTTTCGATCGGTTGAGCGGCTTGGTAGAGCTTTAGTCGCTGCCCGTTAGCTTTGAACGTCTCACCCGAATCGCTCCATAGTTCCACTTCTCCATGTGTGAAGACTTCTCGTACCTGAAAAGGACCAGACCAACAAGACCATAGATTTCCCGAGAAAAGCTTAGGACGAGAACTGAAGAGTAGAACTAAGTCACCTAGTTGGAAGTCATGAGGTACGATCTTTTTGTCGTGGCATCCCTTAGTCACTGCTTCTTTCTTTGGCACGTCATGCACGGGATTTATCCATCCGTTGTCTGAGGTTGGATAAATGGTATCTGCATCGAAAAATTTTATGACGTTATTTTCCATTACCTCTTGCAAGTGCGGGTGCAGCCTCCTTTGAGTTTCGTTGAAGGTCTGTGGCTGTCTTCTGTATAATTTTCGTGCATACATATTGAATAGCTAACTCTCCTACGCTTCTTTACGCGTGTGGGTTGTTTTCTCATCTCATATGCACTCAATTTAGCATTCATAACAGCACGATATATTTTATTGCATTCAACGCACTCATACGGAAAAGAAGACGGAGGTGGCTCGGGCTCAAGTTTGGACGTCTTCTCCACTGCGAAACCAGCGTGCGTTTCATGTGGTATCTCCTCATGTGGGGCGTCTCCTAGTGCTGCAATAGCACTCATGAATTTCGTGTACAGCTTGGCTCCTTCGTCCGTAAATCCTGCATTATCGCAAACTCGTGTTAAATATCATACAAGAGGATCAGAAGCACTTACTTGATCAAGCGTATCTTTTGATAACTCGTCACACAAATCAACTGTAAAGCAAGACTCCTTGGTGAGGGGTCATGGTGCTGGACAAGTTGAACTCTATCGTCTTATCTCTGCAACGTAAGGAAAGTTTTCCTTGTTGTACGTCTATCATCGCACCTGCAGTAGCGAAGAACGGTCTACCAAGAATAATAGGTATCCTAGCATCTTCCATTATTTCAAGTACAACAAAATCAGTGAGAATTTAGAGATTACCTACCTTGGTGGGAAGTTTTCAACAATTCCCACTGGATATCGTACCGAATGATCCGCGAGGCGTAGACACATCTTTGTAGATTTGAGATTCCCGAAGTCCATCCGCTTGAAAACCGAGTGTGGCATGATGCTCACGTTTGCTCCTAAATCACACAAAGCATTGTCAATGTCAATATTACCTATTGTGCATGGAATGGAGAAGCTTCTAGGGTCCTTCAACTTTGATGGCAGCTTGTTTTGAATGATAGCGTTGCATTTCTCGGTGAATGCTACCGTTTCGTTCTCTTTGATATGCTTCTCTTTGGAAAGAACCTCTTTGATGAGGTTGTAATGATTAGGCATCTTTTGGAGGGCTTCCACGAATGGGATGTTGATGTCAAGCCTCTTGAGACCCTCTACGAATCTGTCCACTCGTTCTTCATTCTTACTGCTCATCAACTGTTGAGGAAACGATATAGGAGGTTTGTATGTCGATGGAGCAACATATGGTTTGTCTAAATCTAGTTCAACTCCTTCCATAATTGCGACAGTACCTTTTCCTTTTCTCATGGATGTACCAACAGCTTGCTCTTGCTCTTTGGAGGGTGAATGCTCGATCATATCAGTGCAGCACATGGAAATAGCGTTAACGTACTCTCTCGGGTTTAATTCGGTTTTACCGGGAAGCTGTCCGGGATTCCGAGAGGATGAGGCAGCCTGCTGTTGTACGGAGTTCTCTAAGCTCTTCACATTGTTGCTCAAGGATTCCATCTGAGTTTTGAGCTCGTTGATCGCTATCCCCACATCCGCATTGAATTTGACTTGAGTTGATTGTTGCTCCTTGATAAATTTGAGCATTACCGCCTCAAGGTTCGACGAAGGGGCTTGAGGAGGTTGAGGAGCTTGTTGAACTTGCTGAGCTTGCTGGAATTGCTGATTGTTTTGCTGGTACGGCTGTTGTGGTTGCTGAGATCCCAAATACTTCATCGGTTGAGTCGTTCGGTATGACAAGTTCGGGTGGTTCCTCCAATTCGGGTTGTAGGTATTCCCGAATTGCGTGTTTCCTTGCTGTTGGGCGTAATTCATCTGTTCGGAGTCTTCATGTACCGTGCATTGATACGCTACATGCTTCGTATATCTGCAATTCGTACAATACATGGCATTTGCTGTGTTGCCCGTCGCTCTTATCTGATTCGGCTCGTATACGCGTCGAGTGTTGTTAGGCATACCTCTCGGTGTTGACCACATAGTGTGGTTCATGACGAGGTTATCAATCAGCTCGTATGCCTCCTCGACGCTCAAATCCATAAACGATCCTCTAGCAGCATTATCCAACGTCGTTCAGTGTTCATCTGAAATTCCGTTGTAAAAGGTTTGGATAACGTACCACTGCTCGAGACCATGGTGTGGACACATTTGTAGAAGATCCTTAAATCTAAACGTTGTGATTTCCCCCCTCATCTGAATCCTCTTGCTCAGAGGAAATAAGCGTGATAAGAACAATGTGCAGAGCTGGTCCCAAGTCGTGATTGAACCAGCGGGAAGCGATTGCAACCAACTTTTCGCTCGTCCCCCAATTGAGAAGGGGAAGAGACGCAGTAAGATTGCATCCTCTGAGACTCCGTGTATCTTGAACGTACCGGAAAGCTCTTGGAAGTGTCTAAGGTGCTGATGGGGATCCTCATGATTTCCACCCACGAACTGCTTCTGATAAAACATGTAAATCATGCATCCTTAATCTCAAACTGTTCTCTAGCAACAACATGCATCCTTATGGCTGTTTGCACATTGTTCATGTTCGGCACCACGTAATCTCTGAGGCGACGTGGTGGAGGAGCCTGTGGTTCTTGCGGTTGAGGCGCGAGTTGTTGTTGCTGCATATGCCCCAAATTACCGATAGGTAATAGAGGTTGTTCCTGGTCGGTTTGATTATCCATATCTCGTTGATCTGACGGCTCTGTGTTACCTTCTTCTTTGCCCTTTCTCAGTTGCTGCAAGTGCGCACGATCTCGGGGTCGATTTGGAGTAGACTGGAAGCAGCTTGAGATCTGGTCATAAACCAACAAAGGACAAAGGAATGGAATTAGGTAGAAAGAAACGAAAGAAAAGAAAACAAAAAGAAAAATAAAATAAGAATGACTCTAGGCTCGAATCTAAGACGTGTTGACAATAGTCCCCGGCAACGGCACCAAAAACTTGATGCATATCAAAGTTAAACAAATATTTAACCTAAACTACCCGCAAGTGCACGACACGTGTGTAGTACTTTAGGTGTCGATCCCACAGGGACTACGCAACACGACCTAAACGCAAACTATGAATCAAACTAGCAACGAACGAATATGGGATTTGAGAATGAAATACTAAAAGCAAATAAACAAACGAGTTCTTAACAATGATCTAGACACGTGATCTAGTCAAGTTATCCCCTACTTTCGTGGCTGACACCTTAAGCTAAACCCATACGTTATATGATTCATCCGTTTCACCCTCAACCGCTGCTACCACTACAAGAAAATCATGAATTAGGGACTGAAGAATCCATCCCTAATTCGTCCCTAAATAGGATAGGGACGGATTAGGGACGACCAGTGGTGGTCCGCAAACGCATGTCTCCAAATGTCATCCGTCCCCAATTAGGGACGGAAAATTCAGTCCCCAATCTGTCCTCAATTAGAGACGGAAAATTCAGCCTGCAAACGGTCCCTAAAAAGAGGACCAAAACAGGACTCGGAAATTGGGGACGAACCATTTCCCGTCCCTAAAAATTGGGGACGGACCAATGTGGTCGTCCCTAAATTTAGGGACGGCAAAATTTTGTCCCTAAATTTAGGGATGGCCAATGCCCGTCCATAATTTTTTTAAAAAAAATAAAAAAAATAAAATTAAAATAAAGTTCTATTAGATTAAAATATAAAAATTAGTACATAACAATAATTAAAAAACATACATATAACTAACATTTTTAATCCAAAGCCGTTGGAGGTATTTCTGATTCGTCGTGATCGGAATCACTGCTCTGAAATGCATCCCAATCGATGTTAGGCATTTGCGATTTCATCATGCGCAGAAACTTTTCCATTCGCCTATCTGATCATTCAGCTCGCTTGCTAGATCGTTCAGCCTCCTTTAGTGCTTGTTCAACGCGCCTGTCGGATTCTTGTAACCTTTTGGATAACTAATGTCGGAACTCGTACTCCGATACTTTTTCTTTACCCTTGGAGGAAGTTGAATGTTTTGAGGCCATTCCTCCAAGTCCAAAAATATGACCTTTGTATGGCGTAACTTGCTGTAAAACAAATATCGAGAATTAATAACATTTATAAATAGTAAAATTATATCATATTGAAATGTCATTATTACCTCGAGATACAACTCGTTGTACTCTTCCTGACTAAGAGTGGTTTGTGTTCCGTCTTCTCTCGGGGGAATTTGCGATACTCGTTCCGCTGCCATGTTTTCAATTTCATCGTGAAGGCTTTTCGCCTTGGGATCCACCACGAACCATCTGACTTCTTAACATGCGTACGTTCCAACAATTCTAGATACGATGGTTCGGATCCCTTCTCTTTCGCCTGAAACAAATAAAAAAGACATAGTTTAATGAAATGTTAATTTTATATAAATGCATAAAAAGTAGAATAAAGCTTACCAGATCTTTGTATACTTCCGCAAAAGAACAAGATCCTACCGTATGTACGCTTATCCCATATCCTTCTCTATCAGAACGCCGGGATTTACTTTCTCGCTCGCTCTTTGCCTTAAATTCTGGGGAATCCCAATATGTGCACATCTGATCCCAAATATCTTCCGCTATCCAAACGGGTTTTCCTTTTGTCTCTCGTTGTTGCCGACATTTACCTACGATAGACTTGAGACGCTTTGCCGCATTTTTGTCAAATTCGGACTTTACTAGTTCGGTAATGGCGGGATTCCAATAAAATTTTTGCTGAAATAATAGCAAGCTTATTATATTTAAATTGTAATTTAAATTACTTGATAAAATTAAAAAAAATTTAAAACATACCACAAATGATTTCCACCATCGTTCCTTAATATCTGGATCGATATGTGTCCAATTATAATACGCTCGATCATAATCAGCTTTTATCGTCATTGATATGTGACGATTAAGTTGATTATATCCCAACCTACAAATCAAAATGAGATGAATTAACGTTTAATTAACTATTTATAATTGAGATTTAAATTTGAGTATACGTACCATAGTCCGTCACTTCCTCGATCAAGGTCTATAAGAGGAAGCTTGCGTCGTTCTTCATCCATTGCTAAAATTTCTTCTACTGTTGGTTCATCGTATATATCAGGGTCGTGATGCATTACTGGATCGGGTGGTGGTAGCATTTGCGGATGATATGGCATATATTGCCCCGATTGTGTCGATCCAGTGTTTCGAAAGAAATTTGGATTCATATAATCTTCAAACCCTGAATTGGAATGTCGGGAATGAGATGAAAGGTTGCCACTTTCCTCGCACTGAGGGCGATTTCTCTTTTTACCGCCTCTTCCAACGTGTCGCAGCATACTGAAATGTGAAATTAAAATATTACGTTAGAACGAAATTCCATTAGAATGAAATTTCAATTCTAATAAAATTTTTTGACAAAATTACTAAGCAATCCACCAAACATCTTCACGAATTTCAATTCCTAATAAACGTTTTGACCAAATTTCTTATCAACTCTCAATTCCTAACTAAAATCCAACTAAATTCTTCCCTAATTTTTTGTCTAATCTATTTTTAATTCCTAATCAATTTTCAATTCCTAAGCAAATTCAATTTCTAATCAATTTTCAATCCCTAAGCAAATTTTTTCGACTAAACAATTTCAATTCCTAACTAAATTTTTCGCCTAAACTAGTGAGTGACGGCACATCCGTCCCTAATTGCTGCTCGCTCGGGCTGCAAAAGAAGACCCGTTCAGGCTTCAATTATGACTGAAAATCCCCGAAATAGAACACGACTCGGGCTGAATTAAAAGCGCATATTCATTAAGAAGCGTCTAATCATTAAGAAATAGAAACAATCCCTAAACGTCTAATCATTAAGATTTCCGCACAACTACATTTCTTTTGAAATTTGTCTTGTTGCGCCGTAATGCATCATCAACAGGAAGAAAACGACGATGACAATCAAACCAACTCGTCTTTCTTCCATGTTTCAACTGAAAAGCATATGTTCCCTCCATGCAATATGGACAAGCCAATCGATCATGCGTTGTCCATCCAGATAACATTCTATAAGCTGGAAAATCGCTTATTGTCCACATGAGAGCACCTCGTAAGATATAATTTTGTCGCCTCGAGACATCGTACGCTTGAACTCCATTCCATAATTCTTTTAATTCTTTAATAATTGGTTGAAGAAATATATCCAAACTTCTTTTCGGATGATTAGGCCCGGGAATCATTATTGTTAAAAACAAAAATTCCCGTTTCATGCACATATCTGGTGGTAAGTTGTAAGGTGTCACTATAACTGACCACAATGAATAATTCTTTCCAGACATCCCAAATGGATTAAAACCATCGGTACAAAGGCCTAAATAGAAATTTCAACTCTCAGCTGCAAAATCAGGATATACCTTGTTAAAGTGTTTCCTCGCCTCACTCATCTGAGGGATGACACATCTCTCCTTCACGACTTGAATGCTCAGCATACCATCTCATGTCGCTTGCAGTCTCCACAGATTGATATAATCTTTTTAATCTGTCTATAATTGGTAAATACCACATACGACGAAATGGAACCGATTTTCCATTCTTTGCTAAATAAAACCGATCTTTTCCACAAAATAGACAATTACTCATATCACGATGTCTCTCTCCAAAAAATCATGCAATTGTCTTGACAAACATCAATCTTTTGATATGGAAATAAACCCAAAGATCGCATCATCTTCTTTGTCTCATAATAGGAGTCTACTGCATTATAATCTTCTGGCAAATAATCTCTTACTAATTGCAATATCGAATCCATGCAATTCTCAGACAAATTATTTTCAGTCTTCAAATTCATCAAACGTGCAGACAGAGATAACTGTGATAAACCACTCCTACAACCATCATAAAGTGGATTCCTAGCACTTTCTAGCATTTCAAAAAAACTTTTTGCTTCTTCATTCGGATCTTCTTCAATATTTTCATTTCTTTCACGGAATACATTTTGCACCATTTCCATATAAAGGTTCATTTTTACATCTTGAGAGTACTCAAATTCATGATGTATAGTGCCCCTACTAAAGTTTTCCACAACATTACTAGGTCGTGGTTCAAAATTTTCTCCATGACATAACCACATGAAATAATTCAGAGTAAATCCTCTTAAATAAAGATGCTTCCAAACAGTTCTCTCATTAACAAATTTTTCATTCTTGCATTTGACGCATGGACAAACCAACGTACCCGTTTCTTTGTAAACTTGTTGATTCATTGCCATTGTCATAAACTGTGTCACGCCTTCTATAAACTCTTTTGATACGCTTTGAGATTCTGGATCAATTCTTCTGTACATCCATTGTCTAGAAACAAAAATTTTCGATCTTGATGAAGATGTCATTATAATCGCAAACACTATAGAAGATATGCGGTGAAAAATATGAGAGTTGCTTATGAAAAACGGATCAATGGTTGAGGGGTTAAATAGATGATTTATAGACGAATTAGGGACGGATTACGGACTAAAAAAATAATTTTCCGAAAAATCGTCCTGAATTCATCCCTAAAATGGTTTTTAAAGTCCTAAATTTAGGGACGGTCCCAAATCTGTCCCCAATTTTAGGGACAAAAAGAGATGTCGTCCCTAATTTGGGGAAGGATGTTTAGTCGTCTCTAAATTTAGGGACGACAGCAATTTCTGTCCCCAATTTAGGGACGCCTTATTATCCATCCCTAATTGGTCCGTAAATACGGACAGATTAGAGACGGCTCTTCAGTACGCAAAATTGGGGACGGATTCGGGACATATTTTATTATTCGTCCCTAATCTGTGTATAATCCGTCCCTAAATATAGGGACGAAAATGTCAGTCCCCAAATTTCGTCCCAAATCTTGAATTTTCTAGTAGTGTACCCTACTTTCGTGGCCTAATCTCGGTTGTTCTAAACCTGATCTTCTAGGAATAGAATTCTCCTTTCGGTCCTTCTCCTAATCCCTAACACATGCATCTACTTGGCCTTCGTAAATACAAGTCATTCAAGCTCTCAGACAAAGAATAGATAAACAAAAACGGGAAATTGCATTCAAAGATAAATCAAAGTGGTTCCGGGATAGCGATGGGCTAATCCCTTCACTTAGAACAAAACAAACTACTCGCTCATGCATTCAAAAGCAAACAACATAATTGAAGTAGAAAGTCTAAAGAACATGAAAACCAAATGAAACCGAAGTCTTGATTTGATCTCCAATGCTCCTTGAATGTCTCCTTCGCAAAAGCCTCCTTCTTCTTCAATTCTCTCTCTACATTCTCTCTTCGATTCAAAACTGAAAACTCACTCTCTAACTGAACTCCCTCGACCCCTAGATCTTCTTCTTCCTTTTCCTTCTTCTTTTCTTTCCTTTTCTCCTTGTTTTTCCTTTTGGTAGTTCAGTTCTTTTCCTTTTGTTGCAGTAGCCAGCGATTTTGCCTTTTCATGAGTTTTCCATTCTTGATCAAGTTGGGCAACGTTGCGAATCCTTTCTCCAGCAAAATCTCTTATTCCTCTTCTCTAAATTTGTTTTCCTTTTCGTATAAGTCACCAACATGTTCCTTTTCGCGTTTAGATAAATTAACTTATCTGGTTGTTGCAGGTGACGGACGCGACCCGCGCGGGCTGAGTTTGTGCCCCGCGCGGGCGCGACGCGCATGATCGCGATGAAAATAAGGCCTCCCCGCGCGGGCTAGGGAGTGACCCACGTGGGATGAGTGTCATGGTGAAACCCGACCGTGTTGATGGCTTGCTCGACCCCTGCTCAATTTGCTGGACCAATTGCCGAACTAAAGGCCCCGCACGCGCTAGGGAGTGCCCCGCGCGGGCTGAGCTTGTTCTTCGCTGATTCTCGTCCCGTTTGTTCCGTGATGATTCTCGATGTTGGTACTTTTCCTCGTGTACGTCCTTTAGCTCCAAAATGAACCGAATACGCATTAAAACCTGTTAGAACATGAAAACACGAAAACGAGTAAAACGGATACAAAATCATACATAAACATCGCACCTATATCGTAATATCTGTAAAATCGTTCAAGAAATACGTATGAAAATGAAACGATCAACGAACGGGCTGGTGGATGAAGCACATGCACGATCGGGCTTCAACACCTGCACAACCGGGCCAATTGTCCAGAATCACCCCGTAGCTGATGCACAGCCCGGCTTGCTCCATGCTTGGTCAGGCACTCAAGGAGAATGCATGCACGGTCGGGCGTTTACATGAGCACGGTCGGGCTTGCATGGCAACAACCAAGCGAGATACAAGGACACCATTTGAATGAGCGTAAAATTAAAAATCAAACTAGAAAGAACACGGAGAGACAAAACCAGAGAAAATGAGAGAAGGCAGAGCACGGTTGGAGGAGGAGACTTCGGCCACATTTTTTTGTTCATACTTTCTTGATTTCATGTTTGAATGCGACTAGATCCATTCGACTGAGATTAGACATGTTTGAATGAGATTATATATTCGTTTATGTATCGAGAGAGTTAGAGTTGAGTCTCAGAATTAGCCTTCGAATGAATTAGATTAATGAGAATCAAGCGATCGATTAATCTATTTAGGAACAGTAATAATCGAGGTAGAATTCCCATTGTACTTCATGCGCTTAGGATATAAGTTTACTGCATTGAGAGGTGAGTACGTTTATCTCCTATACAGTGGATTTTGACATCGAGAGAGTCACTTCCGTTAATATAGGTCGAGTACCCATTGTTCTCGACAGTAGAGGTTAGAGTTCCCTGTCGTTCTTCATGCATCTAGGCGTTCTGTGTTGCATCGAGAGATGAGTGACGTTGATTCCCTAGGCAGAGGATTTAGGCATCGAGAGAGTCATTTCCGATAGTTGAGGTAGAACTCCCCACTCGTTCTTAATGCATCTAGATGTTCCATGCTGCATCGAGAGATAAGTGATGTTGATTCCGTAGGTAGTGGATTTAGATTTTAGTTCCTTATCGATTGATATAACCGATTTCATGTTCTATAGAAACATCCATTGCATGTTCCGTCGTTCCCGAATCCCGTGGTACTTTATCCTGTTGAGTCTAGCTTCGTCATTATTTTATTATCTTTACTTTTCTAGTTCGATAATCATCTATTGATCGATCTTCTTCTCGTGAATTCTTAATTCTAACACTGCACTGAGTCCCCAGAGTTCGATCCTGGTATTATACGTATCGTATACTTGCGGTAGACTGGCCTAGGAAATTAAAACTCTGATTTCCTACCATCAGGCGGGAATTACGAAGACCCTCATCTACATCCATGAGACTTCTTAGAGCTTTCAAGCACATTCGAAATTATGGAGTCTCAGAGGATGTGATTTTGCTACTTTCCCTTCTCATTTGGGGGAAGAGGAAAAACGTGGCTGCAATCTCTTCCCGGTGGTTTGATCACTACATGGGACCAGCTCTGCACAATATTCCTATCACGGTTCTTCTCCCCGAGCAAGATGATCCAAATGCAAGGAGAAATCACTATGTTTAGATGCCGAGAGGGGGAGACATTATTTGAAGCGTGGGGAATATTCAAGAACCTTTTGCAAATGTGTCGTCATCACTGTCTTGAGCAGTGGTATGTGATCCAAACATTCTACAATGGGATCACGTATGACCATAGAACGACGTTAGACAACGCTGCAAGAGGATCGTTCATGGACTTAAGCATAGAAGAGGCATACGAACTTATCGATAATCTTGCCATGAACCACACCACGTCGTCTATGCCAAGAAGTATGCCAAACAAGACACGAGGTCTTTACGAAGTGGATCAAAGAAGAGCGATGGGCAATGAGGTGAATGCCATGTATTGTACAAATTGTGGAGAGACGGATCATATGGCTACAATTGCATGATACAAGAAGGCATGGAACAAGTAAACTACACCAAACAGCAAGGCAATGCGCAATTCGGAAACACTTACAACTTGAATTGGAGGAACCACCCGAATCTTTCGTATCGAACGAACCAACCAATGAAGTATTCGGGATTCCAACAAAGGCAGCAGCCATACAAACAATCGCAGCCATTCCAGCAAGTCCAGCAAGCTCCTCAAGCTCCTTCGTCAAGTCTTGAGGCGGTGATCATCGAATTCATCAAAGAGCAAAGGCAACATCAAGACAGCATCAAGGAGCAACAATCACTTCAAGCAAAATTCAATGCGGATATGGGGGCAGCGATGAATGAACTCAAAACTCGAATGGACTCCTTTGAGCATGCATGTGAAGATGCTAGAAAATTCCTTGCGCAGCAGGCTGCATCATCCTCTCGAAATCCTGGGATGCTACCCGGAAAACACGGTCTTAACCCGAGAGAGCATGTAAACGCCACTACGAGGACACGATAGAGAATCCGCCCTTCAAATTGCAAAAGAACATTGCTAGAAATTCAGTGGACAAAGGATAGGGAAAATTGCGATCATGGAAGGGTATGAGCCTGATTTAGAGAAGCCATATATTGCTCCCCTGGCATACGTACCTTCTGTACCATTTCCTGGACGCTTGGTGAGCAGCAAGAATCGAGAGAGTCTAATCAAATTCTTCTGTTGCCTCAAGCAGCTCGACATCAACATTTCGTTCGTGGAAGTCCTCCAAAAGATGCCTAATCAAGCAAATTACCTTAAGGAGGTTCTTTCCCAGAAGAAGCGTATCAAAGAGAGTGAGGCATGAGCACTCACCGAAGAATGCAGCGCCACTCTCCAAAAAAGGCTGCCACTGAAGTTGAAGGACCCCGGAAGCTTTTGCATCCCATGCACCATAGGATACATTGATATTGACAAAGATTTGTGCGATTTAGGAGCAAGCGTGAGCCTAATGCCACATTCGGTCTATAAGCGTATGAACCTCGGAGATATGAAGCCTACAAAGATGTGTCTATGACTCGCGGATCGTTCGGTAAGGTATCCGGTGGGAATTGTTGAAAGCATTCCCACCAAGGTAGGTAGTATTTGCATTCCCACTGATTTTGTGGTACTTGATATTGAAGAAGATTCTAACGTGCCTATAATTCTTGGAAAACCACTTTTAGCTACTGCAAGTGCGAATATAGATGTACAACAAGGGAAGCTCTCTCTACGTATCGGTAACGAGAAGATTGAATTAAATTTTTCCAGCCCCAAACAGTCATTCTATAGAGTTCATGTGCTGGACGAACCGGCGAATGACACGTTTGATCGAGTACGTATTTTCGATCTTTTTGAGAGAGGGCTAACGAAATTTTGCAATGTTGCAGGACTTACCAATAAAGGAGCAAAGGTCTATACTAAATTCGTGAGTGCCATTGAGGCACTGCAAAATGCTCCACATGAGAAGACGTCACATGAAACGCTCACTGATTTTGTGGTAAAGAATCCGTCCAAGCTTCAGCTTGAACCTCTTCCTTCTTCTTTTCGGCATGAGACGTGAAAGCCACACGTTCGTCTCAAGATGCATAGGAGAGTGAGCCCTTCAATGTCTATACACGGAATGCTTGAAGAGGACAGCTGCAAAACGTCCATCAACGATCAAAGGAAGCTGCATCAATGCTTAGAAGAGAAGGAGCGACGATGGCAATATGCGATGAGAAAGAGAACCACGCTAAAACATGGCACGATACGAAGACCCTACCTCGTGGTTTTCGACCAGGTGATTTTGTTCTACTTTTTTACTCTCGTTTTAACTCTTTTCTGGGCAAATTACGTTCCCGTTGGTCTGGTCCTTTTCAGGTTCGAGAAGTGTTCACACATGGTGCAGTAGAACTATGGAGCGAGTCGAGTGGGACATTACAGTTATATCAAGCCGCCCAACCGATCGAAAGCAAAAACTCCATCTCCTTATTCGATCCACCCATCGCGCACACATGAAGCATGGAGACGTCAAGCTTAACGACATTAAAGAAGCATTTTTTGGGAGGAAACCCAGCGTTTTGTTGTTTCGTATTTTGGACTTGGTTAATTTGAAAATCATAAAAAAAAAAGAAGGAGACCGACAACCGTGACTTCACCTTTCCTATCCACCATGGAACAACGTTGTGTACAACGTGTTGTGTACGATGTGTTGTGTACAACATTTTGTGTACAACGTGTGTGGTACAACGTTGTACAGACATGAATGGTAAATATTAAACTTGAGTTTGAATTTTTAACTTACACGTGTTTATACAGTTTGAATATTAAAAAAAGGAAAGAGATGAAAAGGACATATATGATATTTTTCAAAGCATAGATCTCAAAAGAGGAAAACGACAAATTTGATCTATTAAAGCATAGTTCCCAAAAGAGGAAAAACACAAACGTGTATCTCAAAAGTTGTAAGCATATTTATTTTCTCAAAATTCAATTATTTTAATAAAATAATTTGAATATTAATAAAATCGGGGTATACCCTCGTCGAACTTCAAATTTTGTCTTGTTGAACTTGTTAAATTCGTGTTTACATGACTTGTTATATCATAATACATGTTTAATTTCTGAAAATGATACATTATAATTGTTATAGCAACAAACCATATATTATGTGATGAAACACGTAACTTGTACATCAACCTCATACATTGCCTTGTGAGTCTTAGCTTATGGCTGATTATTAAGAATTATAACAATCAAATGATAAATTTTGATTTGGTACAAATGTGGAATAACACATTAGGTTAACTAATAACTAAGGTTCAACCAAAAAATCAAAGGTACAACTAGGGTACAACTCAATTTAGAAAATATAATTCAATATTTTTAGCAATTTCATGTTGATTGAACATCTTTACATTTACCATTTTGAATAAGTTACGAACATTTTTAAATCCCATTACTATGATTTCAAGGGGTTTAAAAATATGCATAGTACACATTGTATGTACACGTTGTACACATTTTACACACATGTTGTACGAACGTTTTTTACCCATTTTGTACAACATTCGTGGTAATATTTAGCAAGAATGTTGTACACAACATGTGTGTATAATGTTTGTGGTAGTACTTGGTACACACGTTGCACAAAACGTGTGTGTACAATGTTTGTGGTAGCACTTAGCACAAACATTATACACAACGTGTGTGGAATAATATTCGCGGTAGTACTTAGCACTCATGTTACACAATCTATTTGTATTTAACAATAGTTAAATGTTATACAAAAAATAATACTTGAACGTTAACAACACTTAACAAATACAATACTTAAACGTTAATGATATTTATACAACAACAACACTTAAACATTCTTTCGCATTAATTTTTTCAGCATTCAATCATCATGAACTACATCCTTTTCGTTGCAGTTGTCCAACAGATGGTATATGAGCTAATCGTACCTTCTTTCTACGTTTGATTCCTTTTTTAGGAAATACCACCAATTCTAATATCTCATTCAGAACGATTCAATAAGTCTGATTGGGAAAAGTATTGATTATCCTTACATATGTGAATGCCTATTGGTCATTCAATTAGAATTTTGAAAGCAAATCGTGGATTTGTATATCGTTAGAACATTATTTAGCAGCGACAAGAGCATGGACAAACGGATAGTTATCAATATCAAAGGCTCTAAAAGTACACGTTTGACTTCTTCAATCCGCTGAATAACTTTTTCCATCACGGCCAATGATATTGAATTCAAGTGCAATATTGTTTGGTTCATGCACCTGCAGCCTTGTCGACTCCATGAACCATGTGTGTAATATGTTTTCCAATGAAGGTGTCCCATCTGTGAACTTGAGTTATTAATAGAATCTTTTCTATGCTTATTGAGCCATTCTACTACATGTAACATTATTACATCCAACACTGGCAACAATGAGTACGTCCTTGCTTCTTTAAATACCAAATTGATAGATTCAGCGCCATTGTTAGTATCAATATTGTATCATTCCCCGGGAAAATAACATCTTGCCCATTTTTCTAGTTCAATACCATCTTCGACATAGGTAGCAGTTCGAGGGTACTTAGTCTTGAATTCATCATATACCTCGTGAAATCGAGTCACCGCATACGTCTTAACACATTGTCTAAATTTCTTGGCTATAGATTCCCTATATGTTTTCTTACCGTAGTAAACTTTAGATTTCACATTTTATGTTAAATGTCAGACTCAAAACCCATGTTTAATGTTCTTGTGTATCCCATTTATCGCCTTGGCAATACTGTTATTTCTATCCTAGACACAAGAAAAAATCATTATCACCTGGTATTAGCTCTTAGAGCATCGTCATAAATCATGTCTAACTAGCATCATTCCTGGAGTCAATTAAAAGCAACTAAACATTCGTGAAAAGTGGTCTCTTGACTTGCAACAATGAACAAGACTCCATTATACACATTCTTCAAGAAAATTCCATCCAAGACAATGAATTTTCTTAATGCTCTAGACCCCTCAACACAAGCTCCCAAAGCAACAAATATATAGTTGAATTTGTTATTGTTGTCTAATTCAAGATGTGTAATAGACCCCTCATTCACCTTCTTTAGCATGTGAAAGTAATATGGAAGCATTTCAAAACTAATTTCTGGAATACCGCGTAAATCATACTTAGCCAAATTTTTTCCTCTCCATGTTGAAGAATATGATAGTTTTAAATCAAA
>CM071874.1:22226673-22228137 GCA_036759665.1 Gynandropsis gynandra
AATTGTGTATGAAACGTAGTGATCAATCACCTCTCGCCTTTTTCTCGTGTGGTTGTTTCTCCATCTCTCGTAGCTACCTCTCGCCTCCGTCACCTCCAACGCTTCATCTCTTCAACTATTTCTTCGCTTGTCTACCATGAGAGGGAAGAAGTTGAAGACGGGTTCGGATACCAACGGGTATCGACCTTATTGATCGGGTATTCGAATCTCGGGTACCGACCTTCATGGGTTCGGGTTCGGAAAGAAACGTTCTTACCCGTCCGAGTTTGGATACTCTAAATACTCCGGATAGCCAACCCCTGCCCACCCCTACCAATGGTCACAAAGGTCACAATGGTCACAAACGCCTCCCATCATCTCATGTGTGATTATTTTAAATTATGTATGAACTCATTTTATTTTGTTAAGTTTGAACTCAGTTTATTTTTTTTTAAGTTTGAACTCGATTTATTTATATATGAACTCGGTTTATTTTGTTAACTTGGACAAAAGTGAAATTTTGGAGGAAACCGAAAAATGAAATTTTGGCGGAAAGTTGAAATATTTTTTGAAATTTTGGGGAAAATTTCGGTGGGAATGGCAGGTCCCACATGTTTTCTGAAAACCATTGTATGGCCACAAAGGTTACAAATCACTTTGGACGTTTAAATTGTTCTTTTGATACATTTAAGAACGTAAATCATGTTAATTCATATACTTTACAACATTAAACAATAGCTAAAACGGATTTTTGCGCATGTGTTACGTGAAGTGTACAATGGTTAAATGTGTGTCAAAAATGATTGTAGTGTTTTAATAACTCGTTGGATGAATTTGAGCATATTTTAAAAAATACATTTGACATTTCATCAAATTTCGCCATTATTAATATTATTGTCTATTTTGATTCCTGATTAAACATCTACAATTCAAAAATTTTGAAAATAACATTTCTAAATATGGGTCATATGGGTCGCATGGGTCGTCACTCAGCCGCAGTTGCGTGACTGCATTTGATACTTATCCACATTAAACATTTCATAGTCGCACGTTCTTATTTGAGGACTCACTACGAATCTTCTACCCTTCTCATTTCTCTTCTCATACTCAACACTCAGTCTATTTAATTCAATAACCTTATACTTGGGTGCTTGTCCAAACCGTTCTTGTACAGTGTTAACATTTGAGAATTATCACACTAGCTGCTTTCAACCGGCGGAATATCAGAAATACCTTTATAGGGCTAAACCACTTCAAAAATACCCTTCCCTAAAATAATTATTAAATCCGAAAAAAAACTAAAGAAAAGACAAACTTGCCCTTAATGTTCGAACGTGGAAAAACCCACGATCGGCAGTTTTTCGACGTGAAACCGAGAAAGCCGAACAGTTTTTCGCCGTGAAACCTGTTTAAAAGTTTATAGCAAGAAAGAAATAAGTGATGTCGAACTTGAGAGGGATCGATTTGAAGTTGGCGAGAAGGAAA
>CM071874.1:22248098-22272439 GCA_036759665.1 Gynandropsis gynandra
AAGGGTCGCAGGGGTACAAGGGTCGCAAAGGATTGAAAGGGTCGCAGGGGTCCAAGGGTCGCAGGGATCCAAGGGTCGCACGGTCGCGTGGGTCACGAAATTTACCCCTCTTTTTATGTTTTTGTTACACGTGTAATGGATACGGTGGATGAGAAAATCACACTGATTTATTTTTTGTATGATGGTAAATGGGAAAAAACCCAAATGGAGAATTTGAATGGGTTGGTAGAGTTCAGGAAAACCAGAGATATTTTTCTTATTGTCCACCGATTCGTTTGACATACCAGCAACTTATTGAAGAGTTATGCATAAAGATGATGGTGGAAAAAATACAACGAAGTTGAAGTTAAGCTATTTGCCCAATATTTGTGAAAATAGGAAGCCGAAATATATAATGAATGACAAACATCTTATTTATTATATGTTCGATCGCATAAGAGGAATTCGACCACTGCTGTATGTGGAGATAGAATCGGCAGGTGTGAATTGTGAAATCGAAATTGAGAGGGAAGTTGAGCCTCTAATTCCTGCTTTTGGAAGCATTGCTAAAGAAGGTGAGGATCGAGGTGTTGTAGATTATGATGACTGTGTTATTGTAGATCTAGATAAAAGTAGAGTTGATGAGAGTAATCCGGAGACGGATGATTCTGATAGTGAACATACAAGCGGGTTAAGAGAAGAATGTGGGTGTGCCATGACTGTGGTAGTTGATGGAGTTGCTTGTGACAAGAATAAAGTTGTTTCTGATGTGCGAGCAGAGCATAAGTATGGTGATGGTGAGAACAACTCGCAAATGGTTGTTCACAATGGCGAAAATAATATCTTCGAGTTCGGAGATGGATTTGATCTTAAAATTGGGCAAGAGTTTGATAGCAAGAAGGATGTACATGCATTTGTAAGGAAGGGTTCAATCGAAGCTTCGTTTAGATATACAACATTGAGATCTGATATGAAGCTGTGGGAAGTACGATGCAAGTTTTCGGGAAATGGTTGTAAATGGAAATTACGAGTGGCAGTAATCCCGAATTCCAAACGGTTTAGTGTGAGAACACATCATCCCATTCATAATTGTTCACCTGTATCTAAACGCACCGAAGCTACAGAGGTACTATCAAATGGTTAAGGATTATTTGAAAAAGGAATTTGCCGGAAGTTATGAAACACCTCCAGCAAAAGAATTGATGGCTCGTGTAAAAGCAAAATATGGTGCCAATGTATCGTATTTGATGGCATTAAGAGGCAAATGTGGTGCTCAAAAGGATATTCGTGGTGATGACTTTGAACATTATAGGAGGCTTCCAGGGTGGTTGCACATGTTTTATATAAGAAATCCCGGATCTGTCGCAGATATTCAGTTCGACAATGATGGGAAAAGCTTCAAATACCTTTTTATGGCTATCGGAGCGGCTATAAGGGGATGGAAATACATGCGTAAAGTGGTTGCCGTGGATGCGACATTTCTGACAGGAGTGTACAAGGGAGCATTGATTATGGCGACCGCGCAAGATGGTGAACATCACCAATATCCTCTTGCATGGGGAATAGTCGACAGAGAGAAGGACGAATCAGGGACGTGGTTTATGTCAAGATTGCAACAGGTGGTACCGGACGAACGTGATGTCGTTGTGATATCTGATCGCCATAAAAGCTTGATCAAAGCAGTCAAACAAGTGTATAAAGAAGCTGATCATGGTTTTTGTGCGCGTCATATATCGCAAAATATAAAGAGCTACATCAATAAAGGCCATGGTAGAAAGACGAAAAGGGGTGATACTGTGGCGGAAATGTTCTTCAGATGTGCGTCAGCATACACGGAGAACGAATTTGAAGTGCTATTGAATGATTTGAAGGCCAGGTATCCTAATGTTGCAAAGTATTAGGAGAAAGAGGAACTTGATCCTGTTAAGTGGGCAAGATGCAAATTTAAGAGGGAACGGTACAACTTATTAACAACTAATGGCGCCGAG
Organism: Gynandropsis gynandra; assembly: GCA_036759665.1. NCBI lineage: Eukaryota > Viridiplantae > Streptophyta > Magnoliopsida > Brassicales > Cleomaceae > Gynandropsis > Gynandropsis gynandra. The sequence goes on from CM071874.1 coordinate 22,250,066, forward strand.
TCAATAAACTCAACGTTGAAGAAGTCAAAAAAATTGTCGATCCTAGGGCTATTAGATGTTTGTTTGGGAAAGACAGTGGAATGGTTCAATAGGTATAGGCTGGAAGCAGCTACCGGTGATGATTCTCAAAAGTTAACACCTTACGTTGAGAAAACGTTACATGCACGGTTTGGACAGGCATCCAAGTATGATGTTATTGAATTGAACAGTCTCACTGATGAGTATGAGGTGAGAAATGAGATGGGTAGAAGATTTGTAGTGAGTCTTCAAAAAAGAACGTGCGAATGCAAAATGTTTGACGTAGATAAGTATCCATGCAGTCACGCAATTGCGGCAGCACATAAGGTTGGTAAAGGTGACAAGATACCAGATCTATGTTCACACTACTACCTTCGGGAGACATGGCGTTTGGCTTACCAAGAAACCGTGTATCCGGTTCCTGATTGCAGTGATTGGGACATTCCCCCTGACGTGTCTCAGCATGTGTTTGAACCTCCTATACTGTCTCAGAAAAGGCAAAGCGGGAGGCCTAAAGTGAATCGTTATCCTGGACCCGGTGAGGCTCGGAGAAGACAAACCCCGTCTGCTGCGTCGAGACAAACCCCATTTGTGTCGCCACAAACCCCGTCTTCTTCGTCGGTACAAAACCCATTTGTGTCGCCACAAACCCCGTCTTCTTCGTCGGTACAAAACCCATTTGTGTCGCCACAAACCCCGTCTTCTTCGTCGATACAAAACCCATTTGTGTCGCCACAAACCCCGTCTGCTGCATCGTTACAAACCCCATCTTCAAAAGCCAGCATCACTGCCAGTGTTTGGAACGTGACAACCGAGACAACGCCGACTTCAAAAAAAAAAGAAAGCTTAGTAAGTTAGTAATTGTGTAATACTATATTATTTGTATTATTTTGATTAAAGTTTTTGGGACTTTCATCCTTATAATTCGATAAATTCTTCATTATGACTCATGCGACCAATGCGACCTCATGCGAACAAATATGACTCATGCGACCAATGCGACCTCATGCGAACAAATATGACTCATGCGACCAATGCGACCTCATGCGAACAAATATGACTCATGCGACCAATGCGACCTCATGCGAACAAATATGACTCATGCGACCAATGCGACCTCATGCGAACAAATATGACTCATGCGACCAATGCGACCTCATGCGAACAAATATGACTCATGCGACCAATGCGACCTCATGCGAACAAATATGACTAATGCGACCAATGAGACCCTCACATGGATTAAATTAGAACACATGGATTAAATTAGAACCCATTCGACATTTTATCATTGTTAATCCGTAAATTCGTCGATTTCGTATGTATTGATCATTATATGCGACCATACGACCAATGCCATTATCAATATGCCATTATCAATATGTCATTATCAATGTAGGATCAAAATAGACTATAATATAAATAATATCGACATTCGAAAACAATGTTGAATGTATTTTTTGAAATTTTGTCAAACTCATCCGACGAGTTCTTAAAACACTACTATCGCTTTTGTAGCACAGACATTGGTTATACACAACTCAAATAGGAACACATGGGTCATAATCTGTTTTAACCATTGATTGACGTTGTAAATGTATTGTTTTGATTGGTCTGTTACGGTTTATCATTATAAACCCCGTAAATTCGTAGATTTCGCATGTAATGTGACCGTGCGACCCATGCGACCCATGCGACCCATGCGACCCATGCGACCCATGCGACCCATGCGACCCATGCGACCCATGCGACCCTAATTTGTAATTAATTAGTTTGACGTTATAAATGTATTGTTTGCTTGGTTTTGGTCATTTTATCATCTTAAACCCGTAAATTCGCCGAGTTCGCATCTAGTCATCAATATATGCGACCCATGCGACCCATGCGACCCTAATTTGTAATTAATTAGTTTGACGTTATAAATGTATTGTTTGCTTGGTTTTGGTCATTTTATCATCTTAAACCCGTAACCCTGCGACCCTTGAACCTTTGCAACCCTTTAACCTCTGCGACCCTTGAACCTTTGCGACCCTTTAACCTCTGCGACCCTTCAACCTTTGTGACCCTGCGACCCTTGAACCTTTGCGACCCTTTAACCTCTGCGATCCTGCGACCCTGCGACCGTTGAACCAAATATTTAAAAATAACAATGTACCAAATATTTCAAAAAATAACAATGTACCGAATATTTAAAAAATAAAAATGTACCAAATATTAAAAAAATAACAATGTACAAAGTATCAAGTTAAGATTTGGGTGAAGGTTTTCCATTACAAAATATCTCCGCCGCCATCTTCTCACGTATGGAAAGAACATTGTCGTCGCAAATGGAGTGCAAATCATTTTGTTTTTCCGTTACCGCGGCTTCTACGTATTTGTATGAGTATACACCACAGTCATTCCCGGTGTCGTTCTGTACACCTTTATAATACTCATATTTCCATTCACTTTGCCCACCTGCCAAAGAAGGAAACCCTCCGAGAATGAACATCTTGAGGATAGCTATTCTTAGCTTCTCAATCACCGAATCGATATTCGTTTCCTTAAGCCTCATCTGGCAGTCGTATACCTTGATGCATTGGGTTTTGAAATCCGTTTTAATGGCTACCCAATGACATACTATATACAAATCGGCTTGCGATGGAACGTTTAGAACCGCGACAAAGCCTACGAAAGGACTAATCGGGTCCGCACTTCTATATGCATACTTGCCCTCCAAACATTGACTAACAAGATCCGGCACAGTTTTCACAGAGTCCAAATTCTCGTACGCCCAATGCTTGAGCATCTCCATGGAAAACATAGGAAAAACGTAAAGTTTCTTAAATACCCGGGGAAATGTCTTCATGTGGCAATACAGCATCAACAACGCCTCCTCCAATTGCTGCAAAAAAAAAAAAATTAACACACATGAATACATATGGCACAAAATGACCTCTGTGACTTCGGGTTTAAAATAACTTACATCATCTTCCAACCATACGTTGGGCGTTAATAAAACCTTCCAAAACTCTGGCCCCCGGCCAACATCTAGTTCAGATTTCCACCAACTGTCATGTCCAGGGTTCTTCAGGAACGTATAAAGAGCAGTCAATTTTTCACCATTGGCGTCAATGAACGAAGGTTCGCGGGTTATCGAGCCATTTTCTAATCCCACGGGCGTCCACCAGAACGAAGGTTCTTCATCCACCTTGTTATCAGGTTCTTGAACCACCTTCTTTTCGGGTTCTTGCACTACACCAATATCTTTCCCTCGCCCTCGCCCTCTACCTCTACCTCGCACTATTCTTGCTCTTTTCGCCGGTGGAGGATCAACATATGACTTCCGTGATCTTAAAACTCGTTTACGAACCGGCGGAGAATCCTTCGATAAAGGTCCAGCACCTGCATAAAATTTACTTCATTAAACACATATGGCAACCAATGCGACCGATGCGACCTATGCAGACCCATACGACCCATTAGACCTTTTGTGACCCATACGACTCTCGGACCCCTTTGCGAACCTTGAACCTCTGCGACCCATACGACCCATACAACTCATTAGACCCATTAGACCCATACGACCCATGCGACCAATGCGACTCAAAAGACCGTACTTACTTGGTGGAACCTCCTTATCCTTACAGGGGGCCTCTTCGGCAGGACCGACTGTAGGTTCCTCGGAAGGAACCTCCTTAGGGGGGGCCTCTTCGACAGGACCGACTGGAGCATCTGCATAAAATTACTTCATTCATTAGATGCGTATTTTGCGACCCATGCGACCCTTGCCGACTCTCGATGGAAATTGACTCAAATGAACTTTTGAGCTATTTATTACTTACTTGGTGGAACTTCATCAGGAGCAACGACTGCAGTAACCTCTCTGGAAATGTGTTCAGTTAGAGGAATGGCGATGGCAGATTCGATACTTTCAATTAATCTCGAAATGTTTGCCAAATCCTCTTCTAAGCCATCTCTAGAGTCATTTTGAGACTCAGACTCAACCGGCTCTTCATTTGGCACTGGATATGAACGTTGAAGGAATTCATCATCTCTAATACTGCCGGAAGATTGGTTTATGGTGCTCGCATCTATCTCGGCAGATTTTGATTTTGCCTTTTCAGCACCTTTGGGATTTGCCGCCTCTGCTTTTGTATTAGGCAAATGAAACTTATTTCCTTCACTAATTTCTGCTCCAGTGTCAGTCGGACTGCAGCTTCTTTTCCTTCAGCTTAATCTTCATCCTCGCCTTCTCTTTCAGCATCAACTTCAGCATCATCATCTCTTTCTTCATCACCTTCAACATCAGCTTCAGCATCAGCTTCATCATCTTCAAGCTCTATCATTTTTCCCCCACGCTCTTTTTCCTCTTAGTCCCCTTCCCCTTCCCCTTCCCTTTCCCCTTCTTTTCATCTCCAAGAACTGCTTTCCGCGTCAGCAGTTCTTGCTCACGAATGTCCTCCCAACAAAGTCCCTTCGGATTTCTACGAATATGTTCCATCCATATCTGAACATCGGGATCGCATCCCTCATAGTCGTCCAGATCATAACTTGTAAAGTGTTCATCGCGATCAGCACAAAGAATACTTCGAATATCCTGAAAAACAAAAAATAGTCATTATTACCCTCTGTGACCCTTGTTTTCCTTGTGACCCTTGTATAATTGTTACCTTAGAATCTCCGATCAGCCTTATGACTTCTGCGTACTTCAGGTTAATACTGGGTTTAACCATCTTCTTGCACATTCTTGGGCATGATGGATCCGCATTCTCTACATCAACATACCATCCCTTTCCGCCCAAACTAGGGATGGTTTCGAAAGGAAGTAACTGCAACATTAAAAAAAATCAGAATGCAAAAAGTATGAAAAAATTCAAGTTATTCGAATAATATATACAACTTACCATTAGTGGGATCATGAAACCGCCACAATACCATTTTGGTTTCGGTGATTCCCCGCTAACGTGCTTGCGGCAAGTATCCACAATCTTCTCGAATGTGTAACGCCCCCATGGAAAGCCTTCACAAAATTCCAAATCATCAACCATGTCAATGAGATCATGGCTGATAGAGTTGTCTGATGAAGGCTTGTGAGCAATAACTTGCGCCAACAACAACAAAGTTGCCAACCTCTTTTTGTCCTCGTCATTCTTCGCCTTCACAAGCTTTCCAATGATTTGTACGGGGGTCACCTTTCCACGGCCGAAATACTTCCGCCTGAATGTATCACCCCTTTTGGACTCCCATCCTTTGGGATATGGTCCGCAGTTCAATCCGGAAATTAGTGCGTGCTCCACTATAGAGTACCGGATGGGAACACCGTTTAAGACGAACCACAACTCCTTCTTGTCCCGTACAATCACGGAGTGATTTAGGAGGATAGACATTTGAACCTTAGTCAATGTGGAGTCACATTGGAAATGGAATAAATGCTTAAATTGCGATTCCTTCTCGAAGTAATGCACGTCGTATTCATCTAAGATTCCTCTCAGCTTCGTTATTGTCTCGTGAGGATAACACTTGGTGGTGATCTTTGGCATTCTGTCCATGTGTTTGAATTGATACACAAACTTCGGTTTTTGGGCCACCTGCAAAATGACCAATTAATTAAAGAATACATTATACTTCTACCGACTCAAGCGACTCATGCGACTCAAGCGACCCATGCGACTCATGCGACTCATGCGACCCATGCGACCCATGCGACCCAACCGACCCTTTGGCTCAACCGACCCATGCGACTCGACTGAACCATGCGACCCAAGCCGACTCACTAAGACAACCGACTCAAACGACCCTTAGACTCCCTGCGACGCTCAAGCGACCATTGCGACCCAAATCGACTCACTCAGACTCAACAGACTCACTGACACTCACACCCATTTCAAATCAATAAACCATTCTGGGACTCGACAGCCTGCAAACCCTAGAAATCGACGCTCAACCGACCATTACGACCCAAACCGACCCACTGAGACAACCGACTCTTGCGACTCAACCGACTCATTGAGACTCAACCGACTCATTGACACTCACACCATTTCAAATCAATAAACCATTTTGGGACTCGACATCCTCCAAAACCCTAGAAATCGATCTACTTACACTTATTGACGCCATTGAAGATTGACTCGTGCTCTCTTCTCCACCGCTGCTGATTCTAGCCATTTCCTTCTTGCCAACTTCGAATTTCCTTCTTGCCAACTTCGAATCGATCCCTCTCAAGTTCGAAATCACTTGTTCTTTCTTGGTTTTTCCAGAATCAGAATGCGGGTTTGGCTTTTACTCTCCCAGAATGCGGTTTTTCTCACGTTCGAAAATTAAGGGTAAATTTGTCTTTTTTTTTTTTCCGATTAAATAATTATTTTAGGGAAGAGTATTTTTGAAGCGTTTTAGCCCTACGAAGGTATATCTGATATTCCGCCATTTTACGGACTGTCTTTATTTTTGTTCAAAATTCGATTAATGATGATTCATAATAAACAATATTAAATTGTTATTATTATATTATTTGTAAAATGTGGGAGCCGTAGTACCAATTTTATGAATTATAAAATAAAATTGATTGTTGTTGAACAAATGACTTGTTCATATTTTCTTGAGCGTGATTAAGCCGATCTCCGGTGAACTCTGTTGAAACCACCTAACAAAGCCTTTTGAAGTACAGTTGCGGAGATATTTATCATTTTTTTGTCATAAATTATCATATTTAATGTTAAAAATACATTATAAATTAGATGATATATATAAAAAATAAAAAATAACATATAAATATATAAATATTAATAAATATTATTAATATTTAAATGATCATAATTTCTTTATATTACTCAAAATAATTAATAATATTATAATTTAATTCATAAAAATATAAAAAATTACATCATTTATTCTATACTCAAAAATTCTGTTTTAGTCATATTATCTCTCTCTCTTTTAATCCATATCTGCTTCTTTGATTTTTAGCCCTAATCCTTTTTTCGAATATCTGATTTAATTCAATTTTTTCTTTAACTTATTTTTCCTTTAACTTTAACCAACATGCAATTCCACTTTCAAATTTTAATTATAATCTTATTTTCCTCAAACTATTCAAATTCAACCAAAACTCCATATATTACATAAATGATATCAATTCGTTCAATCCTATTAAAACCTTAAAATCTAATTTTAAAATTTTAAAAGATTGGTTTTCAATCCAAAAATTATAAACTAAACAATTCAAACAATCCATAATAAAATTACATAAAATACTAATACGATCCAATATAGAAAAACAACCTATTCCCCTCGAGAATCTCCTTTAGTCTAATTCCCCTCAATAATATGATTTAGTCGACTTTAACCTTCATATGATTCACCAATCGACTTTTACTCTCAACTTAACTTTGATTTTGACATTTATCTGATTTTCCTTTAACTTTTAGCCTTAGTTTAATTTTTTCAACCTATTTAAATTCGGCTAAAATCCACCTATTGGTAACTAAAGTCTTAAAACTTTCTTTTACAGGATTTGTCTAAATATGATTAACCTAGATGTATATTTAGAAACTTTTAGATTGTCTAAAAATCTATTTAGCTAGACAGACATTTAGACCGTGTCTAAACGATCGTCTAAACCACCTAATGACAATGATCATCCAAAAGAGATGCCTAGAAAAACTAAGGCACTTAGTGGCTGCCTAAAGCCTCTAAATGGTCGCCTATGCTGAGTTTTTAGAACACTTCATATTTAAAGGATAAAATAATATTACCATTTAAATTGTTTTTATCTTATTAGCGGAGAATTTGGTTATGTCGTTGCATTTTTCAAAACTTAATCATAATCTTATTAACAAATTTGTCAATTTCCATTTGTGATTTCTTTTATAATGATCATCAAGAAGTTAAGGTTAAATATTGGAAAAAGCATATCAATTTCTTCCTCCGTTAAATTTTATGTTAAATCTTTTCAACACAACTACAATAGGTATACGATTACGAAGCGGTAAAAAATTATGAAATGATTTTCAAAATGATTTTGTCAACACAATGATTGTCAAAATAAAGCAAGCAAAAAAAAATATATTACAAGATATTATAATATAAGACAAGTTACAAAATACATGTTACCTAAAAGTCTTGAGAAGTATATAATTGTATAATTTGTGATTTTCGAGGCTAAGAGGATGTTGCGATATCGTCGTTTTGTTAAAAATAGCAACTCAACAAAAAGAATGATATACTTTTCAAAATCTAAAATAAAAAATATAAGAAAAGAATACGTGGACTTCTCGTGTTTGTGTATATGATCTTACATTAAGTCTGGATGCACCACATCGCCTACAATGAATTTTGTTACATGTTTGCCCAACTTGAATCCTTTTTACGTGGAGATCCTTTTCTTTACAATATATCCTAAGATTACCAGAAAATTTTTCATATCCCAGGCGGGTGGATAAGATTTTCGCTCGATTTTTTCCAAACTTTTTGCATCACAAAATGGAGAAATGTTCCTCTTATAAGCCTCTTACCAATTACACACCAAATAATACTCACTAATATAAGGCTCACACAATATGCATGTTGGCAAATAATACAACTTATATCTCATCCCATCTTTTGTATGTATCTACGAAGTTCCAGCATCATCAACTTCAAATCTCTCGTATAACTACGCTACGAGACACAAACTCACACTCTTCAACTTAGCTCTTTTGTAATGACAAAATCATTGTTGTAGTGTGTATACCATGTACTTTTCTATAATTTTAGTTCTTTTATCAATCCTAACCATAACTAGGATACATGACACAATATCGTTGTTGAATGACTCGACCATATTATTGTGCACATCACTACAACAACAAACATCTTTAAATAATGTGTGACACCAACGACATAAAAGCAACTTATTAAATTTCTTTAGTTTCTCACAACTAGAAATAAAATCTAGCTCATTATAAATGAAGCAATATTCCAAATTAAATGTTTCAAATCTTTCTTATTATGATTATGCTTGAGGTTCGAAGTAATATGTCTCAAACACATACGATGTTTCATATCAGACAATTCTTGTTCCACCACATTCAATAAACCCTACATCAAATTATAAATAAAATTACACTTATAAAATCACTTTAAAAGCACCATAAAATAACGACAACATTGATTTTTTTTTTCCAAATTGGATATAATTGATAATCCTTCTTTAAGTTTGAATATAAACCAATACAATTCTCGGCATTTTCCACTTGTACTTTTGCCCGAACAATATGATAGATTTGGTTGTTTCCATCATGACCAACGACAATCAAAATCCGAGTTGTAATATAACTCTTGAAAAAACAACATCCCACCCCAATTATAGTTCTACAATTTTGTCTCACAATATTTTTAAAACTTCAAAATACACATAGAAACGATCAAATATTTCATATCTTCCACTGTCCCTAATGATTTTCACTTCCATTGATGAACCTAGATAAGATTCTTAATTTTGGCCTCATAATCCCGAAGTCTAGCAAATTGTCCATATTTTTGTTGATGCTATCAACCTGTATTATTTCTTTATTATTTGTTGCATCTTTTTCGGTTTTATATATGGATCATTCCTTAAATCATTCTCAAATATCTTTGCTAATGACTAGACTTTTAAAAACTTACATTTTCTTTTGAGTTCACATGTGTTATAAAACATATAATTTTATCGTTCAAATCTTTCGCTCCATCAATTAGAACATACGTTCTTCCTCGTATTAAAAACTAATTCAGTGACGCAATTCTTGAAATATTCATGAGAATTGAATGTTTGTCCTCACTTTAACTCAAATCCTCCAACACTGATAATGTTTCTTTCTCTAAAATTGATCTATATTCCATTATCATTGTCGATCTGCAACCATTAAGAACTATTAAAAACCAAAATTATTGAAATACCTCATAATTTCGATGCACTAGAACCACTAGAACCACTTTTCAAGCAACCTCCTCTCCGTTGTTTGACAATTTCTTTTGTTTGACCTCATTTCCGATGTTCGAAAAAATCTTTTGTTTGACCTCATCTCCTCTCTTCGACCTCATCTCCTTTGTTCGAGCATCAATGGCCTATTCGAGCACAACCCAAATGAACGTCATCCATCTGCTCGAACGCGAACACCGTCTGTATGTTCAAGGGCACAAACTGTCTCTTCGACCTCATCTCCTCTAATTGAACGTCTTCGCCTCTACCTCGTCTCCTCTACTTAAACGATGTCTCCTATGTTAGTCTGTTCGAGCTCATATGTCGTCTCTTCGACCTCATCTCCTTTGTTCGAACATTGTCGTCTCATCCAAATGAACGTCGACTAAAATAAACGTGGCTCAAAAAACGCTGACGAAAACCTTATTCGAACGCGACCTAAACAAACATTGAAAATCTAAATAAAAAACCCACACATGAAAGTACTTACGTCATGGGAGAACCAACAACGTACGACGAAAGCATTCTTTAATGTCGAAAAATGGACGACGACGATGGTTGAAAAATTGACGGACGAGCTCGTAGAATTTTTGATAATAAACGTAGGAGAACGAATGATAGTTTCATGAGGGAGAGAATAATTTGTATTAATTTTAATTCAGAGTTTTTTATTTGATATAATATTTAACCGGTTAAAAATAAATCGGTTTGATTAATTTATTAATTAAATTCATCTGTTTAATTAATTGAATTAGAATAGTTTGGTAAAAAATTAAATAATTTTAAATCAGATATTTAGGGTTAGAAAGATTTAAAATAAAATTAAACATATGATTATACTATAAATTGAAAAAAAAATAAAGATGAAATGAATACTTAAAAAAAAAGTGGTAGTCGAGAGAAAAATAGGTTTTGGTGTTTTAAATTAAACCGTATAATTAAACTTATGTCAATGGCCAATAAATTGAATAGATGCCTAAATGTAAGGAAAAATGATATCGGGTTAGAGTGGGAAAATGAAAAGGCTCCCTTGGTAAATGTACATACGGTTGTACATGTGTGCCAAGTGTCATGTGTTACGGCCTAACCCACCATTTTAAACCGTAAAATTTCAAAAATACATTTCAACTCCTATTAAAACTTCAATTCTACTTTTTTTTTAAAAAAAATTTCAACTTCAAATTTACTTTTATTGTATTAACAATCTCATATGTTTATTGTCCTTTAATAGACAGTTTTATATCTTCTCCAAAACACCTCGATTTTCTTTTCTTCTGTAACGCAAAAAATATTGTCCTCCCACATCCCACAGATTCGCCGTGAATAGCTTGAAATTGGCATCAAATTCGCCGCGAGTAGCTTGAAATTGACATCAAATTCTCCGTGAGTTCTTGAAATCGACATCAAATTCGACGTGATTAGGTTGAAATTGTTTGTTGTCAATATAGAAGCTTGCAATTAAGTACGTTCCGCAGAAAAACCATGTATATATAGTGATTTCTTTCGTGTTTCTTTTGTGTTTTTTGTATTTCTATTGTGAATTGGATAACCTGAGTGAGTAGTGAGTAATATCTATAGTTTCGATTCTTTTTTTTAAACGAGTCTTGTATTGATGTAGTCAAAACGAATCATTGAGTGAAATGCCAAATGATCGCAATGAGTGACAGTCTCTTCGAGTTGCACGATCACATTGGGTCACAAAGTAATATTAAAACACATGGTCGAAGTGGGTCACAGAGTCTCATCGAGTCACACTGAGTCACAGAGTCATATTGAAACACATGGTCGTAGTAAGTCACAAAGTTGCAGTGGGTCAGAAAGTCGCAGTGGGTCACAAAGTCTCATCGAGTTGCACGGTTACACTAGGTGACATAGTAATGCTGAAATACATGGTCGCAGTGGGTCACAAAGTCTCATCGAGTCGCACGGTCACACTACATCACAGATTCATATTGAAATTGAAACACATCGTCGCAGTGGGTCACCGGATTTACCCTTTTTTATGTTTTTTTACATGTGTAAAGGATTCGGTGGATGAAAAACTCACACTGATTTATTTTTCGTACGATGGTAAATGGGAAAAACGTAAATAGAGAATCTGAATGGGTTGGTAGAGTTCAGGAAAACGAAAGATATTCTTATATTATCCTCCGATTAGTGTGACATACCAGTAACATATTGATGAGTTATGCGCAGAGATGATGGTGGAAAAAAACGAAGATGAAGTTAAGTTATTTCCCCAATATTTTTGAAAATAGGAAGCCGACATATATAATGAAAGATAAGCATATTATATGTTATATGTTCAATTGCATAAGAGGAATTCGACCGATGCTTTATGTGGAGATAAAATCGATAAATATGAAGTGTGAAATGGAAATTGAGAGGGAAGTTTAACCTTTAATTCCTGCTTTTTGAAGCATTGCGAGAGAAGGTGAGAATGGAGGTGTTGTAGATTATGATGACTGTGTTATTGTAGGTTCAAATAACAAAAATAGAGTTCGGAGTAATCCGACGGAAACGGTAAATATTTTTTATTCAGATATTTTTTATAGTGAACATATAAGCGGGTTAAAAGAAGATATAGGTTGTGCAATGAATGTGGTAGTTGATGAATTTATTTGTGGTAGCAACGAAGTTGATACTAATGTGCCAATAGAGCATAAGGATGGTGATGGTGATGGTGAAAATGATTTGTAAATGGTAGGTTATGAGAAGGCAAACAATCAAAATTCATTCTTCGAGTTCGAAGATGGATTACAATTTAAAATTGAGCAAGAGTCTAATAGCAAGAAGGGTGTACATCCATTTTTAAGAAAAGGTTCACTTGAAGCTTCTTTTAGATATAACATTGAGTTCTGTTTCGAAACTGTGGGAAGGACGATACAAGTTTGCCAAAATGGATTTAAATGAAATTACGCGTGACAACAATCTCGAATTCCAAACAGTTTAGTATGAGAATACACTGTCTCATTCATAAGTGTTCACTTGTATCTAAATCAACAGAAGCTTCAAAGGGTACAACGCCATTCATCGAGTTCCCGCCGAACATTTCACCAACATTTTTAAAAAAATAACAATGTGGTTAAAGTTGGTCACAACCTTTCCTTTTCGTCCTTCGATGTTATCATTTTCCACCCATCTTCGAGTTGCACGATCACACTGGGTCATAGAGTCATATTAAAACACATTGTCGAAGTGGGTCATATTCCAGCCTTTTCCTTTTTTCGAATGACGACACTCCGTCTTTCTAACTCTTATCATCTTCCACCCATCTTTTGCTCTAACTCTCATAATCTCCCGTCTTCGTCTTTAACTGAAAAAAAACTTTGAAAAAATATCTATTGAAAATTCCAAAATTTCCTCATTTCATCCAAGTCATTCTTTCAAGCTATCGATAACACTACCTTGTAATCTCCTTCATCTTTCTGTCTGTTAATCTGTTACATGAAGTGAATGTAGAGATATAATTTTTTTTTTTGCTTTTTTGTTACAGGACATTCTAAGGAAGTTTTTTGATGAGCATATTGAAGGAAAAACGAGGAAAATACTATGGCAATGCTTAGAACGGATGTGTCTTACAAAACATGGGAAGTCAAATTGGATGGCTCTAGATTCATTGATCGATGGAAAGATTTCTCCAAGGACCATGATTTTCGAATTGAGGATTTCGTAGTTTTTCGTTACGAAGATGATTTTTTTTTTCACATCACCGGTTTCAAAGACGATATGTATAATCTAAAATATACATCATCATCATCATAATCACCATCATCATCATCAATTGTAGAAGCAAAATCACTCTTCTTCTGCTCGGACATATTTCACGGCAACCGCCACTTATTCAAATCTGATCGTAGATGCATTGGTAAGTGACATCAAACTAATTCATCATACATCACTTTGGTTCTTTATTCAATTTTTAATCATTTTTCCTTATGTAACTTAGGTGATGATGCAGAGCCATCCGATAGGGTTTGCGAAGTCGAGTGGTCTTATCGGTAGACGATGTAAGATAATACTTATGATCAATCAAGGAAGAGAATGGTTGTTAGATTTGAGACCTTTGAGTCGGGTGGCGCTTGAATGAGGGAGGTTGGAGAAAGTTTTGCAATGAAAATGGACAAAACGAGAGATGTTTACTCACATTCGAACTGGTTTCCAATGGAGAAACACATGTGCTTCGGTATGTCCCCCAACAGGGTCTAACAACAACATTATTTGATTTCAGTAATTATTGTTTTGGTTCATTATCTTGAACTTGAACTTGATGTTTGTATTATTATTATGGATTTACTATTATTGTTATTATCGGTATGTATGTGTTTGGTCTCAGTATTTATTTCATTTGTGATCCATATGACCCTATTGACCTTTGTGGCCCTTTTGATCCTTGTTACCCCTTTATATTATTATCGGTATGTATTTCGGTATTTTATTATGTTGTGACCATGTGTATTATTTTATTCTGTTGTGACCCTGTGTATTGACCTTTGTGACCCTTATAACCAATGTGACACGTGCGACCCTACTAACCTTTGTGGCCCTTTTGACCCTTTCCACCCTTGCGATCCTTTCGACATATGCGATGCTTGCCACCCATGCCACCCTGCGACCTTTTCCACCTTTTTGACCCCCGCGACCCTTGCGACCCTTGCGACCCTTTCGACAGATGCGACCTAACATACGCGACCCTTGCCACCCTTTCGACATATGTGATCTGACATACACGACCCCCGACTCATGCGATCCTAGCGACCCTTGCCATTCTTGCGACCCCTGCAATCCTTTTGGCATACGACCCAACATATGCGACCCTTGCCACCCTTGCGACACTTTTGTCATATTCTACCCAACTTATGCGACCCCTGCGACCCCTATAACCTTTGCCACTCTTGCGACCCTTTCAACATATGCGACCCAACATACGCGACCTCTACGACCCATGTAACCCTTGACCCCTACGACCCTTGCCATCCATGCAACCCTTTCGACATATGCGACCCAACATACACGATCCTTGCCACCCTTGCCACACTTGCAACCCTCTCGACATATGCAGCCTAACATACGTGACCTTTGCGGCCCATACGACCCCTTGCGACCCATACGATCCCTTGCAACCCTTGCCACCCGTACGACCCTTGCCATCCTTGCCACCCTTGTGATCCCTGCGACCCTTGTCACCCTTGCGACCCTTTCGAGATATGCGACCCAACATACGCGACCATTGTGATCCATGTGAATCAAGTTCAAAAAATATGAATCAAGTTAAAAGACAAATATATTAATCAAGTTAAAAAAATATGAATAAAATTTTTTTAAAAATGAATCACGTTATTTACAAATAATATGAATCAAGTTCAAGGATGAGATGATGGGAGACATTATTCTTGGGGTACATCGATAATTATTCCATTTGCAAATACTTCAGCAACAACAACTTTATCTACACCTCTCCCTTGCCTTCTCCCTTACCCTCTCCACCTCACGGGTTTTGTTCTTTTAGTGTTTTTGGTCATCTCACTGGTTGCTCAGTCGACGAAGGTTCAACATATGGATGTTGTCTTGCCTTCGATGGTTTTAACTTTTGTTTAATTGCCATTAGACCATCACACTCATCTGATGAAGCTCCAATATCTACATAAAAATTACTTCACTCATTAGACTCATCCTTTGTGACATTGATAACCTTTGTGACCGATGCGACCATTGCGGTCCTTGCGAAATATATGACCTATAGGACATATGCGACCCATGCGAAATATACAACCTATGGGACATATGCGACCCATGCGAAATATGCAACCTATGGGACATATGCGACCCCTGCAACCCTTGCGATCTTTGTGACACATGCGACCTTTTGTCTCAAAAGACCTTTGTGATTTAATATTACTTACTTGGTGGAACTTCGACCTCTTTGATTGGCACTTCTAGAGTTCCCTTAGCACAAACATCAGTAGAAACCTCTTCGACAGGAATCACTCGAGTATCTTTTGCAGGATCCTCGTCAGGAACACCAACGGCAACATCTGCACAAAAATTACTTCATTCATTAGACTCATCCTTCATGACATTGATGCGACCCATGCTACATCTACTACCTATACGACCCATCGGACATATGTGACCCTTGTGACCAATGTGACCCATGCGATTTATACGACCTTTGTGACCCATGCGACACATGTGACCTTTTATGACCCATGCGACCCAAGTGAACTTTTGACTCAAATTATCTTCGTGACTCAATATTATTTACTTGTTGGAACTTCGACCTCTTTGACTAGAACTTCTGGAGTTCTGTCATCACCAACATTAGCGGCAATCTCTTCGACAGGAATTACTGGAGTATCCTCTATAGGAACCTTGTCGGGAACACCAACGACAACATCTGCAAAAAACTTACTTCATTCATTAGACTTATCCTTCGCCACATTGATGCGACCATGCGACATGTACAACCCATTGGACATATGCGACCCTTGCGACATATGCGACCGACGAAACCCTTGCAACCAATGCGATCTTTGTGACCCATGCGACTCATGTGCCTTTTCTGACCCATGCGACCCATGTGACCTTTTGAATCAAATAAACTTTGTGACTCAATATTACTTACTTGGTGTAACCCTTAGAAGGTCTCTTACGGTGTTGATCGTTAGAGGGACTTCTTCTTCTTCTCCTTCTTCTCCTCCTTCTCCTCCTTCTCCTTCTCCTCCTCCTCCTCCTTCTTCTTCTCCTTCTTCTTCTTCTTCTATTGCTCATCAAGATCTGCTTTTCGCGCCACCAGTTCTTTCTTACGGATGTCCTCCCAATAAATACATTTGAATTTCAATGTAGATGTTCCATCCATATCTGAACATCTGGGTCGTTGCACCCCTCACAATCTTCTAGATTATAAATTAATGCTTCCTCGACGTGTTCAACACAAAGAATAATTCGAATACCTTGCAAAAACAAAAAATAATCATTATGACCCTTGTGACCTTTGTGACCCTTATGACCATAATGACCCTTGTGTAATTGTTACCTTAGAATCTCTGATTTATTTCATCATGTCTACATACTTCAAGTTAAAATTGAATTTAACTCGCTTCTTGCACATCCTTGGGATTTATTGTTCTCTTATTGATATTTTCATTTTAGCAATTTTTTTCTTATATCTTTGCGGTTTCTTTTAGTCATTGATCAATTTTTTAACAAGATATTTTTCTTTTCCTCTTTCTCTCTCCTTATCTATCAGTTTGCAGCTCCCATTGGTCTCTTCTTGCTTTTGGATCGACGGTTGATGCTCTATCGTTTCGTCTCGGCGATGTTCGCTGAAGAGAAAAAGGAGGGTCAACAACATAGAAAGGCGAGTCGAGGTGAGGCAAAGAGTCGTGGGAAAGCGATGGCAAGTGGTGATGCGGCAAGGTTGTGACAATGGTGGAAAGAAAGATGAAAAATAAGAACAAAAGAGAACAAAAATACCCTAATAAACTAAATACAAAATTTACAACAAAGACAATTTTGTTATTTAATATGTTTTAGAAATTAGTCTTTTGGTTTTTATATTTCATTTATAAGGATATTTTTGTAATTTTATTATTTAAAAATTTATTTTAGGGACAAAGGGGATCATTTCCTTCTAAACTGTTACGCTTTAATCCTATTTCCCCCTCAACTTTTCATCTCATGATATTTCCCCTATATAACAATAAAAACTCATCGTATTCCCCTTTCTTAAAACTTGTTAACTTTTCTGTCAAGTTTTTTTTTTTAAAACAGGCAATTTTCCCCTCTCCGGAACTATATGATTTTTAGCCTATTCTCACCAAAGATTGTACATTAAGTCTATTTCTCTTAATTTTATTAAGTCATATTATATCCCCTTAAACTTTTAAAAATTTATTATATAAAACTCTCTAGTTTTTTAAGTCATCTTATATCCCTTAAAGTTTCAAATTAATGTTATTATCTCCTAAAATGTGTAAATAAAATATAAACGCAAGATATTACATCTCAAATTGTTTATTATTTTTCTCTAAAGTTTATAAAGTTTATACGCAAAATATTACATTTAAAAATTTATAAACGTAATATATTACTTTTAATAGTAATATATTTAGAAATGTTGGTTATTATATTCATATTTTGATGATTGATAAAAAACGTTAAATAAGAAAATTTTAAATTATAAAAGATACTAAAATATTTTCAACATGAACGAAAACAAAAAATTCTAATGATTACAAAATAATAAGAAAATATGAAATGATGTCCAAATACACAATAGGTTCACGATTACAAAACGATTGATTGTATAAATTCATACAATCGAGACATAATTTTAAAAAAAGATCCAAGTTAGTTAGACATAAAACCAAAATTCATTGTTTGTAATGTGGTGCATCTGAGCATAATGTTAAATTGCATGTAAAAAAACACGAGAAGTTCAAGTATTTTTTTAATACTTTGTTTTAGATTTTGAGAAAATATACAATTTTTTGTTGGTTTGTTATTTTTCAGCAAAACGACGATATCACATATTCTCTTAGCCTTTGGAATCTCAAAATATATCATTCTCTACTTCTCAAGATGTTTAGATAACATGTATTTGTAACTTGTCTTAAATTATAACATCTTCTAATATGGTTGTGTTTATTTTATTTTGAGATATAATTGCATTGGCAAAATCATTTTGAAGATTTTTTGTTGACACTATGTCATATTTTTTATCGTTTTAAAATCGTGAATCTATTGTGTAGTTGGACATCATGTCATATTTTTTTATCGTTGTATAATCATTAGAATTTTGTGTTTCGTTCATGTTGAAGATATTTTAGTATCTTTTATAATTTAAAGTTTACTTACTTTAGTAATTTTTTTCCATCATCAAAATTTGGGTATAATAATCAAGATTTAGAAATACATTAGTATAAAAAGTAATATCTTACGTTTATAAATTTGAAATGTAATATGTTGCGTTTATAAGTTTAAATATAATATATTGCATTTATAAATTTTATAAACTTTAGAAAAAATAATAAAAGATTTAAATGTAATATGTTGCATTTATAAATTTTATAAACTTTAGAGAAAAATAATAAAATTTTAAATTAAATATGTTGCATTTATATTTTATTTACATATTTTAGGGGAGATAAGATTAATTTCAAAATTTTAGGGTATATAAGATGACATAGTAAATTTGATGGATTTATCTAATAAACTTCTAAATTTAAAGATATATAAGATGACTTAATAAATTTAGGAGAAAATTATGTTGAATGCATAATCTTTGAGGGGTCATGATGAATTTTAATAGTTTAGAGGAAAATATAATTATTTGTGATAATTTAGAAGGGAATATGACGAGTAGAAAAGTTGATGGAAAAAAAGATCAAAACCAAATAATAATAAGATATAGTTTTTAATGTTTTAATTTTTGAGTACCTATATCTTATATCTTATAAAAGGCAAGTGAGAAAAAATCTCTTTGCCAAAGCTGACGTGGCCTTATTTTGTGCGTGCGTTTTGATTTCGGGTATCATCGATGGTGCATGTTTGCTGGGTCACAGCCCACCCGTCTACCCGATCCGCGAAGCCGCCACATGGGATGCTGCCATGTGTGTTCTTTATTTGGACAGTTATTTGCAGCCGTTAGATTTTTAGGAGTTGGACGGCCGGATTTCTTCACCGACCACTGGTGATAAATCCTATCCGTTCGATTTTTCTAGGGTTTGTAAGGGTTTTTTTGAACCCTTTTGTTACCATTCTAATTTTTATCTCCACTTTTGCCTCTTCCCAGTTTTCCTCTTCTCTTGGATCTTACCGACGGCCGTCGGATCTGTTTTGTGCAGTTTTCCAAATGTTCATTTTTTTGCTGCTCGGTTGTTCGGCCCTTACCCAGTTCGTCGGTTTTCCCTCGGAAGTTTGATTTCCGTTCGTTTTGTGTCGTTTTCCATCTGTTTATGCTTTTTATTTTTCCTGTTCGACTTCTCTTTGTAGTTCGGCCGGAATCTTACCTCTGACCGGCTTGCATGCCCCCGCCGTAGGTAATTTTGTCGATCTCTGTGCTTAATCATGCACCAGTACTGCTGAAATTGCCGGTGACTTTGTTACGGTTTAAAATTGCCGACGGCTGGATTTCGGATCCGTTTCAGGCTTCCTTCTCCGGCGGTCAAGTTTATATGACCTCGGCAGATTCTGAGTTAGAGGTGGGAGTTTTTTTTAGGGTTTTAAATTACTTCGGTTCGATTTCTCATCCGTTTTAGGTCTTTCTCTTCGGCGGACACATATGTATGAACTCGATAGACTGTTTGTTATCCTTGACTTTTAGGGTTTTCGATTTTTTCTTTTTGTTTTCGTATCCGATTTTCGTTTTGTGTTTGGGTCGTTCTATATGTGTTTGTGCGGCGTGCTTTTTCTGGTGTTGAGTTTGGACCGACGGAGGGCTGATTTTTTCATGGGTTTATGTCTTTTTTTGATAGCCACATATGCATGCCTGTGACAGATCGTTCAATTATCTTATTCGATTTTGGATTTCCCTACCGCTCGGCCGATATGTGTGGGTCTGGCGATCCTTCTCTCGGATTAGATTTAGGGCAACAAAACATTTTTTTCTTTATGATTAGTTCATTTATCTCACAGTATAGTATTGTTTTCCGTTCGTTAATTTCAAAATCTGTTTCTGTTTGCGATACGATTCTTTCTGTTCTTCAATTTTTTCACATACTGTAACTGATGAATGTTTCATTAGTAATTTAGGTTATCACATTTAGTTAATAGATTAGTTTCCATTTCAAATTTGTAATATGCAGTAAATTAATTTATTTGGGCTTTATCCATTTATTATGTTTTGCAAATTCATTTTGATTTGGGCTTTCGGTATTGTAGGCTTTTCCGTGTAAATGGTCAAACAAAAAATTGTGAACAGTGTTGTCTTGCCTATTTCAATGTATATGTATATTTACATCATAGAATTTGATTTGCATTATCTTAGGTATTTTGATTGGGATGTAATTTAAACCTGTTTATCAGGCCTTTTTGTTTTGGACTTTTGGATTGTCACCTAATAATTTTTATTGAATTCTATATGGGCCTTTGGGTATTTGTTTATCTTTGATTGAGTTTATTTTTAATAAATATGATTAAAGAAGTTGTAATTGTATTGTTTAAATGTTTTCATTTGGGCTCTATTTCAGGCCCGTTTATGTAGCTTTTTTTGCTAACTTTTTGATTATCAGATATTAGGTTTTATATGGGTTTTAAGGTTTTATTTATCTTCTATTGGGCCTCTATTTAACATGCTTTTTTTATTTTTTTGGTCATTTCAGATATATTGTTATTTATCTTCTATTAGGCCTCTATTTAACAGGTAACTATTTCTTCCATATATTATTATGTGTCTTGACTGTTTATATATCCGCTTACGTGTCTTGACTGAAACATTAGCTCTGCTGATTCATTGTGCCTATTGTGTAGGTCAAACTCCTAGGTTTCTGTGCTCCAATACTTATAGTATTTATATTATCTTTGGTATTTAGATACAGTGAGTCAAACGATTAGCTGAGCTGATGTGTTTCTTTGTGTTTTACCGACTGTTGAGGTGTCCTTATTAGGTAAATACTTATGCTGAGTCAGTATAGCTATTATAGGTCAAACTTCTGATTTAACAATTCATAACACGTAGAATTTTGTCACTGCCTCTCACCTGTGCAAAATTTAAATGGAATACTTACCGTTCAAGTTTTGCCTCTGCTATTTAAACACCGCACATCTTTACTGTTTCCTCACTTATGTGCGCAAAACAAAAAATAGCCTGTTTAGAGTACTTACAGATAATCCCCTAAACTGAGATCATATTATAAAACATGTATTGCCCTTTGAATGAAATACACCCTACCCAAGAAATCTCTTTCAGAATACGTGTCCGAGTTATTCGCGTGTGGAACTTCGATACTGTTCCAGTTCCTCGGTCGACTTCTAATTGGGAAGTCGTCTTATGCGATGAATGGGTAAATTTGATACTGGTCTTTGTTTTATGGGTTTGTCCGCTGTGCGATTCCAGTTACGTGTATGATTTGTTATACTCTGTGCTATTAAGATTTTTTGAATAATTCGCAGGGTAATCGAATCCAAGCGTCCATAAGGTCAATCTTTTGGTACCGGCATCAGCGGTTCCTCGTGGAGGGAGCATGCTGCATAATAACAAGTTTCACCGTTAACCGAAGTTATGGAGAATATAGAGCATCTCCCCTCCCGTTCAAAATAGTCTTCACCTCTACTACTGTTGTTAGACCGTCTGACGATTTGCCCAATTCAGAGAGGTATTTCAACTTTGCTTCGTATCCAGAAATACTCTCGGGTTCGTTAGACGATTCTGTTCTTATCGGTAAGCAACCACTCAACTGTTTCAATATCCAATTAAATTTATCATTATTTTC
>CM071874.1:22286497-22297804 GCA_036759665.1 Gynandropsis gynandra
GTTTTTTTTTCGCCCGGGGGGCCGGCTCGTCAGCTCGCGAGCCAGCTCGTCTAAGCTCGGACTCGTTTTGGGCTCGGCTCGTGAGCTCGTTTTTTAAATGAGCTAGAAAATACCTAGCTCGGCTCGCTTAAATATGGTCCGAGCTAGAGCTGGCTCGTGAGCCGACAGCTCATTTTACACCCCTAGTTGTGAAGAGATTGTGTTGGTGGTGGTAAGATAGAGGAGGTGTAGGGTTGATTTGAATATGCGGAAACGTGTTTTAATCAACCCGAATAACGATCTAGTCATGTTTACGATTAATTGTTCGGTTCAACGATAAAATACTCAAGAACAGTTTCTGAGATACCTGTAGCGTTGAATTGAGGATCGGATGTGAGACTTGATGATGCAAGTCCTCTACGATTATCCACGCCGAGATCGGGATCGCTTTGATGTGGAAATCAGAAGAACGAAAAACTATTTTTCGTTCTTCGTTCTATTTCTTTTCTGACGGCTAGGTTTTAGGTTTTTAGAATAGTGTGTTTACGAAACCTCGTAAAGCGCTTATTTATAATTATTAACTCTTTAATAATTACAAATTAAACCCAAAACTATTTAAATATTACATAACTGGCATAGGACTTTCAATTCTCACTTTGATTCTGAATGAATTTTCGGATCATATCATTTTTGTGGATTATCGGTATTTTTTTTTTCTATTTTTACAAATATAATTTACCAAATATTAAAATTGTATTAAAAATGTTATCAATAAAGATTAATTATTTTTATTATAAATCACTGTAAAAATTATATTTAAATAACCGTAGTATATTCTTAAAAAATAAATGCAACAACTATATTTAATGTTAAAAATTAAAATCATTAATATAATTTTATACATAATATATAAATAAATTCTATCAGTACAATAAAATTATATTCAAAATAAAAATCAACCCAGATATTATTGTAATATATTTTATTATTTGAAAAAAAAATAGATTATTTATATTAATAAAAATTTATTACTTTAAATTTAATTTTGATTTTTATCGAGAATATTTACGTTAATGAACATTGATAATATTGTATATTGGGAATCGCAATTATCAGTAACAGTTTCAACAAACTATTCGTCATCACGTGATATTTTATAAAAATAAATGTAACAAACCCTGCATACAGATTTTTTGCTAATTTTTTAAACAAGAATTAGTTTATGACAAAATATTATAAAAAATGAGTTTTTTAAGGTTCAAAATACAATAAAATTTTAATAAAATCTTTCTAATTAATAGAACCCGCAAAAGTACAAAAGGAACTAGATTGAGTTAACGAATATTTAACATTATTAAATGGGATGATAATAATATAGATGCAAATATTACAAGTTTATATATAAATAATATAAATTGCACTTTTTTTGCAAATTAGTAATCATGTAAGTTATTAAATCATATATTTAAAATATGTTTATATAAAATTTAAAACACTAAAATTTCATATATTAAAGAACATTAGTTTTGTCCCACATTTTATATACAATTATCATTTTATTTTAAAAGTAATATACTAATTATAATAAATATTTCACATTAAGTCGTAATTGGATGTTAGGTGTGTATTTTTATACACTTATGTATGAATTGGACAGTATTTTTCATTTGCACATTATTTTAAAATAATTATATATATAATTTAAATATTTTAAAATAAATTGTTATATATTTATAATATTTTTCCAATAAAAAATATTCAGCCATGAATAAATATCGTCTGTACGCTGCTCTTTCTTCCTAGGAAACAACGAAAAGAAAGAGAGAAAAAGAAAAGAAAACAAGAAGGTTGAGAGAAAGGAGACTTGTAATATGAATGTGTGTGTATTAAACGGGTCGGGTTACGTCGGGTTGAAACCCGATTCGTCGAAGCTTCTTCCATTGAAGAACTCTGTTCCGTGCAGCTTGAAGAGCTTCTCTAATGGATCCAAAACTCTCTGCATGAAGGTTCTATTCTCTTATCTTAATTCTCTATACCTTTTTTTCTTGTTTTCAAACTCTTCCTGTTTTGATTCATATAATATATGAGTGTATGTGAGTACAGACATGGAATCCGATGAAGAACAAGAAGTACGAAACGCTGTCGTATGTGGAACCTCTCTCCTGTGATTCCATCGCCAAACAGATTGATTACATGCTTAAGAAAGGATGGATTCCTGCTCTCGAATTTGACGAGGTTTGCCTTTTTTTTAATATATAAAAAAAGAATTTTTATACACTTTTTAAGTTTTTATTATAGTATAATATTGTTAACTTTTACGATGAAAATTTTCATTTATCTTTTAAATTTTTTAGGCAAAAATTAAGAATTATATATTAATAGATTTTTTACGGTTTTTATATCTAAACTAACATATTATGATGATTATTTAAAAATTAACCTATAACATTACACATTTATATTAATCGATGTTATATGTGTTCATATTTAAGTTGAAAACAATAGTTGTATGTTATATTAAACTATCATAGTTGATAATAAAAGTGAAAAAAAATATAATTATGACTGTAAAAACAGATCTAAATGTTTATTTTTTCTTTCGTTATATTTCTAAAAATCTATGAAGAAAAATATATGACCTTAGAATTGATATTTTTACTTTTATTTTAAATTCTTAGTCATAATTAATTTTTATTATTTTAAAAACCGCATTAATTATGTTGTGAAAAAACTGCATGATCTTTTATGTAATAAAATATGAAGTTATAGTTGAATAAATTAGATGTAGTCAAATTATATTGTAAGATACGAATTATGTGGAAAAGAGATTTGGATATGTTAACTTCCCAAATTATACTTGAATTCACATATGCTCTCTATTATAAACAATGATGGATCATGGTATAGGAGGGGAGTATTAAGAGGGAAAACAGCAGGAAGCCTGGCTATTATGATGGAAGGTATTGGACATTGTGGAAGCTACCGATGTTTGGATGCAACGATTCATCCCAAGTACTTAACGAAATCGAGGAGTGCAAACAGGCATACCCTAATGCGTATATCCGTTGCTTGGCTTTCGACAACACTAAACAAGCGCAATGCATGTCCTTTGTCATCCACAAACCAACGACGGCCACGGCCGCGGCCACATCGGTTTAAGAGACCGAACCGGTACATGTTTCGTACGGGAATGGTGGATTTTACAATAAGAAGATGTTGAGACACTGTGAGTTGTTGTGGTGTTGGCTTTTTCTTCCCTTTGGTATGACATCACTACTTTGCTTGAACAAAACAATGTGCTGCACCTTGTTTTTCACTTGCTTTTTTCTTTTGGTAAGGTCCCACTAAATAAATAATTAATACTCAACAAATCATTCATTAACAATGATTAAATCTGAAGTCATAATTGGCTAACATTGCAGGAGTCATATAATCCTTAGGATGAAGACCCAAGTTGTAAAAGAAATTTTAGAAAAAACTTTTGTGTTTATTACGAAGCAAAAAATGCCTAAAAGTTAATGAATTATTTTGGTTTACTTATAAAACCTTAGTAATTATCGGAAATTGCCATCCAATATTTGTATGAAAGTTGAAGATTAAGAGAAAATAACTAAATTGGGGGAAAATAATATAATTTATGAATGTGCGTGTGTGTGAAATTAAACACAAGAAACGTTGTATATATCCATATATTATAATATATCCTTTAAGATGACCCCAAATAATTGAAATATCAATGCTATCAGAATTTTAAATACAATAGAATATATATTGATTGATGTAGAATTCATGAATACAAAATTGATATATGAATAATGTTTGAGATTTAGACAATTGATATATGAATAATGATTGAGATTTAGACAATTATATGTAGAATATATGAAAATTATATATATAATAAGGAGGTTTTTCTCTCTTTTATAGTGAAACCACATCACCAAGGGAGATAAAAATCTCTATTTAAATCTAATTTAGATATAATCTTAATAATAATAAAATAGAAAGTAACAATATATTTTATTGTTACTATTATTATTATTTTTATTATTGTAATTATTTAAAAAATTGGTAACAAATTTTTGAAACATAAATTATAATTTCTTTCTACATTAATTAAATTAAAATTTCTAAAAATATTATAAAATTAAATCATATTTGAAAAAAATGAAAACATTAAAAAAAGTTAAGTTGCAAGGTCTTCGCTTGAGGTAATTTATTCGTTATAATAAAAAAAGTAAAAACAAAATTGAATAAAATCGTATTATATTTATATCAATATGTATGTGGATAAAGAAACATATCAAAAAATTAAATAAAATAAAGATTTAAAATATTAATATTTAACGAAACAACCAATACATATACAAAATATAAATATAGGTTACAACATATTTTACATGACATATAAACACATATAAAACTGTATCAAAATAAACATATATTTGGTTTTTATCTTGGATTTTAAATTTCTACTTTAAAAAAAGATTATATACACTAATCTGAAAAACCTGAAAGTTTTCAAAGACCTAGAATCTGATTTGTTTTGTTGGTTTTTTTTCTTGCAATGGACAACTAAACATGGAGGACACACAATTTAAGAAACACAGTTTAATTATCATAAAACAGCGCAACGCGCGGGTATCATTAGATTTTGATAAACGATATTAAAAAAAATTAACACTTATATTAATTAATATATGTTTTTTTATTTCATATCGTTGCGTAATTATCTTTTGTAAATGGATCAATCATTTTTGTTAACACTTCGACCATCATGCTCCACAAATATCTATACCAATCAAAATCTAACGACAATCAAGAAATTCAAACATAAGTTAGTTTTAAATATTCTCAAATTATGTCCATACCTCAATAATTATTTTTAAATCATGTTATAAATTCAATTTAGTCCTAAAAAATTATACAGATACGTATAAGAAAAAAATAGAAAAACTCCAGTCCAAATTATGTAATCACTATCTACAATAGATTACGTTTTACAATTTCAATGATATTATCAACAGATATAATTGTTAGTTTACATTACATCTTATAAATCTATTGTTTTAACCTTTACAGTGAAAATTAGAATTCATGTTTTTGTATTGACCGATATATATATCAAATGTCATAACAATTGAATTAATGAATTATGTATAACGTTTAAGAAACATACAATATAATTATCACAAAATCACGCAACGCGCGAGTATCATCTAGTTATATCCAAATAATAGGATCAGAAGTTGATAAGATTAGAATGAACATCTATAGAGAAATAGAAGGATTCAAATGGACATTGATAGAGAAATAGAAAGATTCAAGAAATAGAAGGATTCAAGAGACATATAGTTTTGTAATTAAATCTTATAAACGAGGAAGAATGATTTTTGAAAAAATATGAGATAAAAATATTCTTTGAAAGAATATTACCAATATTTGAAACAAATTCATAAGAATGACATTCGAATTTGAATAAGAATGAGATTTAAATATGAGATTTAAATAATAAAACTTTGAGAAGAGTAAAGATTAGAAAAAATATTATGAGTCGCTTCTTTACAAATATCGACACAAATAGAATCTGCGATAAAGTGTTAATATAATCGAAACTTGTGTTTAACACATTTATTTTAAATTTAATTTCCATGTCACCTCTAAATGCTTCAAGAATTCTCTAGCACGGTAAACTCAAATGATACAATGACTCACGTCTTTGGAAGAAGTTTCTCCAAATACCTCTACAACTTTTCGAGAAATTAAACAAAAATTAAAATCTCTCTATATTTTTTTCCTTTGGACATTTTGGAGTGACCAGAAAATTCTCAGTCGAGCACGAGATTGCTAAGGCCGAGCATTTTCTCGATAGTTTAGGTCACGTTTTTTTATTGTTTCTAGACTTCTAATGCATGGAAAATTCTAGATGTGCATCCTATGTCTTACGAGGTGTTCCAAGACCTCACGAGCATCGAGAAGGCCATGGAGGCTTTGAGAATGGAATGACACCGCAAAGATTGAGTTCGGGGTCATGGTGCTATTGTGAGAATGTAGAACTAGTAAAAGATATAGGGTTAGGTGAGTGTTTCTCGTGAAAGATATTGGGTGAGAGATGATAGTGTTATGACGCCTTAGAATCATGATGGGAGAAGCACCCGTATCGGGATCCGATAGGATCTTGCGAACGTTGGAGCCGAACGGTTGGGGTCGGTGGACTTTTTGAGCAATACGGTTTTGTTGAACACCGACGGAACTCTATGAGCACTTGTTATGTTGGCAAGAATCCAATGGATCTTTTGAACATTGGCCGAGAGACTTGGGTCATGTAGACCTCGCAAGTCCAATGGTAGTTGGGGTCCAGTATGACCTTGCGAACGACGGGATACTAGTTTTGATTATGGGTTTTAATTTAGGGATGGATTGGATAATTCAAAATTATATGTCATAATTACGTATCTTATATGTATGTTGTGAGTGTGGACGGCTGAATGTCTGAAGACTGTACATATAATTATCTCACTAAGTGCAATTAATAGTGCATATTTTAGTTGTTGGCTGTCATAGATGGATAGAGAATGAGAGGTGAATCACAACCAGAAAACAGGTGCCACGAGTTACGATGGGTTCTTCCATAAGAGTATTCATTAGTTTTTTTTATTGTATTTCTAATGAAGTCTCGAGATGTTATTTTAATGATTGTATTCGAATTTTTTGTATATTTTGAATTTTATTAAAAAAAGTAATGGTATTTATTTAATGATCTCTAACGTGTGACCACCATTGGAAAAGTGTTGTTGGTGAACATTCCAATCCCGATGGAGGATTTTAGATTGGAGTGTTGCAATGTTGTAACAAAACCAAAGTTTTTACAAGTGTATTTTAATGAAGTTTTTGAAAAGCATTTTGGAAAAAAATCGTCTTGACTTAACATATTAGTGGTTTTGACTAAACATACTAACTATCGAGTATAATGTAATTTGTAACTGCATGGAAAAAGCTATCAATTCAATGGTGGGTAGTCATCTGAGCCAAAACATTCATAACTTGTACCAAAGCAAGAGTTCAAACTGAGATGCCTAGACTCCTACATGAGGTAGTGTTTGGAAGCTATTCGAGCGTGATGGTGTCATAGCTTGTTATGCATAACAAGCTGTGTTAGATATTTACAGCAATTGTGAAAGATCATTCGAAGTTGTGTCCTTGAACTAGACGAATAAAATGATAAGTTAGAACACAAACTTTTTTTGAATAAAAAAGAGGTCATATCGATATATTTTTATCCAAGGCAGCACGTGGAGGTATGAAGAGGGCGTCCAAAAAAAGATCTTGAGTAGGATTCTGGGAAAGATTTCAGAAATAACCTAGTGAAATGTTCGAATGAGTCGTAGGATATAGGCGAAAACTTAGGCTAAAAGGATCAATCTATTATGGCAACAAATATAGAACGATAATAGTATTGATGTTATGGATATGACGAATCAAAATTTTTGTGGAAAGAAATATAAATATACAATTTTCCCAATTGGATGGGTTACCTCATCAAATTTTATTTATTTGGATTCGAGCTGTTTGAAAGCTCACTATCTTTTGCAAGACGAAGAGGCTAGAAGTTCGAGTAAGATCTTTCACTTGGGCATGGGATTTCTTTAAGGTCATTAGATTAACGAGAAACTTAATTTGTTTAGTCAAGAGACCATGCAAGGATGTGCGAAGTGCTGGTGAGTCATGTCAGATGGATCAATTAAGAGTTTAGAGATGAAGCCACTAGAATCGTTGAAACCACTTTCGTTCTATAAGAGGCTGAGGCATATGCCAGAATATTGCTTCTTGGATGTCATAGCCAAAAGGCGCACACCCCCCAAAAAGGAGTTTGTATTTAATGAATGATGAGGCTAGAGTAAAATTGTCTCTACGGGGTGTCTTGTAGGGTGCTAAGAGAATATCATAGCCATGACCTAAAATGAGAGGTAGACTCCTTGTGGCAAAGTGTTCATACAAATTATCGCAACACAAATTGGATTGAATTAAAACAGCGGATTAACTTCTAACATGTGCTATAGGGGGCACAATATGATATTATTCGTATTTTGGAGCGAAAAATATGGAGACCGTGAAACAATAGAATATTCGTGGCAATCCGCAAGATCTATGGTATATGATATATAAGACTATGGATGACAATTTAAAGATGATTAACAATTAAATTTGTGTATTAAAGAATATATATAGATTACAAGATAAAATTTTGGATGAGTCCATCGATCAAAGTATCCATTCGAGATTGACTAAGATATATTTTAACATTAAGAAGCTTTATATGTGGTCGAGAATGAAAAATAATATTGTTTTTAGTCTGCAAGATATCTATCAGCTGAATAAAGTCGATTAAATATTTTCAAGCAAGAAATTAAAGATCATGCCAATTTTTTTAGTGAAAATAGGATCGGGTCACTACAAATTTTGTCAAAGGGTTTCCAAGAATCCAAATGGTAAAGGACACCATATGGTGATCGTGAATCATTTAACTAAGTCAGCTCACTTGTATTAATGATCATCTCGTTTTCATACGTATTTCTTACACGATTTTAGAGATGTTTACGATATAGATGCGATGTTTACGTATGATTTTGTATCCGTTTTACTCGTTTTCGTGTTTTTTTCTTACAGGTTTTAATGCGGCTCATTTTCTCGTTTTCGTGTTTTTTTCTTACAGGTTTTAATGCGTATTCGGCTCATTTTGGAGCTAAAGGACATACACGAGACAAAGTGCCAACATCGAGGATCATCACGGAACAAACGGGACGAGAATCGACAAGGAATAGTATCAACCCGCGCGGGTAACTCCCTAGCCCAAGCTAGGCGTTTAGTCGGCAAGTTTGTCCAGCAACTTGAGCCCGACCCGGGCAAGCAAGCAGCACGGCCGAGGCATCAGCCGAGCGGGATACAATCAAGCCCGACCGGGGCACACACCAGCCCGACCAGGGCACACATCAGCCCGAGCGGATCACACACCCAGCCCGCGCGGGTCGCGTCTGTCACCTGCAACTCCAGATAAGTTTATTTGTCTTAAAACGTATAGGAGTTTGTTGGGGACTTATACAATAAGGAAAATGACTTTAGAGAAGAGGAATAAGTGATATTTCGCTGGAGAAAGTAATGGAAACATTGTCCAACTTAATCAAGAATGGAAAACTCAAGAAAAGGCAAAATCGGTGGTTGTTGCAACAAAAGGAAAAGAACGAATGACCAGAAGGAAAAAAGGAGGAGAAAAGGAAAGAAAGAAGAAGAAAAAGGAAGACCAGAAGCTAGGGGTCGAGGGAGCTTCAGTTAGAGAGTTTCGAGTTTCGAGTTCTTGAACAAGGAGAGAGAGTAGAGAGAAGAAGGAGATTTTTGCGAAGGAGACATACAAGGAGCATTGGAGATCAACCCAAGACTTCGGTTTCGTTTGGTTTTCATGTTCCTTAGACTTTCTAATTCAATTATGTTTGTTTACGGACGCATGAACGAGTAATTTGTTTTGTTCTAGGAGAAGGGATTAGCCCTTGACTATCCCGAAACCACTTTTGATTTATCTTTGAATGCATCTTCCCGTTTTCGTTTATCTATTCTTTATCCGAGTGCTTAAATGACTTGTGTTTACGAAGACCAAGTAGATGCATGTGTTAGGGATTAGGAGAAGGACCGAAAGGAGAATTCTAGTCCTAGAAGATCAGGTTTAGAACAACCGAGGTTAGGCCACGAAGTAGGGCAGCAGCGGTTGAGGATAAAACGAATGAATCACAGACCTTATGGGTTTAGTTCAAGGTGTCAGCCACGAAAGTATGGGATAACTTGACGAGATCACGAGTCTATGCCTTGAGAGAGGGCAGATATCATATTAGGATCGTCTGTCTTAGATAACTTGACTGGGATTGCATGATAGATAGGTTGATTGTTGGTTTCGGTAGTTTTGTGGTGAACCAGATTCCTGAAACGTTTGTCTCATTGTTAAGAACTAGTTTGTTTATTTGTTTTAGTATTTCATTCTCAAATCCCATATTTCGTTCGTTTGCAAGTTTGATTCGTAGTTTGAGTTTAGGTTGTGTTGTGTAGTCCCTGTTGAATTGATGACGTGAAACTCAAGCAATATAATTTCATAGACCACTTCACCGTAAGTATACGGATCGTGTAGTACCAGGGTCGATCTCTAGGGACTAAAGCAGCAAAAAACTAAGAATAACACTAAACTAAGACGAATGGAAGTAGATGAAGATGTGGTACGAAATACCTAAAAGACTAAGCTAAGTGGTGACAACGATAGTAGGTTGGGGTAAACTTGGATATGATGAACACTACGGGTGTCGGGATACCGGAAATCGTATGGATGTAACAACTAAAGATCATAAACCTATGGAATTATTGTAGAACCGAATATCAAGATAAAATCAATAGATCTAAGCATTAACGCATAACATTGTTCATCCGTTACAATCCGATATCCCTAACCATAGTTGGGAACCTACTCACTCATGGAGAATACAGATAAAGAAGATAACACAACCCTAAACATGATAGACTCTAGGAAACTCGATGCCTCGATCTTCCCTATTGTGTTATTGATGTGAGGATTGATGCTTCTCTCCTTCTCCAGCGTCTCCCGAGCCTTTCCTGATGTTTTCCAAGCCTTTCCTTCCCCTGTACGTCGCCCCCTTTCTCTAGATCCCTTTTGGTCTATTAATTAGGTCGTTTGAATGCAAGATCTAGTTGGTTGCGAGAAATGCGGCCCGCTTGGGCACCACTTTTACCCGGTCGTGCAGAGGCGCGCCCGGTCGTGTACTCCTTCATGCCCGATTGGGCATCAGCACCCGATCGCGTGGTTGAGCGGTCCGAGTCGTGTAAACTCTCGGGGATTTTTGGGATGAATTAACGCCACCAGCGTCTCCCGAGCCTTTCCTGATGTTTTCCAAGCCTTTCCTTCCCCTGTACGTCGCCCCTTGCTCTAGATCCCTTCTGGTCTATTAATTAGGTTGTTTGAATGCAAGATCTAGTTGGTTGCGAGAAACGCGGCCCGCTCGGGCACCACTTTTACCCGGTCGTGCAGAGGCGCGCCCGGTCGTGCATCAACACTCGATCGCGTGGTTGAGCGGCTCGAGTCGTGTAAACTCTTGGGGATTTTTGGGACGAATTAACGCCCGAGCGGGTACCCTTATTGCACCCGATCGGGTATGGCTACCCGATCATGTTGCCTTCGTGCCCGGGTCGTGCAAAGTGTACAAATAAACCCCGTAGGTTTTACCCGAGCGGGTAGACCATGGTGCCCGACCGGGCACCCTTGAAATCTTGATTTTT
>CM071874.1:22344343-22359318 GCA_036759665.1 Gynandropsis gynandra
TGGCAGACCATCATAATATACATACCTCCATTCATCTTCTCCAGAAGCCAAAGAAGGAAACCCTCCGAGAATGAGCATCTTGGGGACAGCTTTTCTTATCCTCTCAATCACCGGATCGATATGTGTTTCCTTAAGGCTCATCCTGCAGTCGTATACCGTGATGCATCGGGTTTTGAAATCCGCTTTGATGGCTACCCAATGACATCCTACCCATCGATTATTTATCGATGGAATGTTTAGAACCGAGACAAAACCTTCATAATCACTAATTGGTGGCTTGGCGTTCAAAAACTGACTAAGCTTTTCCGGCAAAGTTTCCATATCCTCGTACGTCCACATCGAGAGCGTCTGCATGAAAGCAACAGGACAAACGTAATAATTCTGATACGCGCTGGGATCCGATGCCAAGCGAGAAGACAGCTCCATCAACGCCTCATCCAATTGCTGTAAAAAAAAAATTAACACACAGGAATACATATGACACAGAACTCTGTGAGACTAAGGGTTTAAAAAAACTTACTTCATCTTCAAGCCATGCGTTGGCCTTTAATATAATCTCCCAAAACTTTGGCCCCCGGGGAATATCTAGCTCAGATATCTACCACCGCTCATGTCGAGGTGCCTTCAGGAACCAATATAGCTTAGTCAACTTTTCACCGCTAGCATCAGTGAACGTAGGAAATCGGCTTATCAAGTCCTTTATTAATCCACTGGGATTCCACACAAACTCCTCAGGTTCTTGAACCACCGTTTTTTCGGGTTCTTGAACAACCTTCTTTCGCCCTCTCCCTCGTATTGTTCTTGCTCTTTTCGCCGGTGGAGGTTCAACATATGGCGCAGACTCCTTCGGTAAAGGTCCAGCACCTGCATAAAATTTACCTCATTAAACATATGGCGACCAATGGGACCAATGTGACCTATGCGACCAATGGGACCAATGCGACCTATGCGACCTATGCGACCCATGCGACCCATGCGACCTATTATCCCAATGCGACCAATGGGACCAATGCGACCTATGCGACCCATGCGACCCATTCGACTTTAGCGACCCAGTGACACATGCGACATATGAAACCCATGCGACTCTAACGACCCTGCGGCTTATGCGACCCTACGACTCTAACGACCCTACGGCTTATGCGACCCTACGACTTATATGTCTCGATGGAAATTGACACTCAAATGGCCTTTTCACTAAATATTACTTACTTGGTGGAACTCCATCA
The DNA here is from genome assembly GCA_036759665.1 of Gynandropsis gynandra. NCBI lineage: Eukaryota > Viridiplantae > Streptophyta > Magnoliopsida > Brassicales > Cleomaceae > Gynandropsis > Gynandropsis gynandra. The sequence continues at coordinate 22,345,573 of CM071874.1, forward strand.
GGAGCAAGGTTTCTTGACACTGGATTTGGACGTCGAAGGAATTCAAAAGCAAAATCACCAACAGTGTCGGAAGATTGGGTTTCGGTGATCGCAACTTTCTCGGCAGCCTTTGATTTTGGATTAGGCACATGAATCCCGACATCCCTTAGAAGGTCTCTTACGGCGTTGATGATTCTCTTCTCCGACTTCCTTATTTCCCCTATTAATTTCTTCTCCAGTGTCAGAGGGACTGCAGCATCAGCATCAGCATCACTCACGCACTCCTTCCTCTTAGTCCCTTTTTCCTGCAAAATGACCAATTACGAATACATTATACTTCTACCGACCTAAGCGACCCATGCGACTCAACCGACCCATGCGACGCAACCGACCCGTGCGATCCTCAACCGACGTGTGCGACCCATGCGACTCAAACGACCCTCAGACACTCCGCGACACTCAAACGACCATTGCGACCTAACCGACTCACTGACACTGACACTCGCCCGTTTCAAATCAATAAACTGAGTCTAAGATGGTCATGAAACTACTGCGACCCTTGCTACTCAACCGACTCACGGAGTCGAAGATGTTCATGCAACTCCTGCGACCCTTGCGACCTAACCGACTCACTGACACTCACCCGTTTCAAATCAATAAACTGAGTCTAAGATGGTCATGAAACTACTGCGACCCTTGCTACTCAACCGACTCACGGAGTCGAAGATGTTCATGCAACTCCTGCGACCCTTGCGACCCTTGCGACCTAACCGACTCACTGACACTGACACCCATTTCAAATCAATAAACCATTTTGTGACTCGAAAGCTTGCAAAACCCTAGAAATCGAACTACTTACACTTATTGACGCCATTGAAGATTGACTCGTGCTCTCTTCGTGCTCTCTTCGCCAGTTTCCTTCTCGCCAACTTCAAATCGTTCGCCAACTTCAAATCGTTCCCTCTCAAGTTCGAAATCACTTATTTCTTTCTTGCTATCAACTTTTAAACAGGTTTCACGGCGAAAAACTGTTCGGCTTTCTCGTTTTCGGCAGTTTTTCACGTCGAAAAACTGCCGAACTTCCATTTTTCCACGTTCCAACGTTAAGGGCAAATTTATCTTTTCCTCAGTTTTTATTTTTCGGATTTAATAATTATTTTGGGGAAGGGTATTTTTGAAGTGATTTAGCCCTTTGAGGGTATTTCTGATATTCCGCCATTTCTAAGGGTCTGTAAAATACGTTGTTATTTTTAAGGTTTTAATCAATATGAATAAAACAGTAGTTAAAAAATCTCTTATTTCGATATTAGAAATGTTAAATAAATTGATAGAACACCAGACATGAATATGCATGCATGATCGTAGAATTTACACAAGAAAAATCACTAATTAGGCAGCGGGTGTTAGGCCAAATGGTGTGTAGTTTGCAACACCTAACCCTCAATTTAATTGTATTAAACAAAATGTATTAGGCTTGACTTTTTTAAAGATGAAATTTATAATTTAATTTCAATACAAATTAAAACAAATTTATGTTTTTGTCAATGGGTTTCCAAACCATTGAACTATAAATCATAATTATAATTAATGCCACCACTAGCCTACAAAACTTGTGGTAAATCCATACTGATAATGTATATATAATTTTGTAGTATCATATGATATTCCAATAATACATTGTCACACATTTATTTCTTAGGATAAATTCAATTAGTTTCTTACGGAGTATATATACTTTCAGATGCCACTAATTCAACTTCTTCAAAGGTGTAATACTTTAGGTAGGTTTATAGATAAAAAAACTATTGAATAATTAGATATGAAGAATCATGACTGTTAAACAATGGATAAATCACTACGATAAATATTAGATTTTCTGATACCAAAATTTGTATCTAATTCGTTTGGAAAATTGTTTCAGACCTTTTTTGGAGGGATTTTGTCCGTCTATAATTGAATGCGATAATTAATAACTGTCTGAAATTCGTCCGAAATTTCGAACGATTAAATATGTCTGAAAAATGCTCGAAATTTTTCGTCCACAAAATATTTTTCGAAAATTCGAAAAAAATTCAAGACGAATTATTCCATAAATTTCTTTTTTCAAAAAATTAAAAATAAAAAATCTCGTTCTCCACCTCAATCGCCACCGCCGCTTCCTACTCCTTCTCCTCAACTATCTCCTCTCTGTCTATTTCCTCCCCTTTTTCTTTCTTTTCTCTGTTCTTATATTTTCTTTTCAACTCAACTTAAAATTTTAAATTTTCTTTTTTGCTTTCTCTTTTTTTCGGATGGATTAAAAAAACTATCTTTAATTGTGGACGGATTAAAAAATTCCTCCTTAATTCCGAACGGATTAAAAAAGTTTGTTTATAATTTCGGACGAATTAAAGACAAATTCTATGAAATTTAGGGATGTATCAAAATCCGTCCGAAAAATTAATATCCTATAAAATTTAGGGATATATCAAAATCCGTCCGAAAATTTCGTCTCTGAAGATGAGTAGACATTTATCATTTATATTTAAGCAAACCAAAACTTTTGTTATCATTTTTCCATTATTATTAACGAAACATAAAAGTTTATACGATAATATGAAAATTTTATAAATCAAAAGAATAGTTGATAATACTGAACTATAAATATATTCAGCACGAGGTATATATTAGAGTAAAAAAAATTAATTCATTATCTCAAAATGATTGTTTATCCATCTTTATCTATTATATAATTCAATTAACTTTTTAATTCCATATATTTAAATATAATATCGTTTTAAACATAATTATAGGAGGGATATAAATCTAGATACTAAATATATATTTTCTCTAGACCTAATATACTATTTTGTAAAGGAAATGAACCTTTTATAACATTCACAAAATTTCGCACAACTTCTGTTGTAATGGTGGGTTATACATGTTGCAAATAAGAATATTCGATCACATCCTATTATAAATAGTGATAGAATCTAGATGATTAAAATTAAAGTTTATTTTATGATATCCGTCGTTAATATGTTATTTATTTTTATTTGGGCTGCAAATACTTTAAATCTTTATTTTTCAGTTTATCGACACAATTAATGGAGGAGAATAGGATGTGGTTTCATTTTGTTGCACGATAAAAATTTGACGATTCCAAAGTTCTTTTCATTTTGACTTTTTTGGATTTATTTTCATTTTGATATTTTCGGAATTTATTTCATTTTGGCGTTTTTAGAATTCATTTTATTTTGATATTTGCGAAGTTCATTTTTATGAGTTAAAAATGTATTTTTTTTTTCGTATGTTAACTTGGTTTTTTTTGTTGGAACCTGAAAAACCCTTCCAAACCCCTAACAACCCGAATAACTCAAATCCAAATAATTTGAAAAACCCAATAAAATCGAATTTAATTTGGGTTATTTCGGGTTCACTGTTTTAGAATCCGAATAACCTGAATCTAAATCGAAATCCGAAAAACCCAACCGAAAAATATTCAGATTTAATTCGGATCCAATTTTTATAACCCAAATCGAAATCCAAATTGGCGTCTCTTTTCCTATACATATAGACAAATCTATAGTCTATTGTTTTAAAATTCATTATATTTTAGTCGGACAATTGATGAGATCTGGCATTAATACAGATTAATCGTAATTAGTTTGTGTCTAGATTTTTTTCATTTTTAGTTATTTTTTAATTATTAATATTAATTTAATTTTCTTTCATTTTTTCATAAAATTTAAAACTTCAGAATAATAAATATATTTATTTAAAATTAATTTTAATTTTTATAAATATTAAAATAAAATTATTTAAAAAAACTTAAAATAAATCTAAACATGTAATCAATTCAATTACTGGACGGACCACCGATAATCAACGCCATATATAAACAAGATTAGATGAAATTAGATAAAAACTTATAGAATATTATAAATCGAACCCCAACACATCTTTAGTCTACGCAGCTAGCATAACATAAGTTTGTATCCTCTGCGGCTAATCTCACCGTAAACATTCACCAACCCGATATTGTTCTCGTTTTTTTAAAATAATTGTTTTTGTTTCTCCATAATAAATTGCAGAGTACAATGACAGATAATCCAACTCCTGTTCTCTGTTTTCCTGCTTCAATGATTATATATTACATTCACATATCTCGAATGCCTCCTCCGTTTTTTCTCTTGTATTAACCTCATTGTGTTCCTGTTCCATCCAAAAAATGAAGTACATTCGAAGCAACAGCTTCAAACGCCTCTTCTCCTTTACACGACGTAGTTTCGACGCCGATTCCGAGACCTCACCCATTGGAGACATTGCTCATGCCGCCGACAAGAAGTCCTTCGAGGGGTTTCAAGAGTCAGAGCCGTTTCAGAGACCCACTTGGAAATGTTTCTCCTTTGAGGAACTTTCCGATGCCACTAAGGGTTTCAGCTCAGGTTCTGTCTCTAAAGCATCTAAGAAAAGTGTCTGATTGTCGGAAAGATTGTTTCTCTCTTTTTGGCTAAATTGGATTTTTGTTTTTGCAGAGAATTTGGTGGGGAGGGGAGGATTTGCAGAGGTGTATAAAGGGGTTTTGGGGAATGGAGAAGAGATAGCAGTGAAGAGGATAACGAGAGGAGGAAGAGACGAGAGGAGGGAGAAGGAGTTTCTTACGGAGATTGGGACCATCGGACATGTCTCACACCCTAATGTCTTGTCACTTCTTGGCTGTTGCATCGACAATGGTCTTTATCTCGTTTTCCACTTCTCATCCAGAGGCTCTGTTGCTTCTCTTCTCCATGGTAAATCCCATCAATCAAAAGCTTGAAATAAAAATAAATTCAAACTCCCATCATTTCAGCAGAATCCGACTCCAGAAAGTGATCAGTTCTTTTTTTTTCTGATTCATTGACCTACTTATTATGAAAAATCGAGATCAAAGCTCCAAACTTTAAATGGAAAACTGATGTTTCTGATTCTGGGTTGTTTTAATTCTTGGGGAAATTTCTGTTTTGGGCATTGGGTTCTTTCTATTTTCAGGTTTTTGTGGTAAAATTTGAAAAAAAAAATTCAGTAATTCATTGACCTGCTTGTTATGAAAATCTGAAATCGTGATTTCAGATGTAAATTCACCACCATTGGAATGGGAAATAAGGTATAAGATAGCCATTGGGACAGCGAAAGGGCTTCATTACTTGCACAAAGGTTGTCAGAGAAGGATCATCCACAGAGACATTAAATCGTCCAATGTCTTGTTAACCCATGATTTTGAACCTCAGGTACTTCAATTCCTTTTTCATCCTTTATGAAATCTAATAATGATAAATAATGTATTCGTCCATTTTGTACATAGAGATTAATCCTGTATACATCAATTACACAAAATTAAATCGTGTACATTTGAAATTATTAAAAAATCTGTGTATATATTGATAATTGTGTTGTGTAGATTTCTGATTTCGGATTGGCAAAATGGCTTCCTTCGCAATGGTCTCACCATTCAATAGCTCCAATTGAAGGCACATTTGGGTATAAATCAATTTTTTTTTATTTTCTTTATTTAAAAATACACATTTTGTATAACCTAAATTTCATGAAAAATAGTATCAGAACTTGACATTGTAATAATGGGAAGATATATAAAACAAACAGGCACTTGGCACCAGAGTACTATACACATGGGATAGTTGATGAGAAGACTGATGTGTTTGCATTTGGAGTGTTTTTGCTTGAGCTTATCTCTGGCAGAAAACCTGTTGATGCTTCTCACCAAAGCTTACACAGTTTGGTAAATTCAACTTACCACTTTCCTTTTATTATGATTATTCTTATTCTTTTTTAGTCTTATTTTTATTTATAATTTTATTATTTGAGCTGCATTTTATGTTAAATTATTTAGGCGAAACCAATACTAAAGCAAGGAGAACTAGAGAAACTGGTGGATCTCAGGCTTCAAGGAGAAATCGATATGCCTCAGCTTCATCGTCTTGCCTTTGCTGCATCTCTCTGCATTCGTTCTTCTTCTTCCTGCCGACCTTCCATGATTGAGGTAATAGATATTTATATATATAGAATTTTGAAAGTTGGCCACATTTTATTAGAAATCCTATCTTCTAATTCAAGTACTATTTATGTATGTTTATAAATACCTAAACTTTTCAATTTTTGTTTTTTTTTATATTAAAATTATATCGGAGTAATAGAATTTAACGAAATTTAAAAATGTTCTCGTGAAAATATAAGATTAACAGAGAAGACTTTAAAATTACATGGATTAAGAATTAACAACACTAGTATATATATACATACAATATATTCGTAAAAGCATTAAATAGACTTTAGAGATTTCTTTTTAAAAAATTGGTAATTTATTTACTAGGTTAGTTTAAATAGATAAAAGAGAAATGCAAAAATAGTTTTTCATCTAGATTGGACTATCGTAAGTAATATAATTTTAATTCAATCGAATAAAAATGGAAAGTATGAAAGTTCTAAAATAAAAAGAAAAAAGTAAATTGTAAATAAGATTTGAATAATTTTAGAATATATTGATTATTATTACATCATAAGGATGTCGCGTCTATGAGTACTCAAAGTAGGCTTTTGAGTTAGCTCATCAGCTTCATGACTCAATCCGTCCCATAAAAGTATTTCCGAATTTCACTTTACTTATTATTTAATAATTCAGAAAAACAATATATATTTATTATTTATCTTTTATGTATTGTGGAGTTTGGTAGTGAAACTTTTGTTTCATTATTTTTAATTATATTAAAAATAAACAAACAGCTTTACATACACACGAGTTAGTAGATGTTCCGTCTTCTTACCGACACCTACAAAGGGAGAAAAAGACAAAAAATATTATTGCATAATCATTATAAGATTGGTAAAGTGGTTTCTTATTAAAATATTATTTACAGATATTTGAAAACTAAATATTTCTCCATGTTTTTTGTCAACAAATTACATAAACCTAAAATACATTATCTACATTATGATAATATAATTAATTATATTTATTGGAAGAGTAAAATTATGGGGATAATAAAAATAGGTTTTAGAAGTGCTTCAAGGAGAAGGGATGGAGAAGGAGAAGTGGAAAATGGAAGAAGGAGAAGAAGAGAGAGATGAATTGTGGGGGTTTGAAGATCTTGAAGAATATGAATATGATTCCTCTCTGTCTATTTCTAACCAAAGTTCTCATAGTCACTAAGTCACTTGAAAACATTTTCTTATTCTTATTTTTTTTTCATATCAATTTTGTTTTCCTTTGTAATTATATTTCTACTCACCCCAAGTGTTTCTTTTGTTATTTTCTCTTCAAAATCGTGTAAAAGTTACGTCCTTTTACATTGTAAATAGTATATGGACATGTATTGAATATATTACGACAATCAGAACTAATTTTAATATTTAATGCTAAAACATTCCGATAACAAACCATATAAATATATAATTTATATGTTGAATTTCATGTCTAACCATCTAAAATGAGTTTGAGTATTTTTTTGGATCGTAATTTGAAGATTAAAAGATTTGTAAACGGTTTCAAAGATGTTAATGTCCATTAACATTATTTGATACAAAATATTTAAAATAAAAAATAATTTGTAAATGTGATTTGATATAAAATAATAGTTATTGTTGTATAGATTGATCAATATCAATTATTTTTAGTTTAATCTCTAAAATTGTGTAATAATTTGAAGATAAAATAATTCACCCATTTGTTAAATAAAACATAATAAAAATAATAATTTAAGTCCTCGCCAAGATTCACACCACAATTTACCAAAAACCTTTATTTTAACCAAAGAATCTTCGAGATCTTTTAGTTGCACCACTTTGAGCATGCCACGCCCTCGGATACCATCAAGGGCCAGTGATAATTTTGTCGTTAATCAGTCTTATTTAATTTAATCATTGTATTTACACATCAATAAGTGGATAATAATACAATCATTTTGGATAACTCAATTTGCTTGCTTTTTAAAATTAAGTTACTAAAACTTGATTTAATGGGAGCTCATGCTAGTTGGGTGACACAGACAATTGTAAAATTATATCATTTTCCTTTAATAAAAAAAGTGATACAACATAGAGACATATGCACCTTCAAGTGAATAATTGATTTAGAGATCATTAGCCATACTTATGTTTTAGATAAGTTAAGCAATATAATTCTGTCTTTCTATTTGACATGGTATCAGAGCCCGGTTCGTCCCGATTTGAATATACCGATGTTGGGCCCCCGATTGTGATGTCCACGCTCCAGGATCGAGCCTGGGCGTGAGGGGGAGTGTTATGATAAGTTATCCCACATCGACTAGGACATGAACCTTGGGACTTGTATATATGGTGTTAGGCAACCCTATATTCATTTAAATTTGAATTTAAATTTTTGAATATTCAAATTTAAATGGAACACATTTTATATTATCTATTTACGAGTAAATTACCTGATATGTTTAATAATATTGATGATTGTGATATATATATATATAAGAAATAATGAATATGCTATTATTAGATACACTTTACACAAATATACTCTTATTGTACATTTATCTTGAAACCTTGTAAACATTGAAAATACCTGTTCCTATAAAAGTATTGAGTTTAAAACATGTGTATCACAAGTTTTCTACCAATTAAAAGATTATAAATATTATTTTTGGTTACAAGATACTCACCAAGTGCTTTGACATTGGTTGAATATACTTCGGTTTTATAAGTCAAGAAGGAGGAGTATATATATATATAAATACTAAATCTAATGTAGTAGATAAATTTAATATATAAAATAAATAAGAAATGGATGGCCTCGAATGTATTAATAATCTCTAAGATCGAAATCATCCACCCTTACCAATTATACTATTCAACAAGGTTTTATATATACACACACACGTAAAAATCAAATCAAATCAAAACAACTGGCTGCCTCACAGAAGTGACATGGCCATCTCAACCAACTTACCATTTCCTCATTAATATGCATTGTAATAATATCACAACGATTAATGAATTGCATGAAATCAATTTAACCCTTAATTTGCGACATAATAATTTAGCAATAAACTATTGAGATGATTTGTACTACAACGCAATCAACGATTAATCTAGAAAGTGTTTTTTTGTTGGACATATTTTTCTTTTTTTATTAATATTTAAATTGGAGGCAAATATCTTAAGGACCAAACTCAAAGTAATCCCTAAAGATGTTAAAAACTGAAATGTTTTAGTGGAGAAATTAACGATAAATTAATGCCAACTCATACCTTAATTGGTACGATCGTACCCTAAAGACAAAGGTTGTACACAACAAACACCAAAATAACTTATATTATACACATACACACACAAACTAGATAAATTGGTACAAGTTTAAAATGATCAATAAACTCCGAAAGCGCGCTCACACACTTTGTGAGGGTTTATGTGTTTAGGAAAATAGAAGAATCTCATTTGAAAGTAATCATGCATACTACATGTAAAAAAAATATTGCGAAAGTGTTTGGATTCAAGAAAATGTGTGTAAAAAATATAAGTGTAGAGAAAAAGCATAAGATAGATTCAAGGAAAATAAGAAAGATAATTATTTGGTATGTGTTTGTGCAAAAGCTAGCACACATTTATACACAATATAAATGATAATGGTGTAAATGCCAAGATTACTAGCCCTTGGAATCTTGATGCAATTAAGGAAGAAAATTATTGTGAAGATTAATTAAAACAAAATCTTCAATCTTAGATTTTGTTTCAAGACAAATTTAACATCTCAAAAGGAGGAAAGCGAAGATTAATTAAAACATGTTTAACGAATATCAATTTTTTTTGAATGAAATGGTGGGTTTTGTGGGAAATGGTAGTTTTGGTAATCTAGAAAATCAGATCACTTTGGTTGTCAAGGTTCTGTTGAAAAAATGATAAATAACTTTCAAATTTATAGGTTGCAATCGTTTTTGTCTTTGATTTTTTTTCGAGTGTTTTAGAAGGATATGAGATCACCATTTTAGAGCAATTCAAGTTCGATTGTAGCACTATGAAACTAGTTAATTTTGAAATCTGAAATTTGGCATGATATACTTATATTCGTATTGAAGATCAAGAACACATAAACATCGTATGTTGTTCTTGACTTCTATATTTCTTTGTTTTCGTAAGTGTGTTTGGATTGATTAACTTGAATTTCTAAGCAAATGGTATAAGAGTCTTGTTGGGGATCGATAATCCTCGTTGGTGAGATTCTTTGTTATGATACTAATAATTCTAAAAAACGAGACCATTTGGAATCTGGTACGATTATTGCCAGTGAAAGGATTCCTTGATGTAACTCCAGGACATGAATCCCATTTTAGGGACATATGAAAGATCTTTTAGTCTTTGTTGTACTTCTCAAGGTTATAAAAAAGGTGATGAAGAATGACATCTCAGACAATGTTGAAACTCAAAGTAGAAAAGTTTAATGGCAAAAGGGGATTCATGTTATTAAAAGAGAGAGTGCGGGAAAGCCTTTGGAATATGATGTTTCATACGACCTTGAAAAATGATTTAGACACATGAGATGCAGAAGAGAAAGTCAGATAAGACATCCATTGTGAAATATTCTTTTTGAAGTTGCAGAGACTTCAGTTACTCTTGGAGTAGGCTCAATCCTAACCATTAATATAGAAGTAAGACCAAGCATCATGGAAGAAAAAAAATCAACCTTTTGATTTTCAGAAACTTCTTAAGAAAGATATGTGGATCAAAGATATGCTTGATCACACTATCTTATGCAAAGACTATCATAATTCAAGATGGATGAGCAAAAATCTATTGAAGAAAACCTAGATATTTTTAGAAATTATAATATGATCTTCAGAATTTACAAGTGAATGTTGAGGAAGAATATCAGACGCTTTACCTAAATGCATTACCACATGCCTATGATCAAATGAAAGATATTCTTAAATTCTCAAGTGCATCTATCACATATGTGGAAGTAAAGCCAACAACAAGATCAAAAGAGTTAGATTTGGTTGGACAAGGTAAAGGTCCTAGACATGTTGGTAAATGCTCACTTGTTAGGGAAGGCTCTATGAAATAGACATGCCTGTGAAGATGCAGACTTGCATGGGCGATACTGTCCTATTGAAGTGACAATCTATGTTGGTCAACAATTTAAAAAAGGGATTTAAGCACTCATATAACCAAGAAGAGTCGCTCAAAATCGAAGGATAAGACATTAGTAACTTGCTGGTACTGTGTGAAGGATGAATATTTTAACAAGTAAACATATCCAAAAGTCAACTTTTTGGTACCAGTATATCCATCCAAATCTAAGTACGCGATGACTTTTAGATTGTCAGTACCTCAGAATCTTATTTGTAGGTTCATTCTGAGATTACTCTGGTACTAACCTAACATTCTAACAACAAAGCTAAGATCGGATCATGTCTATGTCTAAGCATGCATTAAGCTCTCAACCATAATTAAAATTTTCCATATGTTTTCGTCCAATTAATTCTTCGGACATTACATATTATTCAACTTGTCACCTTTTTGAGTTGGAGCTATCCTTATACAAAATTTTTCCATCATTAATCTCTCGAAGAGTTTTTAAATGTAATCTTTTTGAGACAACCCTAACAATCCTTATATTCTAAAATATTTCTATTCCAATTGAAAAGATGTCTCACCTATATTTTTCATTTCGAATTTCTTAGAGAAAAACTTCTTAATATCATGTGTCATACTCACTTTATTTGTAACAATTAATATATCGATGACATATAAGACCAAAATAGTGTATTTACTCCTATTGACCTTTAACTAGATACATTGACAAGTCAACTCCTCTAAAAAATTATAAGACGTGATGGAATCATTACAATTAAGATCCGTGTATCAAATTTCTCAGTTACACACCAAAGTTTCTTTTGGTATCCATAGAAAGACAGTTATTACATCCATTTGGTAAAGTTTTAGGTCATAATAAGCTACCAACGCTGAATCTTTTTTCTCAAAGTTTCTTTGAATTGAAGAGAAAGTCTCTTCATAGCTAATCTTTAACAATAAATTAGGTGTTGTACCTTTCTATGTTACCATTCGAGTCGTGTTTGAGTGAAATTCCATATTCAATTGGCTCGTCTTTTGGTTGCACGAGTAAATCCTTGGTTTTGCTATCACCATTGACTTTAATTATACTTTTATGGCATCTACCTACTTTTTGAGTTTTCATTTTCCATGGATCCTTTTGAATAAAACCAAATCCTCATCAATACTTAAGTCACATTCATATTTCAGGGGTAAAACCAAACCAAATCCTCATCAATACTTAAGTAACAAATCTTTTCTCTCATTCAAACCCCTCAAGATGATCGATTGTTAATCCTCTTGTAATGTGATATATTCCTCTTGTATTTCATCGTTATGTGGGTTTTGGACATTTTTTTGTTGTATGGAATTATCACTTAAGGATAATGTAGCAATAGAAAAATAATGTTAGAAGCGATATGAGGTGTTGAACCATTGTTTTAAGTCTATTTGATGTCTAGTTTTTGAGATTCACTCCCACTTAATTGATCATCCTCAATAACTCTAGCATTGTTCTTCTTTAGTATCCTTGTATTGTGGTTAGGATAATAGATAATTAATCCCTTGAATTTTCTGGACAGTCAATAAAAAACCCACTTGACCGTCAATGGATCAAAATTCTTTTAATGTTTATTGAACACCTTTAATTGTGCTTGAAAATTCCAAATGTGTTAGGTGCTTTAAACTCAATTTCCTTCATATCCATATTTTATAATGTGCCATAGGGACTGATTTACTTTGAAATCGATTCATCATATGTGTAGTTGTCTTTAAGTGTGTATTCCTAAAGACAGTGGTAATGAGCTATGACTCAACATGCTTCAAGTCATGTTCATTAATGTCCCAAAATAATAATGATATTGTTGTATATATAATAGAAAACATTAGAAACAAACATAACACAAAAATCTAATACATCCAGTCCCTTACAAAAACATGATTTCTAACAAATTTAAGAACAAAGAGACCTCTTTCAAGATCCACATGAAAATCGATGTTAAAGATCAATCTTAATGTCCTAATGTCTTATATTTGCGTCTTTATCATGTTCCACATGACCACCTACTCTTCTATTATGAAACGTGTGTAGTCACCAAAATCTAATAAATATGTAATTAAGAAATTTTATGTTGGACATGCGTGTCACATGATTATGGATCGATTGAATCCAATTAAATTTCTTCATGATTAGCTCATTCATAATATTGCCTACAATCACCTTGTCAGCCAAATTCAAATAGGAATTCTATAGGAACTCTATTTGATTTTATCAATAAATTCCCTATCACTATTGTTTTTAGACATTGTTGGCTTAACATTTTTAACCATGATCTCATGAAATTCACACAGTTTGTTAGACTACTCCTAGAACTTGTAATAAAACGTCTAATTTTTAGCGCTAGTTTATGTCACGGCATATTATATTTGATTAAAAATTCTAAATTCAATTAACTAACACCTAGATAAAAATGGATAAGTTTGGAATGGGTGACATAGTTCAACACATAAAATTTCGGGGTAACTTCAAAAATACCCTCGTAGGGCTAAAACACTTCAACAATACCCTTCCCGAAAAAGAAAATATTTCTAACTTCAAAAGTACCCGTATAAATGTTGATATTCCCAAAATACCCCTGCGACTTTACGACCCAATTTGACCCAGCGACCCAGTTTGACCCTGCGACCCTTGTCCCTCTGCGACCCTTGTTCCTC
>CM071874.1:22375341-22424285 GCA_036759665.1 Gynandropsis gynandra
ACACGAGGAAGGTCGGAGACACAAGAAGGTCCAGTGTATTGGACCTTCTTGCGTCCCCTACCTTCCCAGTGTATAAGACATTAATGCTACAACACAAGAGATGATTTGTGAAAGTCCTATGCCAATTATGTAATATTTGAATAGTTATGGGTTTAAGTTGTAATTATTAAAGAGTTAATAATTATAAATAAACGTTTTACGAGGTTTCGTTATACACAGTATTCTAAGACGAAAACCCTAGCCATCAGAAAAGAAAAACCCGAAGAACGAAAAACAGTTTTTTCGTTCTTCCGAATCCCGCATCAAAGCAATCCCGATCTCGGCGTGGATACGAGTAGAGGGCTTGCATCATCAAGTCTCACATCCAATCGTCCGTTTCAACGCAACAGGTATCACTGAAACCGTTTCAATATTTGTTAGCCGTTGAAATCTGTAAAACTAATCCGAACATGACTAGGTCTAAATTCGGGTTGATAAAAACACGCTTCCGCAATTGAAATCAACCCTACACTATCCGTTAACCCTAGTGAGATTTTTTTAATTATCTTTGTAATTTCTTCGTCTCTCACACAAACACACTACACTCCAATCTTCCCAGCAAAATACGTGTTCTGGTCTTCTCAGGTCTCGATCTCAAAGAAGATGAGATGGGTATCATCTTCCATATCTGTCTCTTTGCACCTAGCATTACTCCTTCTCATTGCTTAATGTTATAGATCAAATTCTTCGTTGGCGAACATTCTATCTCTTGGAATTTTCCCTCGAGAGTTTATCTTTTCCTTTTTTATTTTTCTTTATATATTAAATGATGATTTACGTTGTTTCTTTCGAAATCTCTGCCAATTTTGTTTTCGTTTCATTTGCATTCGACATTTGTTATTGTTATCGATCAATTTGTATCTCGGGCTGTGTTGATGAGAATTATTACAAGTACTCTTTGTAGATAGAATGTAAGGTTGGGTTGAATAAATTCATGAAATTTCAAATCAATGACAATTTTATTGTCCAGATGGAAATGACAAATCAAGTCGTTTCTCGAAAAAACCCCAGATTTGCTTTAAAACATGAGAAGAACCTAGGTGATAATTTCCATAAATTTCAGATGATGTGGTTTTGCTCTAACTTTTTTATATAGTTGCGCTGATTTGAGGAAATCGGGACCGCCAAGCGTTGATTTGAGGACTACATCGATTTCTCAAAAAGTGATAATTAGTAACCCGTCATACACTCATAGTGTAATTTCATTTCATAAAATTTTATGGTGTAGTTAATATACATACATTCATATATCGTTATTGATATGCATCTTTTATGCAATTCTGATACACAATCTTATGAATTCTAAATTATTCCAGTATCACATGTACATGTACATATAATAAATTTATAATTATGAAATTGAAATGCATGATAGATATAGGTTCAATATAAATCATATTTAACAATAATAGATTAGGAACTTACATGAATCTATGATTTCAATGCATGTATAACTTTCCGCAAACAAAATGTTTTGTTTACACCCAAAATTAATTCGATGATTCATTAGAATGCTCTTAGGCTCTTTGACAGAATCTCATGGAAACCCTTGATAAAGTAGATATGGTCTTTTGATTACTAAAACTCTCTTGGATCTTTAGTCATTTAATAAAACTTGCTATGAAAGTATCTGACTTTTCAATAATATTATAAATCAATTACTACTAAAGTATTCGACTTTGGATATTAAAAGTCTATATGGCTTTAATTTAATACGAAAATTACAACTAAAGTATCAAAATTTACATTAAAGTTCATACCCTTATAATTTAATAATAAAAATTGTTAGAGTATTATTTTGATCTTAATTTTTGATTGAGTCTTATGTTTTGAATAGGTCAAAGTTGAACAAGTCAAGGACTAACAAATTGGAGGATATCATGGAGAATATCAAGGAAGCTAAAAATATGGAGATTTGTTAGAGAATATTAAGGAAGCAAAAATTATGGAGATTTCTTAGCAACAAACACATCAAGACCTCTATAAAAAGAGTGTTGGTCCCAAGAACGAAATGAAAACTTCTCCATCAGCAAAAACTTCTCCATCAGCAAAGATTCTGCCTAAAAGTCAAGAGAGAAGTGTGAGTTTAAACTGAGAAACCGAAAAGTGTTTCATTTTACATTGTGAGAGTGTTTTTTTACACAAATCTTAGACAACATGTTTAGAGATTTGTGGGTGAGTGATTCATAGAGTCATTCAAAAACCTAAGGTTATAGTGTGAATAGTTTTAGGTGGTCACATACGGGGTGTGTGATGTTTGCAGTTTGGAATTTAAGTTCAAGACGAGTAGAGTCTCAGGGTGAGTCTGGAAAACCGTTTAAATTAAACAGGAAGTCCTTTGGAGTTTTGAGAACTCCACCAAACGTCTTGTCCATCTACTCTTTAGTTTTTTCAATTGGTATCAGAGCTGAAAATAGATCAAAGAAGTTAATATCCGTTTGAGATCCAATTAAGAGAGAGATGGAAGGTTTACGAGATCTATACTCGTATTGCAAACCCGTAATACTCAACTCCTCCAATTATGGATATTGGAAGGTTAAGATGAGAGCTACCATTCGCGGCATAGACGAAGATGCATGGGGGGCCGTAAAGTATGGATGAAAGCCTCCAATGGTGATAGATGACAAAGGGAAAAAAAGGAGAAACCACTTAATAAATGGACACTGGCTGAAAAGAGATCGTCTACATATAATGCAAAGACATTAGTTGCAATTTTCGCCTCCATGGATATAGACGAATTCAAACAAATATAAGGATGTGAATCAGCTAAAGATGATTGGGACATGCTTGAAACAATTCATGAAGGAACTCCAAGTGAAGAAGAGGACATGGCTAGTTATGCTACATTCTACGATGTCATTGCAAGTGAAGATGAATAATCAAATGAAGAAAGTGATGAAGATGAGCTGATCATGAGAGAACTATACGAGATATATATTAAAATGAGTCAATTCAACATGAATATTCTCAAAGAGAAGAATGTTGTTGAGTCACAATTAAAAGTTGTCACGTAACAACTTATAAAGAAGGAGGGTGAAGTAAATCAAATCTCAAGTCAACTTGAAGAAACAAAGAATAACTTGAAGATGTTATCAAATGGAGCGGAGACGCTGGACTATCTTCTAACATTAGGAAAAAGAGATTCAAACCATTATGGTCTTGGTTATTAAGGAGAAAGATTGAGTAATGAAGGTAAAATTATTAAAAATGAAGAACTGTCGAAGACAAAAACACCTCAGAGATCACGAAGTATATCTCAAGCATATATGAAATCTAAATATCAACAAAAAGAGCAGAGAAGATGTTACTACTGTGGGAGAAAGGGTCACATACAAAGAAATTGATATCAAATGAATGATTACAAATGGATACCTCGAAAGACATTCATAAAAAAGAAAAGGACAACAAGAAGAGGATGGAATCATCATCAACCACGACGGCCTCAAGGTAAGCCACGAGGATGGAATCAACATCAATCACGATGTCCACATGGTAAGTCATGGCAACACCAAGGCAAGTTTCCTTTTGGTCAATATCTAATGTTAGACAAATATGGGTTAAAAAGGGTGAAATATATATGACATTGAGGAAGCCTACAATTACACAAATTTGGGTAAAAAAATCTGATCTTAATTGCAATGTTGCATTCGCCTCAATACAAGATGAACAAGATTCTATGTTGTACTTTGATAGTGGTTGTTCAAGATATATGACACGTAATCTTAACTTGTTATGTAATTTTAAAGAAAGTACCAAAGGTGGAAGTGTAACTTTCGGAGATGGACGTAAAGGAAGTATATAAGGAAAAGGATACATTATAGCAGTTGGACAATCAAAGCTAACTAATGTATATTTTGTACAAGGACTCCAAGCAAATTTAATCACTATTAGCAAGTTGTGTGATCAAGGGTTAATTGTTTCTTTCTCACATGAGAAATGCGTTGTCACTAATTAGGAGTATAAGAATGTTCTTGTAGGAAAGAGAGCATCTAATAACTGCTACATTTGGTCAGAAGAAGTGAATTAATAAATACCTAGACTAACATTTTCGCAAGAATACAGATCGTGTAGTACCAGGGTCGAACACTAGGGAACCGATGCAACAATAAAGTTATTAAACTAATGAATATGAAGGATAATAAATAATTAAGTGGTTGTAATGCAAAGTAAAGACTAAATTAACTAAAGAGATAAACTCAATAAACTATACACCACATGTTTCGAGAGATGCACAATAATGCAATGAAATGCTAATAAAGATCATGGTCTTAGATATTATCATAAATTTAGGGAATTCAAGCTCTATTGTAAGAACTAACTGGCGTACACTTGTCCACTATCTAGCATGCGTACTACCAATCTTCTGACTACCTAATCTCATCTACTAGATGCATTAAGACCAATATCCTAATCCCTAGGTTCAATCGACCAACCTGGCGTAGATTATAAATTGATTAAGACCCTAAATCATGGCTAAGTTCCAAAGTCTAATCCCCTAGCATAGATTCACTAGACTTCTATAATCATTCATTCAAGTAGCGTACAACAACGAAAGCATTAAGAACAACCAATCAATATGAAAATGATCAAATACCATAATCATTTATTCAACTTGCGTACAAGAATAAAAGCATTAAGAACCACAAAGCATTAAGCTCAAGACTTCATTACATATTGATAACATGGATACAAAACTAGATTCCCCCCTATTCTAATACGGTAGTCTTCAACAGCTCCTCCGCATTCCGAGTTTGTTACCCCGTCCCTATCCTCTTCTCTGCATTCTGCTCTCCTCTCTCTCTATGCGTGTGTGTTGATGTGTGTTGTGTTCTGTCCAAACTGAACTGTTTCTCTTACTCCCCTCGTGCTTGTTTCCTCTTTTCTATTTTCCTTTTCTTTGGCCAGATTCCTTTTCTCCTTCATTCCCTTTTCTGGCCGGCCACGCATTTCCAATTCTTGCTCGGCGGCTTAGTTTCCATTTTGCATCCAGCGGTTGATGGTTTACATTCAGTGATCCAGCGTTGTGCTTCTGTTTTGTGTAAATGGCGTTTGCTTTCCATGTTTCAAATGTGCTCTTCCACTTGTTGTTCCAGCAATTGGAAATTTCCATTTTGTTCCAGCCATGTTTCCATTTATGTGAGCCGAGGCTGCCATTTCCATTTCGTGGAAGTGGACGGCGGTTTCCTTTTCTCTCATCTAGCCGTGTATGTCTATTTGTGGCTTTAGGAAACTTTGGTGACTGCGTATAGCTGAACTGAGGGTAGTTTTTCCAACATTTTCCGACATTTACTCGTGTTTGTATCTCGATATGTCAGTTCCTGTAAAAAACGAGAAAACGTTAGTAGAAGACTAAATTGTACTTAATACTCGGTAAAGTCCAAATAAATGATAAAACTAACTATTAAAATAGATGAAAATAGTAGACGTTATCAAACTCCCCCAGACTTGAACCTGTGCTCTTCCTCGAGCAAAACTAAAATTAAGCACAATTAGAGTTAGATAACAACCGGATACTAGCACAAACATTTCGAAAAATCAGCCATCATGTACAAAAAACGAGTCACATGAACATAGACCTAAGCATACTTAGTTCAGACCTCTATCCACTGAAAGCCACTAGCTGTGCAATCTTACACATAACCTAAGTTCATTCCACTAACCCCTAGACAACATCCAAGCGATCTCCATACCTATTCTCTTATACTCACGTGAGATACCATTCTTATGAAAATCATTTTTCGTCTTCGTTTCTCTTTTTTCTTTTGTTCGGTTTCCACACATTTTTTCTTTGAAAATTTGCGCTCAGTTTCTAGGACATCGGAGTTGAAGAGGACATCCTTCTACGTAGATCTTGGTTTCTGATTGGCACACTCATATGGTCTTGTAACCTTAGCGAGTAAAGAGGTTGCGTCATTGAAGAATTTTCTTCCTTTGATTAAACTATTGAGATTACGCATCAACTGTAACCCTTAAGACCTAGAAAAACGACTTCAACCCACCACTTAGACCCGAACCATCAAGATCAATGCACTCATGTCATTGTAGGGCTGACATAGTTAGAGAATTATTCTATTGACAACGGGGTGTAAGCGCGTGGAGTTGTAACAATAGAGAAGCGAATCGACAAATGAACGGTATACACGGAGATATAAGTACTCGACACTGAAATCTAGGGGGCGAAATACAACTATATGCCATGTATTCATGCACACCTACTAGACTAATAGATATCTAAAGGTAGTTTTCAGCAAACCTAGGCTTTTGTTCCCAATTCTACAAAGTTGCACAAAGATGGCTAAAGTTCAAATTTCGTATTAGATATATTCGTCCATCTAGTCCTAACGAAAATAATGTAAATTTTAAAATAAAACGAAGAACTCAATATCTATTCCCAATCACAAACATGTCAGTCGAAGATTACCCCTAGATTTGATTGGAACACCGTCTCGGTGTTCAAAACCTTAGAGAAGAACTCGCATACCAAGACTCGGGAGAACATAAAGAAATTTAGAACGTGTGCACCTTATGTAGTCTTGCTGTCCCGAGTTGATGGTGCAGCTGGATGTTGTATGCCTCTCCTCCGTTGTGGATGATATCGAAGTGGAGAACTTGTGAAAAAGAATCACACAATCCAAAAGAGAGAGAGTACGATACAACGTGGCAGCTAGTAGTGTGTATGTGTGTGAAAAGAAAGAGAATGCGGTTCGAAAAATAAAAAGAAATACCAAAGGATACGAAGCTTGGGTTGCCCCCCGAGAAGCACTTATTTAAGGTCACGAGCTTGAACAAGATGCTCTACTCATAAGTCGGCTCCGAAAGAGCGAACGTAGCTTGGTTGTTATCCGTATTGTCCGCATGGTAGAGCTTCATCCATTGGGCGATTATTTTTTTAAATGGACCACTGATTCCTATCAGCTCGATAGCGCCATGTGGTGTGATGCTCTTGATCGTGAACGGTCTGGACCAGCGGGACTTGAGTTTCCTTGGAAAAAATTTCAAACATGAATTGAAAACAAGTACTTGATCACCTACCTTGAAAGTTCGTTAGACGATGCTGCAAGCGGGGTTCTATTTGGCCTACACTCTTCAACGACGCTCACAACTACGTAGCATCGTGCGAAAATTTCCAAAGAACGGGAAGTATTTCTAAACACAACGAGGTGCCGCAACACTACATTCCAGAAGTTGAGTCGTTTGACGTGTGGGGAATAGACTTCATGGGCCCTTTCCCATCTTCATGTGGGAACCTCTACATATTGGTCGCTATGGACGACGTGACGAAATGGGTGGAGGGCTTGGCAAGTCCGACCAATGATTCCAAACCCGTGATCAAGATGTTCAAACGTGTCATATTCTCACGTTTTGGAGTTCCGAGGATAGTGATCAGCGATGGAGGAAAGCACTTTGTGAATTGAATCATAGAAGGGCTATTGAAGAATACAGCGTGCGGCATAGAATAGCAATGCCGTATCACCCACAAACCAACGGTTAAGTTGAAGTTTCTAACCGAGATATCAAGTCTATTTTGGAGAAGACGGTCTCCAAATCTAGTAAGGATTGGGCGCTGAAACTCGACGACGCATTATGGGCCTACCAAACAGCATTCAAAATGCCAATTGGAATGACTCTGTTCCAGCTAGTGTATAGTAAGACATGCCTCTTGATCGAGTTAGAATACCAAGCGTATTGGGTGATTAAAGCACTTAACTATGACTACAAGTCAGTCACTGAAAAACGAGTGCTACAGCTACAAAATCTAGAGGAGATGCGCCTCAACTCATACAAGAAGGCAAAAATCTACAAGGAGCGCAAGAAGAAGTGGCACAATTATGGCTTTTTGGCTGCTCCAAAGTGACCAGTGTAGCTTGAAGAATGGCAATGCGCTAGAATGTGCGAAATGTCTTCTTCAAGGATGCAACGTCTAAAAATTCCGTCTATGCCTTTCTTGAATAGCTATGGCTCGTCCCAATAGTATGCTCGGACATCATGGAGAAATTTCTTTCTCTCATTGTAGTTTAGTCCCTCCGTTAGCACTCGACATGCTAGATAATTCAAGAAGTCAGCATATCATGGTATGGAGGCGCAAGTCACGAACATCACTGCATCTTCTCGAAAAGAATCGTCAATGGGAATGCTCTTGGGGATTTCAAGACGTGAAAGATGATCAGCTACACCATTCTCGATTCCTTTCCTATCCCGTATGTCAAGATCAAACTCTTGCAGCATTAGAATCCATCGAATGAGCCTCGGCTTTGTGATGTGGTTAATCTCAAGTAATAATTACCTAGACTAATGCTTCCAAAAGAATACGTATCATATAGTACCAGGGTCGAACACGAGGAATCGATGCAACTCTAAAGCTAGTAACTAATGAATAGAACGTGTAAAATCAATAAGTGGGTGGAATATGAATAAAGATAAACTAACTAACTAACTAACGGATTAAAATCAATGAATTAAACACCACAGGTTTCGAGAGATGCACGATGATACAACGAAGTTCTAATAAGATCATGGTCTTAGATATTATCACGAGTTCGGGGAATTCAAGCTCTAATATAGGAACTGATTGGCGTAGACTTGTCCACTACCTAGCGTGCGTACTACCAATCTTTTGATTGCGTAATCTCACCCACTAGACGCATTAAGACTGCTATCCTAATCCCTAGCTTCAATAGATCGACCTGGCGTAGATTCTAAACCGATTAAACCCTAATCATGGCTAAGTTCCAAAGTCTAATCCCATGGCGTAGATTCATTAAACTTCTATGATTATTCATTCAAGTGGCATACAAGAACGAAAGTATTAAAAACAACCAATCAATCTGAAAATGATCAAATACCAAAATCATTCATTCAAGTGGCGTACAAGAACAGAAGCATTAAGAACCACCAAGCATTAAGAACAAGACTTCGTACATATCGGCAAAGCTCTCTAACCTATGGCTATGACCTACTTGGACATGAACTTAGAATACGAAATGCAAAAGATAACAATATTCAACATGGATAAAGAACGAGATTCCTCCCTATTCTCTTACCAACGTCTTCAATAGTTCCTCCACGCTCCGGCTTCTTCGCTGCGTCCTTGTCCTTGTATACGTTCTGCTCTCTCTCTACTCTGTCTACGTGTGCTCTGTTTTTTCTATTTGTCTCTGTATGAATTGGGCTGCTGAAGCTCTCTCCTCTTTGCCCTCCTTCTCCTCTTTCCTTTCCTCTATTCATTTCTCTTTGGCCGTCCTATCTCTTTCCTCTTTAGCGGCTGATATTTCCTCTTTTTTACAACAACTGTAGTTTTCCTTTTCCGAGTTTTTCCATCTCTTGTTTTTCCATTCTTGTGTAATTGTCAACGTTTCCTCTTTATTTTCCAGCAATGTAGCTCCCCTTCACTTCTCTAATTTTATTTCCTTTTGGTTTAAGCAGCCAGCATGTTCCTTTTCTTGTTTTGCTAAATTACCTCTTTGGCTAGTTTCCATTTTCTCGGTTTCTATTTTCTTCAGCAGCTTCTATTTCCTTTTCCTCTTGTGCAGCAACGATTTTCTTTTCTTTTCCTTCTTTTCCTCTTTTCTTTGCTGCCGTCTTTCTTGTTCTTGCATTTCCATTAATTATTCCAACAGCCATCTCAATTTTCTATCTTTGACGGTTGCATCCAATTCTCGTGTAGGCAACAATCTTTGTAGGCGGTTGGAAGTTCACATTTTTTTCCAGCCATGCTCTTCTTACTTTTGTTCTAGCAACCGAAATTTTTCATTTTTTTTCCAGCTACCGAAAGTTTCCATTTTTGTAAGCGACCATTGTTTCCATTTTTTGTAAGCGACCACTGCTTCCATTTCTCTTCTCTGGTTTATGATTCTTTGGATGCTGACCTTACATAGCTGATAGGAGAGTGGTTTTTCTTAGTTTTTCTTTATTTGCTCGTGTTTGTACCCCAATATTTCATTTCCTGCAATAACACGAGAAAACGCTAAAAGAGGACTAAATGATGCTTTAATTCTTGGTAAAGTTCAAATGAATGATTAAACTAACTATAAAAAGAGACTAAAATACTATAACAAAATAGACATTATCACTTTGCATCCTTCAAGGTGAGAAGATAGCATAGTGCAACATGATCCGTGTAAACTATAACTTTGGAGCCGACTAGATAGGATCAGAACTGTTCAAAAGCAAAGATGATTGTTAGCAGCTCCTTCTCGGTTGTAGAGTAGTTGCATCGGGCAAGGTTTGACTGGCATAATAGAAGGCGTGAAACATCATGTCTTTCCGCTGTCCCAATACAGCCCCAACGACATAGTCGCTTGCATCGCACATGAGCTCAAAGTGTAGCTCCCAATCTGATGGTTGTATTATCTGAGGGAAAATCAACGCCTTCTTTAATTTTTCAAATTTAGCATGGCATTCCATTGTGAATTCAAATGATACATCCTTGCCTAACAATTCCGTGAGAGGTTTGGATATCTTTGAGAAGTTTTTGATGAAACGTCGATAGAACCCCACAAGTCCTAGAAAGCTTTGGATGACTTAACGTTCCTAGGTACAGTAACCTTTCAATAACATCTATCATTGCTTTATCGACCTCTATCCCCTTTGCTGAAATTTTGTGTCCTAATACGATGCCCTCACGAACCATGAAGTGAAACTTCTCTCAACTTAGCATTAGGTTTGCTTTCAAGCATCTGTTTAACACTTTACAAAGATTGGTTAGACAAACACCAAAGGAAGGTCCATAGACCAAAAAAGCATCAATGAACACTTCCATAATTTCTCATGCACGGTGAGCTGCAGAAGAAAAGAAAAAACACAAAGAAAATCGTGTGAGTTCCGAAAGGTAAAACAAATTGACTCGAAAGAAAGAAAATAAAAGAAAGAAAATACGAAAAACAAATAAAGACTCCGGAAAGGGCTATGCCCTAATTCAAAAGTATCTAAACTCTAATGCCGTAATCGATTCCCCGACAACGATACCAAAAACTGGATGTAGTTAATCTCAAGTCATAAATACCTAGACTAACGTTTCCGCAAGAATACGAATTGTGAAGTACCAGGGTCGAACACTAGGGAACCGATGCAAAAATAAAGTTATTAAACAAATGAATAGGACGGATAATAAATCAATAAGTTGTTGCAATGCAAAATAAAGACTAAACTAACTATCAAGATAAACTCAATAAACTAAAGACCACAGGTTTTGAGAGATGCACAATAGTGCAATGAAGTGCTAACAAAGATCATGGTCTTAGATATTATCACGGCTTCAGGGAATTCAAGCTCTATTGTAGGAACTAGCATGCGTAGACTTATCCACTATCTAGTATGCGTACTACAAATATTCCGACTATGTAATCTCACCTACTAGATGCATTAAGACCGCTATCTTAAACCTTAGGTTCAATCGACTGACTTGGCATGGATTCTAAATAGATTAAGACCGTAAATCATGGCTAAGTTCCAAAGTTTACTTCGCTGGCATAGATTCATTAGACTTCTATAATCATTTATTCAAGTTGCGTACAAGAACGATAAAATTGAAAACAACAAATCAATCTAAAAACGAATAAATACCATAATCATTTATTCAAGTTACGTACAAGAATAAAAGCATTAAGACCACCAAGCATTAAGCAAAAGACTTCATTATATATTGGCAAAACGCTCTAACCCGTGGCAATGATCTACCCGGACATAGAGTTATAAAACAAAATACAAAAGAAGTCTTTCTTAAACATGAATATAGAATGAGATTCCTCCCTAGTCTAATGACGCAGTCTTCAACAGTTCCTCCGTGTTCCGAGTTCGTCGCCCCATCTCTATCCCCTTCTCTGCATTCTGCTCTCCTCCCTCTCTATGCGTGTGTGTTGTTGTGTGTTTTGTTTTGTCCGAACTAAACTGTTTCTCTTGCTCCCCTCATGCTTTTTCCTTTTTCTCTTTTCCTTTTCTTTGGCCAGCTTCCTTTGCTCCTTCATTCCATTTTCTGACCGGTCGCTCGTTTCTAATTCTTGATTGGTGGCTTAGTTTCCATTTTGCTTCCAGCGGTTGATGGTTTACATTTTGTGATCCATCAGTCTGCTTCCATTTTATGTAAGTGGCATTTCCTTTTCACGTTTCAACTATGCTCTTCCACTTGTTATTCTAGCAACCGGAAATTTCCATTTTGTTTCAGCCATGTTTCCATTCATGTGTGCCGCGACCGCTATTTCCATTTCGTGGAAGTGGCCGGTGGTTTCCTTTTCTCTCATCCAACCGTGTATGTCTATTTTTGGCTTTAGAAAACTTGGAAGCTGACCGTGTAGAGCTTAACCGAGGGTAGTTTTACCAACATTTCCCGTATTTGTATCTAGATATCTCATTTCCTGCAAAATACGAGAAAACAAAGTAGAAGATAAATTGTACTTAATACTCAGTAAAGTCCAAATAAATGATAAAAATAACTATTAAAATAGATGAAAGCAATAGAACAATTTAGACGTTATCAACATGTTAATTATCGAACTATTATTAAATTGTCTAATTCTGAGTTAATTCGAGGTATGGCCAAGATGACAAAGACAAAGGATGTTGTGTGCAAACCATGTCAGCAAGGTAAACAAGTTCGAATTAATCACAAGAAGATGCCATAAGTCAAGACCACTCACATACTTGAATTTCTTCATATTGATTTGATGGGACCAATGCAAACTGAAAGCATAAGTGGAAAAAGGTATGTTTCGTATGTGTTGATGATTTTTCAAGATATACATGGGTTAGATTGTTGCGAAAGAAAGGTGAAACTTTTGAAGTCTTTCATTATTTATGCTTAAACTTGATAAATACAAAAGAAGAATTAAAAGGATTAGAAGTGATCATGGTCGTGAATTTGAGAATGAGTCATTTGAAAATTATGTAACAAACTTTGTATTTCACATGAATATTCTACTCCTAAAACCCCACCACAAAATGGATTTGTGGAAAGGAAAAAATAGAACCTTGTAGGGAATGGCTAGGGATATGCTGCACGATAAGGAAGTTGCACCTCGATTCTGGGTAGAAGCCACACACACAGCTTGTCACATCATCAAGAGAGTCTGAGAAAATTCTTAATGAAATATGGAAAGGAAAGACACCGAACATCAATTATTTCCATGTGTTTGGGTGTTAGTGCTACATACTAAATGATCGTGAGTATCTTGGTAAGTTTAATTCAAATAGTGATGAGGGAATGTTTCTAGTTTATGGTATAAATTCAGTATTTTTTCGAGTTTAAAACTTTCATACCAAAACTGTTATTGAGTCTACTAAAGCTGTATTTGATGAACACAATCAAAATAAAGAAACATTTGGTATTACAGTAATATTTGTACCCTAAGATACAAACAGAGATGTCAAACATACCAATCAAAGCTGATGGTTCACCTGAGGAACAAACTGACAACCTAGAAGTAGAACCTACTAGAGACAACTCAACAAGTGAAGATGAAACAGAAGGAGGAAATAATTTAGTTCAGGTACACAAAAATCATTTCATAGCAGATTTCATTGGAAATGTTTTGATACAAGAAGAATGAGGAACAAACCACATATCAACTACAATGATTTGGTGAGATTCGTTTGCTTTACATCTCAAATGAACAAAAAAATGTTAAAGAGGCATTGAATGAAGAGTTTTGGATTAAGGCCATGCATGAGGAATTAGAGCAATTTGAACGTAATGATGTATGGTATCTAGTTCCTCGACCTACTGAAACCAATGTAATTGGAACCAAATGGATCTTTAAAAACAAAACTAACGAAGATGGTGACAAGAAATAAAGCACGATTTGTAGCTCAAGGATATACACATGTTGAAGGGATAAACTTCGATGAAACCTTCGCACCAGTTGCAAGGCTAGAGTGTATACGATTGCTACTTAGAGTTTCTTGTGTTCTTGGTTTTAGGTTATATCAAATGGATGTGAACATCGCATTTTGAATGGAATCATTCTAGAGGAAGTATACGTTGAACAACCTCATGGTTTTAAGGATCACACGCATCCATATCATGTACATTGACTTAAGAAGGCATTATATGGATTGAAACAAGCGCCAAGGGCATGGTATGACAAGCTAGCCACATTTCTCATCAACAAAGGATACAAGCAAGAGGAATTGATCGAACTTTATTTATTCATAAATCTGATAGTCACTTACTAGTTGTTCAAATTTATGTTGATGACATCGTTTTAAGTTCAACATCCTAAAAGAAAGTTGATTGGTTTGTGGAAACAATGACAAATGAGTTTGAGATGAGTATGTTTGGAGAACTAAAGTTTTTCCTTTGTTTGCAGGTGAAACAATTGGATGATGGAATTGTCATATCACAAAACAAGTATGCACGTGATTTAGAAGAAATTTGAAATGGACAATAGCAAAACTGCTCACACGCCTATGTCTACTACTACTCGATTAATAAAGGATTCCGAAGGAGAGGATGTAAACTAGGTGTATCGAAGCATGATGTAAAGTCTACTTTACTTAACCACATGTAGACTTTATCTAGCAGCAAGTGTAGGAATTTGGGCATGGTATCAAGCTAAACCAAAACAATCCCACCTTCAAGCCGTAAAACGAATAATCAAATATGTGAAGGAAACTATTGAGTTTGGTATTTACTACAGTAAAGATACTAATTATGAGTTAGTAGGTTATTGTGATACAGATTGGGGTGGAAATGCTGATTATCGGAAAAGCACTTTTGGAGGATGTTTCATTCTTGGAAATAATCTTATTTCATGGCACAACAAGAAACAAAACTCTACATCTTTATGCACGACAGAAGCGGAATATATTGCATTAGGGAGTTGTAGCACACAACTCATTTGGATGAATCAAATGTTGTCAGACTATGGTATGGAATCTAAATCTTTCGTTGCTCATTGTGATAATACAAGTGCTATAAATATTTAAAAAAATCCAGTACATCACTCAAGAACTAAACACATTAAAAACATACATCATTTTCTTAGAGAGCTTGTTGAGAAAAGAACAATTACTAATTGAATATGTGTCTACAGAACAAAAATTGGATGATATTATTACCAAACCTTTGGAAATGAATCACTTTGTGGATTTGAGAAAATCCATCGATGTTTGTGAGCTTTAATTTTAAAAGAAAAGGGTAAAGAATGTGCTTCATTGTTTGAAAAATATGTTAGTATGAGTATACTTACACTGATGTTGAGGTGCACCTGGTATATTGCAAAAAGCTTTTAGTGCACATATTGTAACTACACTCCTACACTCTGCTATCAATGATGTACTTGAAGTGTACAATAGTTGATAAGAGATTGCAATGGAATTGGCTCAGTCTAAGTGGTGAGGCGGATATCCAACTTCAACGTTCCAACTTCCATGTCTTAAGAGCAAAAGGTAGTCTTATAAAAAAGGCAAAAGAAAAGAAAAGAAAAGAAAAGAAAAGATAAAAGAACAAGGATATTCAAGCATGCATATGCAAGAATAAACGCAAAAAATGATGATAAAAAGAACAAAACTTGCATACTCGCGCTATGATTTTGATCATAATAGTATACCTATAAGGTAATCTGAGTCTAAGTAGAGGGAAAATCTGTCAATTTTGACAATCTAGGAGTCCAGAGTGTTTGTTTTTAATCATGTACAAAATTTTGTTTTTAACTACTTCAGGTGTACCTGGTGGATGTGTTGAGTATATTTGTGCTGACTATTTCATTTCAATTGGGTTTGAAATTTACTTCTTTTTCAAAGTATAGAAAACGAAAAAGAAATGTTTGCGAAAGTGTTCTTGAAGGATTTTGTGGTAAATGTTAGCTAAAATGAAGTGAAGTGTCATATTTCAAGTAGAAATTGTTTTTGAATATTAAATAAAAGAAATAAAAATGTGGTTGGTTTAAAAGGATAATTAAATTCGATACTGCATGCATTGTTTATCATTTGAATATGAAAGTTTAAATTCTTTGTACGGACAAAACTCTAACCTTAAGTCGTCGAAGAAAAAAGATCAATCTTCTGCAGGAATGTTAAGAAGTTGAAGTGAAGTTGGTGATAAGGACTACAAGCAATATTGTTTTCTCGATCTTTCCCTTATAATTTCGAATTTGCTTTAATTTTTATGCGAGTCTCATGCATGGGGAGAATTTTTGTTCACACAAATAGGGAGAGAATGTACTAGTACATGCATAATTGTTACTTATGCTGACAAACTTGAAGACATGCAGAAGTGAATAATAATAATCATGGGTAGTTGGTGTTTGGTCCTTCAAAGATATGGATGATGCGATGATGCGTTTGTTTAAGTATAAAATAAAAAAGGGGGAGATTGTTAGAATATTATTTTGATCTTAATTGTTGATTGAGTCTTATGTTTTGAATAGATCAAAGTTGAATAAGTCAAAGATTAACAAATTGGAAGATATCATGGATAATATCAAGGAAGCTAAAAATATGGAGATTTGTTAGAGAATATCAAGGAAGCAAAAATAATGGAGATTTGTTAGCAACAAACACATCAAGACCTCTATAAAAAGAGTGTTGGTCCCATGAACGAAATGAAAACTTCTCCATCAGCAAAGACTGAGCCTCAACGTCAAGAGAGAAGTGTGAGCTTAAACCGATAAACCGAAAAAGTGTTTCATTTTACATTGTGAGAGTGTTTTTACATAAATCTTAGACAACATGTTTAGGGATTTGTGAATGAATGATTCGTAGAGTCATTTAGAAATCTAAGGCTATTGTGTGAATAGTTTTAGGCGGTCACATATGGGGTGTATGGTATTTGGGTCTTGGAATTTAAGTTTAGGACGGATAGAGTCTCAGGGTGAGTCTGAGCCCGTATTCAGGTGTACCTGGAAAACCATTTGAATTAAATAGGAAATCCTATTGGAGTTTTGAGAACTCCACCAAACGTCTTGTCCATCTACTCTTTAATTTTTTTCAAAAATTACAATGAAAGTGACTTTAAATTACACCTATTTTCTCAAATATTACGTGGCTACAAAAAAATATTCTAATAGTTAAGATAGAAGGACTGCGCGAGTCATGCACTTATCGCTCGAGTGATGCAATCAAAACGAGAAACAAAAATTAAAATAAAGGAAACACCATGAGAATGAATGAATCAAAGTGAGATGATAATACATGTATACCAATGGCAATGCTAAAGATGGAGACAATGTTCGATGTGCATACTAATTGCCTCGTGGAGACAATGGTGACCGATTGATCAGGCGGTTACAACTCCTTCAGCCCAAAATGTGTTTGCCAAGCTAGCAGTTCTCAACATAGCCCTTATTCTTTCCAACAAGGTTCTATTCATCCGCTCTACTACACCATTTTGTTGAGGTGTGTATGCCACCGTAAACTGTCTTTTGATTCCTTTTTGTTGAAAAAACCAATTAAACTCATCACCAATATATTCTCCTCCATTGTCTAACATCAAGCCTTTGATCCTTTTTCTGGATTCAAGCTCGATCCATGCTTTGAAGATTTTGAAAACTTCAAATACATCTGATTTCTTCTTGATATGATACAGCCTACATCTCCTGGAATAGTCATCAATAAAAGATACAAAGTATCTTTCACCTCCTAGGGACATCTTCGGTGCTTGCCAAACATCAGAATGAACCAGATCCAAGATAGCCTTGCTTGTATCAATTGAACCGTTGAATTTGGATATGTGTGTTCTTACTTGTAACACAATGCTCACAAAAGGGTAATGTGACCTTTTTTTAACCTGGGAGTAGACCTCGATCTGTAAGAATCTTCATGCCTCGTTTCAACATGTGACCTATTTTTTCCACAACATCACTGATTCCGTTGTTGTACTAGATTCTGCGACATTTGCTTCTCCTTCCCGTAGTGTATTTCCTTTAAGCATGTTCAAATTTGATGCTATCTTTTCAGCTTTCATAATGCACAATGCATCCATGAAAATCGTCATTATCCCATTCTCTATATAGGTCTTGCACCCTATGCCATATAATTGTCCAATAGACAATAGATTCTTTGTCAAGCCTTCCACGTACAGTACCCTTTGAATGGTTTGAATAACACCATCTTCAGTTTTCACTTCGGTGGTACCAATGCTAACGATATTCAAGACATGATCATTTTCCATAAATACAGATCCTCCTGAAATAGGTTCATAATCATGGATCCATTTTCTCAGATAGGTCATATGCCATGAAACTCCTCAATCTAGAAGCCATACATCAGAGATATTTTGTATGTCTTCAGCAACTGTTGTTGCCTCGCTGTACAATCTTCACCATTACTAGTATTTGCAAAGTTGCCTTGAGGCTTTGCTACTTCCTCTCAGTTTTTATTATAACCCCAACACTGTTTCTTCATATGAACTTTCTTTCCGCAATGAAAGCATTTAATAACCTTCTTACTTCCTAACTTTTATTTTTCAGCATATGGACTCCCACTTGAACCATGTTCAGTTGATTTCCCTTTGATCATCGCTAAGGCTTCTACTTGTTGCAATCCTACCAACATGTCTTGCTTATTTTTGCACCTCCGTTCTTAATCTAGAACAGTAGTTGCAACATCTTTAAAGACTATATAGTATGTTCTTCTTCCAAAATAGTAGTTGTTGCTCTGTTTTCCATGTTCAGAAATTATTCCCGTAGAACTTTTCGATCTCATACCTTGTTGCTTATCAACAATACTTATCTCACTATAACCCAAATTTTGTATGAATAACTGGTATTTAATCAAAGCTTTGATACCACTGTTAGGAAGCTTTTACTGACTCTCAAGAAATTACAACACTTCTCTCAAACTGTAAGGAGAAAACACATGCATTTCTCTGTTAAAATGAGAAGAAAGACGGTCTCAAAGAATCAAGAGAAGAATCTTAAACACTAGGAAATACTATTTTCTCTCTATGTTTTTTCTCTTCTTCTTCTTGTTTTGTGAATTTGGGATGGTTTAAAACTCTCCAAATCACTCCTTATATAGGAGAAAATTTCTCACAAAAACAAATGTGGCCTACCACAATAGTGTGGATCAATTAGGGTAAAATCTACCGAATCCGATTGATTTACCCCTTATTTTTTATTTTTTAATAGGGCTCGCAAAGGTGAATTTACCCCACTTTTACACCTCCACCTTCTGCTCTCTTTCTCCCTCTGGTCTTCCTCTCTTTCATACTAATGTTAATGTTATTTTTTCTCCCTCCAGCACATTCAAATGTGGAGTTTGTTTCTTCTTCCATTAGTGTCTTTTCGTCGCCTTATTCCACAAATACGGTGGTCGTCCTCTACCGGTTAGTCCATCCGGATAAATTGTATGTGCATGTTGTTTCTTCTTCCATCAATATCTTTTATCATATAATTTACAATCGTACCCAGCATAGAATTCCTTTGCGAAGGCTCTCTCACCGCCTTATCCCACAAATACGACGATTGCCCTTTGCCGGTAGGTCCATATGGATAGATTGTATGTGCAGGGTGTTTCTTTTTCTATCAATGTCTTTTATGGTATAGTTTACAATCATAGCCAGCACAGAGTTCCTCTGCTAATGGCATTTCGCCGCCTTATCCCACAAGTATGGTGGTTTTCCTTTGCCGAGTTGGTGTATCTAGACATAGTGGTTATGGAGGCCCTTCTCCATCGATTATATCTTTGGGTACAATGGTTACAGAGCTCTTCCTCCATTGAATCACAAACGTTATGGAGTTTTTCTGCAATCAATTTGAATGGCCACATCTGCGACGATTATCCTCTACCGGCCAGGTCATCCATGTCGAAAATATTGGCTCTTTAAGAGAAGGAGAGAAGAATAGGAAAAAAGAACAAAAGAGAGTGGTGTTTGAGGTTTTGATTTTCCATTCCATTTCATCCCAATTTATAGGATAAAAATTAAAATGGAGTAAATTAGCCACTACCCCACTAATGATCATCTCGTTTTTGTACACGTTTCTTGCATGATTTTAGAGATGTTTATAATGATAGTTGCGATTTTGTATCCATTTTACTTGTTTTTGTGTTTACATGTTCTTACAGGTTTTAATGTGTATTTGGTTAGTTTCGGAGCTAAAAACATACAGGGGACAAAGTACGAGCATCGGAGATCACAACAGAGCAAACGAGACGAGAAACAGACAAAAAATGGGCAAGATGTGAACTTGGCCGGACATAGGCACACACGGTGGGGCATGATGAACCACACGACTGGGCGATAATTGGATGGATTTGCCCCGAGAGTGATGCACAACCCAGGCACTCACAATGCATGGTCGGGCACTCCAAATGGAAGGGTACACGGTCAGGCTCAACATCACGCACGGTCGGGCTACAATTCACCAAACACCACCGAGAGTTTCGCACTGGGCGAGCACCCACGCTGCATGATGGAGAACTTCCCAATGAAGAGTGCAATATCGAACACACCATCATGCACGATCGGGCACATCATCAAGCCCGAGCAATCATTTATTTTAAAGAGTGCACGACCGGGCTGCACACAAAGCATGGTCAGTCACTCAACTCTCGAAAGCAAAAATAACATGCGGAGCGCCGCTTGAAGGAAAAGGAAACTGGGTGAAGAAAATGGAAAGGAACATGCACGACCGGGCTCTTTGTCTAGTAGGGTCGGGCATGACTTAAGAAACTTTCCTTGTACCGATTTGAGTGGATTTTTGCACGGGGTAGTTCTGACTTTTGAAGACAAAACGTTCAAGAGCAGAGACTGGAGATTATTCATCGTTTTTCACAGCACTCTTGACAGGAGACACACAAGGAGACTGGAAGATCGAATTGGGACTACATTTCATTTGATTTCTATGCTCTTTAGACTATCTATTTCATTTATGTTGTTTGGTTTCGAACTCATGTCTGAGTAGTAGTTTTGTTCTAGGAGAAGGGCTAGCACGAGCGGGCATAACTTATGAAACTTTCCTTGTTCCGATTTGAGTGGATTTTTGCACGGGGGTAGTTCCCACTTTTGAAGACAAAACATTCAAGAGCGGGGACTGGAGATTATTCATCCTTTTTCAGAGCACTCTTGACAGGAGACACACAAGGAGAATGGAAGATTAAATTAGGAATACATTTTGTTTGATTTCTATGCTCTTTTCACCATCTATTTCATTTATGTTGTTTGGTTTCGAACTCATGTCTGAGTAGTAGTTTTATTCTAGGAGGAGGGCTTAGCCCATGGCTATCCCGAAACCTCTTTCGATTTATCTATTATTGCAATTTCCCGTTTTGTTTTATCTATTCTTTGTTTGAGCATTTGAACGTCTTGTGTTTATGAAGGCCAAGTAGATGCATGTGTTAGGGACTTAGAAGAAGGACCGGAAGGAGAATTCTAATCCCAGATAATCAGGCTTAGAACAACCGAGACTAGGTCACAAAAAGTATAGTAGTAAGGATTGAGGGTTAATCGGATGAATCATAGAACTTATAGGTGGATAACTTGATTAGATCATGTTTCTATGCCTTGAGAGAGGGTAGGAATCATATTATGATCGTTTGCCTTAGATAACTTGATTGAGAATGCATGATTAGATAGATTGATTGTTGGTTTCAGAAGCCTTGTGGTGAAACTGTATCCTAGAACGTTTGTTTCATTGCCAAGAACTCGTAAGTTATTGCTTTTAGTTATTTCATCTTAAAACTAACATTCTTTCATAGCAAGTTTCATTCTTTGTTTGAGTTTAGTTTGTGTTGCATAGTTCTTGTGGGATCGACACCTAGAGTACTACACACGTGTCGTGCACTTGCGGACAGTTTAGGTTAATTCAGTTCCACTTGGAACATATCAACTAACAAGTGTTAATGGACCACTAACTCCACTATCTTTAGTAAATGACCCACTCACACCACTAATTGATGCATTCCAAGTTAAACAAAATTAACCTAAACTATCCGCAAGTGTAGAACACATTTTTTGTACTCTAGGTGTCGATCCCACAGGGACTACGAAACACAAACCAAACTCAAACAAGGAATCAAACTTGACACGAACGAATATGATTTTGAGATCAAATAACTAAAAGCAATAAACTAACGAGTTCTTCTCCATGAAACAAACGTTCTAGGATACAATTTTACCACAAGGCTTCCAGAACCAACAATCAATCAATCTAATCATGTCTTCACAATCAAAGTTTCTAAGGTAGACAATCCTAATATGCTTTCTACCCTGTTTCAAGGAATAGAAATGTGATTTAGTCAAGCTACCCTTACTTTCGTGGCTAATACTTTAAACTAAACCCATCAAGTTCTGTGATGCATTCGATTAATCCTCAACCGCACTACTCTACTTTTGTGACTTAGTCTCGGTTATTCTAAGCCTAACTATCCGGACTTAAAATTCTCCTTTCGTTCCTTCTCCTAAAACCCTAAAACATGCATCTACTTGGCCTTTAATACATGACATTCAAATACTTAGACAAAGTATAAAAAAACCAAAATAGGGAATTACATTCAAAAAATCAATAAAAAAAGGTTTCAGGATTGCCAAGGTCAAATCCCTTCTCCTAGAACAAAACTACTACTCATTCACGAGTTCGAAACAAAGCATCATGAAATAAATATACAGGTTAAATAGCATAGAAATCAAACGAAATGAAGTCCCGATTCGATCTTCCAATACTCCTCAAATGTCTCTTGCCAAGATAGCTCCTAAAGCGATGAACAAACTCCAGGAATCTCCCCTAAGACCTCTATAATTAAACTTGGGAACTACCCCTTGTGAAAATTCTGTTCATAACCGAAAATGGGAAGTTTCCAAAACTATGCTCGACCGTACTAGACAAGGTGCTCGACCGTGCTAGCTCTTTTCCTTTTGGTGCATCTGATTTCTTTTTTCTTCCAGAGGTGCTTTACGTTTCATTCTTCGTGCTAGAGTTGTGCACCGACCGGGCAAAACATGCAGCTCGGTCGGGCACTTCTTCAAAACAGGTGACCGTTCGGGCTTCTCATGCGCCCGAGCCGTGCATTGCTCTCGGGGTGTTTTGCTAGTTTGTGAGCTCGATCGGGCTTGGCAATGTGCCCGACCGTGCAATCTTCGATGGTAAGTGATCGACTGTGCAATGTGTAAGCCTGGGCCATACATTATTCTTATCACAAATCTGTCAAATTCATACCCAGTCATGAGGTTCATCATGCCGGCCGTGCATGTCCTTGTGTCGGGCAAGTTAATATCTTGCTCATTTCCTGTTCATTTCCTGTTCATTTCCTGTTCATTGTTATCCTCGACGCCCGTACTTTTTCCCGTGTATGATCTTTAATTTCGAGACGAACCAAATATGCCTTAAAACCTATAAGAACATCTAAACACGAAAACAAGTAAAATGGATACAAAATCACACGTAAACATCACAATTATCATCACGGTCATCTCTAAAATTATGCGAGAAACGTGTACGAAAATGAGATGATCTCTAACCCGCTAACAAATAAACTTGAGAAAATTAAGAATATATTAAAAAATTATCCAATAGTTCAAACAACATACATCTGATATCGTGCACTAGGTAAGTAACAACATTATAAATCTGATTGACGATCAACTCTCTATTTCAGTGATTTAGGTAACTTCGCCTCTCCCGGTTAATTTTTTTCCATCATCTATGTCTTCTTCACCATTTTTTTCTAGTCAGTTTAGCAATTCTTTTGTGTATATCGAATCTGAAAATCAGTGGAGATATCAAACTCAGGTATCTTCTATGTTCTCTAACGTTTTGGTATTTTGGTTGAAAGCATTTTTTAGTAGACAAGAAAAATGCTATATGCTAAACTATATCAAGAGGTGTCAAACTTTACCATTAGATGGATCGGTTTGTGGAGACTATAGATGAGTTATGGATTGGGGCATTTGTCAAGGGGAGAAGATGGATTTGGGATCTAATTGGATAGAATTGAATTGGTTGAAACCCAAAGTTTATTATAGCATGGAGGCATTCACCTCAATAGATTAGAGGTTAGCTTAAGATTAGCTTGGCGGAACATTAGTGGTGAGAAATACAAAAGGATGAAAATGAAGAAGAAATTGAATGTTGCTTATGCGACATCAAATTTATATTGGTGGTGAATGTGGATGCCACCACTGTGAGGGAAATCTAGAATTCTGTTTTGAAGAAACCAATTGATAACGTCTACTTTTTTATAGTATTTCATCCATTTTTATAGTTAGTTTAATCACTTATTTAGACTTTTCCGAGCATTAAGCATGATTTAGTCCTTTTCTAGCGGTTTCTCGTGTATTTGCAAGAAATGAAGATATCAGACACTAACACTAAGCAAATGTCATAAAACTGAGCAAAACCATTATCCAATCGGCTATACAAGGTCAGCATTCAAAAATCATAAACCGAAGAAGAGAAATGGAAGCTAGCCGGCTGGAGCACACATGGACACACGGCTGTAGTAAAATGGAAACTTGATAGCCGCTGGTGTAAAATAAAAAACTTCGGCTGGAGCAATACCTGGAAGGACACAACTCACCTAAATGGAAACTTGCTGGAGCAGAAGAGGCAGCACGGTGAGCAAGCAAATGGAAACTACAGCCGCTGGAAAAGAATTGGAAGTTCACGACCAAAGAGGAAAAGAAGGAAAAA
The DNA here is from genome assembly GCA_036759665.1 of Gynandropsis gynandra. Classification (NCBI taxonomy): domain Eukaryota; kingdom Viridiplantae; phylum Streptophyta; class Magnoliopsida; order Brassicales; family Cleomaceae; genus Gynandropsis; species Gynandropsis gynandra. The sequence continues at coordinate 22,399,941 of CM071874.1, forward strand.
AAGGGAACAGAAGAGAAGAGGAAAGAGAGATGAAGAGGTCAAGAAGACAAGGAGAATTCGAACATCAACATACGCATGGAGAGAGTAAGATAGAACATCACGTCGGAAGGCTAGAGATGGGGGGACGAACTAAGATTGTGGAGGAGTTGTTGAAGACTAAGGTATTAGGATATGTAATGAGTTTTGTCGATTTGATAGTTTACAAACTGATTTATTGTTCTTAATGCTTTTATTCTTGTTAGCCGCTTGAATGAATGATCATAAAAGTTTGATTGCATTGGAAGATAAATTAGATTTTGAAACAGGGCCATGATTTGGGATCTTAATCGATTTAGAACCATGACCGGTCGGTCGATTGAACTCAGAAATCAGGACGGTAGTACTCATGCTAGATAGTGGGATTAGGCAACAAAAGAGTCATTCCCTAGGAAAGAGCTTGAATTCCCAGAATACGTGATGATATCTATAACCATGATCTTTGTTAGCGCTTCATTGCATTATCGTGCATCTGTTGATACCTGTAGTGTTTTGTTTATTGAATTTACAACCATATAGATTAGTTAGTCTTTACTTCGAATTCAATAATTGATTTGTTAACCATCCTATTCATTAGCTTACTATCTTTATAGTTGCATCGATTCTACAGTGTTCAACCCTGGTACTACATGATTCGTATTCTTGCGGAAACGTTAGTTTAGATACTTATTACTTGAGATTACCCACATCAAGTTTTTGGTACCGTTGTCGGGGAATTTATTATTGCTTTAGAGTTAGGATACTTTTAAATTGGGACATAGTCCTTTCCGGAGTCTTTATTTGTTTTTTTCGTATTTTTTCTTTTATTTTCTTTCTTATCTTAGTCAATTTATTTTATCTTTCGGAGTTCACATGATTTTCTTTCTGTTTGTCTTTTCTTGTGCAGCTCACTAGTGTATAAGAAGCGTTGAAAGTGCTGATCTATTTTACAATCCAGAAATCGATAAAACACTTTAGGGATTGAGAAAGAAATCGAAAGCTAGTGCAAGCCAACTGATAAACAACACCAGCGGACTTAGATAGCGAGCCCAAGGAGGCAATCAAACCAAAACTTGCAACGAGAGCGAAGAAGAGCAGATGGCGAAACACATCAACCAAAACGCACCACATCTTATTGCGTCACAAATTCTAGCCACGATGACCTATGGATCATACACGGTTTCTAGATATACGCAACTCTTTTCATGCATCACTAGGAGGGACGCTCACGTCGAATTACAACCAGCATTCATCCTAATGCTTAGCAACGAAGCGTTTAGAGGGAGACCCACCGAGGATCCAAATCAACATCTTACTGATTTCAAGATGCTTTGCCAAACTACTAGAGCGGCAGAAGGAGTTTAGAATGAAGATGTAATGCTCGCTGCCTTTCCATTCTCGTTGAAAGATAAGACGCAAGACTAGTTGTATTCCCAACCGGCAAATTGTATACGATAATGGGAACGACTAGAGGAGAAATTCATGACGTGGTTCTTCCCTCAATACGTTCGTGCAAGGAGCAGCTGAAAGTTTATACGAAAGTTTAATACGTTCGTGCAAGGAGCAGCTGAAAGTTTATACGAAGCGTGAGAATGATTGAAAGGCTATCAACGCCTTTGCCCACATCACAGCATGGATCAAAGTTACCTCATACACAACTTTCTGCAAGGACTTATGGACAAGAAGAGGATTTTGATCATAGCTGCTAGTGGAGGTTCCTTGAGTAACCTCACGTTTCCACAAATCGAAGATTTAATTGATCCAATGGCCGTCGAAGGAAGTAACGCTGCTGGAGAATACATCCGCAACACTCCACCAAAAGTGGCCCATGTGAATGAGACGCAATATTCAAAGAAATTAGTAGGACAAGGAGTTCAGGGGTACGAATAGAAGAATTACACGAGTCATAATCAGCCTTTGGGGAACACGTATAATTCCGGATGGACAAATCACCCCAAACTTTCATTTAAGAACTCTGACGCTGCATTGAATGCACAACGACTATTGGGAAATTTCCAGCCAAGGGTGCGACAATAAAATCAGAATTTCCAGCCAAGAACACAACCTCAAAATCAGGGGTACCAGTCTCGTGCACCACAGTCGACCCAACGAAGCAGCCCTCGACATTAGAACTATGATCACCCGCCTCCTCCAAGAGCAACAAAATCAAAACAACTTATTTATGGGAGTGAAAGCGGAGCAAGACAACACCAAGAAGCAGATAGAGAGCTTTCAAACTTATATACATTAGATATTATAATTAATGTTTCAATACTATCAACAATAATTTATGCCAATACAATTCATAATATATATTAAAAGCATCTGATATAATCGTAAAATTTTCACCTTAATATATCAATAGCTAAAATGATAATTTATGAAAAATAAATTTTGAACAAATTTTATTAAAACAATGTTCGATATAATCATCAAATCTTCATCATTTTCCTTTTGGTCCTTGACTTCAACATCACGATTATCGTCGACATTAACTTTGTCGGTACAACTATCGTCATCTACCATTTATAAATATATTAAAAATATAATATATTTAATTATAATAAAAATACCAATACAAGTCCTAGCGTTTTCGTGAAGTTCATATGCAATCAACTAATTTTGTGTATAAAGCATTACCTCGACATTCGAAGAATGAATGCGGCTTCTATACTTGCTTAATAAATGAGAACGAATGCTAAAAATGAGGATTTTGATGCCATAGTGGTGATTGGAATGCTAAGTATATCACAAGCCATCCGAGCTAAGTCTCCATAGCGATGTTTATGGCTTTCCCAAAACTGTAAAACATCGATATCATCTAATTCATTCATTTCTAACCTTTTGTCCTCTAAATATATTTGCGAAACTATTTGCCTCTCTTGCATAATTTTACTTTTTTCATACGCTTTGAAAGATTATATTTAAAAAATTTTAATCAAATTATATAAATTACAACAAAAAATAAATTCAAAATAAAGACAAAATTTACATTTACAACAGTCAAGTTTGTTCCTTTTCCTTTGGAGACACACCAATCTAGACTTGTAGGTCCTCGTAAAGAACTTCAAGCCATTGATTTACTTTCACATTGATCGAAAAGAAGCACCAACGTTTTCTTCACAAGATCGATTTTCCCCTGGAAGTTGTTGGATCGATTTATCAAGCTTGTCCTTAATGTTGGTGGCCATTACTTTTATCATCTCATCTCCACTATTCTTCTGATTATCATTCAACGAACGCTCTATTCTCTAAACTTGAAAGAAATACAAGTTGAAAGTCGGATAGTTAGAACAAGAAATTTAGTTTGTAATCTCATAGAATGGTTCCAAAACAATTGCATGATTTTAAATGCACGTTCATGTTCCATATCAACTTTGAGCATCAAATAAGTGGAATTCCATCTAATTGAGACATCCAATCGCAAACCTATTCCACTTTGAATATCAACTTGCTGAGACCATTCCTCAAACATTTTTATCCTTCCTTCTGACCATTAAACATATTTTATACTTTCTCTAATCTTATGTAAAGTAGAATCGACAACTTTAAGACTTTTTTATACAATTAAATTCAAAATATGTGCACAACATCTCACGTGGAAAAACTCACCTTTGAATAACAAACCATTTTGTAAACAAAGTCTATCCCATAATATATTTTGCCTACTATCATTTGCCAATGCATTATCAAGTGTGAGAGAAAATACTTTTTTCTCTATCCCCCAATCTTTTAAAATTTCAAAAACCGTATTGGCAACTCAATGCTAGAATGCTGGGGAGGCAAAGGACTAAACGATAGTATCTTACTATTCAATACCCAACAATCATCAACATAATGTGAAGTCACGAAGATATAACCTTCTACGGCTATGGATCTTCACACATCGACAATTTGAAAACATCCTATTAGAAACATTAGCTATCATAGCTTTTAACTTCTCTTTCGTACTTTGATGTAATCTAGATACATTAGCTACAAGAGTGTTTCCTGAAATCGGTTTGAAATCTGGATTCATATACTTGAGCATATGCCTAATTATCTTATACTCCACAAAGGAAAAAGGAAGATCATGATCTATGATAATCATAGCTAAAAACTTTTGAATCATCATTTGGTCAATCTTTTTAGTTATTACCATACATTTACAAGCAAACATCTCTGTCAATTGAGAATATTTGGCAGATGTTCCTTTGCATACCAACAAATGACAAAGGAGCGTAAATGTTCCATTTCTAGTAACATTATCCGGTTAATCTTTTATTCAATAATTGCAAGTAATACTATTCTCTATGGTTGAAAAAAGATCCATGCATATGAAAAACGTCGTCATTTTCGAGTATTTGATCATTTGCTTCCATAGACTCACTCGGTAATGATGACGCCTCATCGGTCCTTTCTCCACTCCTCCTTAGTAATGATGATCACATGGTAAAAAATATCAATGGGTTGACATAGATCATTTATATATCAGTTATAACATTTTAACGTGAAATAAATAACAAATAATTGGTTATTGAAATCATAATAATGTTAATTTTTTTTAATATAGTAACAATTTTGAAACAAATTTGTCATATTTTTTTAAGGAAGTTTTTAGTTGGGAGTTCCCAAAAGTTAAAACCTAAGCCTTTCCATAGTCAAGGAAAATGCAGGCAAGTTCTTCATAGCCTTTGTATCATATACAATGCTAAACCTTGAGAAAAATAAAATGAATGATGATACAAGAAGCCATGTGCAAAGAACCAGCCATGTTTAACTAGGATACAAACCACAACGGGGTCTTAAACACTTGATCTTAGCACGTGTATCCAGTAAGGCACGCTAACACAGTAACTCCAACCAATTCGATGATTGTGTATCCAAATAGTGTTACGACCTTCTTATAAAGTTTCAACAGTTAGAAATTGATGAGGACACCGGCTCGAATTAGAACCAAAGGAGGGTCACATGAACGAAAAGCTACCACAAGGATACGAGCAGACTGAATCTTCCTAGGGCCTACTCACACATAGACGAGCTAGGAGCTTCGTAACAAGGCAACGCAAATTGTGATGGAGGCATGGGACAATCTTAACCAGAAGAAGGATTCGGACCCAACCCAAACAAGCGTCATATCGGTCTTCTATATTGAAGCAGACCTTCATGGAGCAACCCAAACAAAATATGTGCAAAACATCTTCATCCCAGTTTGACTTCACTGTCCTGGACATGGAGGAAGACAAGAAGATCCCGATCATCCTCAGGAGGCCGTTTCTCAACACAACAAAGACAAACATACATTTTACTAAAGGAAGACTCACACTAAAATTCGGCAACGAGGAAGTACAGTTTAACTTAAACAACACTCTTAAGCAGCCGTGCATGGTTGATTTAGTGTTCTACATCGATGTATAAGAGAAATTAGTCGAGGAAGTTCTTGAAGAGTTCAAGAATATGGATTCTCTCAAAATGGCCTTCTTAGCATCTGGAGAAATGTTATACAAGGATTCGAATTAGAAGAAGCCGATGGACAAAGGAAAGAAGAATGAAATCCTGAACAAAGAGTTATGTGCGGCCCGAGTACAACAAAGCGTAACCCGAGCCGATGGAGGAAATTCGGATGGTTTACACTGAGAGCAATGTTCGGCCCGAGCACACATGTGCATTGCCCGAGCAGATATCAACGAGGCTCGAGCAGATTTTTGCGTGACCCGAGCAGACTCTAGTGCGATCTGAGCTATATGCGACGTGAACACAAACAATCTTGGGAGGCCGAGAAGCTACACCAAACGCCCTGCACCCCTAAAGTGAAGATGAAGCCCTTACCAAAAGGGCTCAGGTACCAACAAAATCTTGGAAATTTGAAAGGGATGAACGATGAAGCTGATGCGTGCCCCACTGAGCAACATGCCATGCCCGACCGGGCATCCTCACTAAAACATAGCACGATCGGGCAAGACTTAAGCCCGACCCATTCATCTTCTTTGGCACAAACTTGTAGAACATCAAGCATGATCGGGCTGTTAGTGATGCACGACTAGGCTCCCACCTTTTAGAACAGCACGATAGGGCAAACATCTGGCTCGACTCGTGCGTTCCTCTCAGTAACAATTGAGAACGACAACAGTCTGACAGAGCTGTACGACATGCTTGATCAGGCGATCATCTTGGAATAGAGCCTGACTAATCAGAACACTAAGCACGACTGTTGTCCTTATTTTGAGAACATGACGGCCAGGCTTATGGGGAACACGACCGCACTGACTAGTTTTGCAAGAAGCCCGAAAAATCTGAGTTCTATGCCCGACCAAGCATTCTTTGTCGATATTATTTCGAAGCCTCCTCCATTTCGTGAAGCATTCTAAACCCCATAGGAGGATTGAGAAGGCATCAGTACGCACAGCAGGAGTCGAGTACCCAACAGGAAGTAGACGTACAAAGAGACATCACACACGAAGACGATGAGGATGCCCACCTCAAAGATGACAAATAGGAGCTCCTCGGTCAGGCTCGAGACCTTAAAAGAGCGCTTCGTGAGGCAACCCGAGCTTTGTATCCTTTTTTATTTCTAAGACTTAACTCTTTTCATTTTCACATGCATGTACTTTACCATCTACCATGATGTATCGTAATTCTTCTATCTCCGGTTGTGTGACTGTTATCGCAGGTTCTCAAATTAATATTACCCACAACGGAGTAGACCCATACAACATACAACTGTACGATCAACTCGAGAAAGGTAGAATACACCAGGTCTACACGTTCTGACTTTCTTAATACTCTCTCGATTTTTGGCATGCGAGTCCCTTTCACAGATTTTGAACATCGGGACGGTGTTTCGTATGTTTGCCATTATGATTAGACGTTGAGTTCTTATTTTTATTTTAGCATTTACATCAATTTATTTTCTTAGGATTTCTACGAGACTTCTAGTATGACACTTCGAATTTTAGCCCTTTTTGTGTGACTTTGTTGAATCAAGACCAAAAGCCTAGGTTTGCTGAAAAGGACTTTTAGATACTAGCAAGTCTAGTAGGTGTGCATGAATCAATGACTTATAGTTGTCTTCCGCCGCTAGGTTTCAGTCCCAAGTATTTATATCTCAATGTATACCGTTCAGTCTTTACTAGGTCGGCTACCTTTTAGATTTACTTTTCTATTTTTATGACTCCACGCACTTAAAATTCGTTGTGAATAGAATAAGCTTCTAGCAATTTCTGCCTTACATGAACATGAGTGCATTAATCTCGATGGTTCAGGGTTAAAGTTGATGCGTGATCTCAATAGTTTGGTCTAAACAATTCTTCAATGATGTAACATCTTCACTCCTCTGAGGTTACAAGACCTTATGAGTGTTTCAATGAGAAATCTGGGACTAAATAGAAAGTTGTCCTCTTCAACTCCGACGTCCTAGAAACCTAGCGTAGATTTTTAAAAGAAACAAAATGGAAACCCAAAAAAAAGAAAAGAAGAATAAAATAGTAGTCTTTAAGAAAGGAGTCTCACGTATGCGTGGGAAAATTGGTATGGATATTTCTTGGACATTGTCTAAGGGTTTAGTGAAATGAACTTGGGTCATGTGTTGGATTGGACGACTCGTGGCTTTCGGTCGATAGAATTCTGAAGTAAGTTTCCTTAGGTCTATGTTCGTGTGACACGTTGTTGTGCATGATGTGACTTTCCGAAGTAAGTTTGCTTAGGTATATGTTCATCTGACTCTTCTTGTGCTTAACTCTAGTTTTTTTCTCGAGGACGAACAAAGTTTCAAGTCTAGAGGAGTTTGAGAATGCCTAATTTGTCTTAGTATTTTCATCTTTTTCTATAGTTAGTTTTATTATGATTTTGGACTTTATGGACTTATTAAGCAGAATTTAGTCTTCTTCTATCGTTTTCTCGTATTTTGTAGGAAATGAAGATATCAGGATACAAACACGAGCAAATGTCGTAAATCTAAGCAAAACCACCCTCGGTTCAGCTGTGCACGGTCGAGTGTCCAAGATTCCTAAATAGGACAGAAAATGGAAACACACGGTTGGGGTATAAAATGGAAACACACGGTTGGGACATAAAATGGAAACACACAGTTGGTGATGTGGTTAATCTCAAGTAATAATTACCTAGACTAACGTTTCGCAAGAATACGGATAGTTTAGTACCAGGGTCGAACACTGGGAATTGATGCAATAATAAAGCTAGTTGATTAATGATTAGGGAGTGAAAAATCAATAAGTGATTGGAATGCGAATAAAAATAAACTAACTAACTAACTACCTAACTAGCAGATTAAACTCAATAAACTAAACACCACAGGTTTCGAGAAATGCACGAAAATGCAATAAAGTTCTAACAAGATCATTGGTCTTAGATATTATCACGAATTCAGGAAATTCAAGCTCTAATATAGGAACTGACTAGCGTAGACTTCCACTACCTAGCGCGCATACTACCAATCATTCGACTGTGTAATCTCACCCACTAGATGCATTAAGACCGCTATCCTAATTCTTACATCCAATTGACCGACCTAGAGTAGATTCTAAATCAATTGAGACCCTAAATCATGGCTAAGTTCTAAAATCTAATCCCTTGGCGTTTAGACTTCTACAAACATTCTTTCAGGTTGCGTAAAAGAACGAAGGCATTGAAAACAACTAATCATTCTGAAAACGATGAAATACCATAATCATTCATTCAGGTTGCATACATGAATAAAAGCATTAAGAACCACCATGTATTAAACACAAGAATTCATTACATATCAACAAAGCTCTCTAACCCGTGGTTATGGATCTACTCGGGAATATGGACTTAGAATAAAAAACACAGAAGAAGTCTATCTTAAACATAGATAAAGAAATAGATTTCTCCATTTCTAATATCTTAGTCTTCAACTGCTCCTCCGCATTCTGAGTTCATCGCGCCGTCTGTATCCTCTTATGCGTTCTGCTCTCCAATTCTCTCCCTCGTGTGTTGCTTTGTGTGAATTGTCTCTGTTCTGTCTGAAATTGATCCGGTCCTCTTGACCCCTTCGTCTTTCTTTCCTCTTCTCTTATTTTTCCTTTTCTTTTTCTTTCCTTTTTTTTCCCATGCACTTCCATTCTTGTCCAGCGGCTGTAGTTTCCATTTTCTTGTGTAGGCGGCTAGATTTTCTTTTTGTTGCAGCGGTTGGATTTCCTATTTGCTTGCTCCCCGTGATGCCTCTTCTGTTCCAGCAAGTTTTCATTTTACTTCAGCCGTGTCCTTCCAAGCATTGCTCAAGTTGAAAGTTTCCATTTTACTTCAGTGGCCAACATGTTTCCATTCTACTCCATCCATGTGTCCATGTGTGGTCCATCTGGCTAGCTTCCATTTCTCTTCCTCGGTTTATGATTTTGGGATGCTGACCGTGCATAGCTGAATGGGTAATGATTTTTCTTAGTTTTGTGATATTTGCTCGTATTATTAAATGATATCTTTATTTCCTACAAATACACGGGAAAATTCTAGAAGAGGGCTAAATGATGCTTATTGCTCGGTAAAGTCTAAACGAATGATGAATCTAACTATAATAATAGACGAAAATACTATAACAAAATAGACGTTATCAAACTCCCCATACTTGAACCTTTGCTCGTCCTCGAGCAAGACTAGACCTAAGTACGAGAAGGGTTAGACAACAATTGGATACTAGCAAAAGCAATTCGAAAACTTAGCCATCATACACAACAACACGTCACATGAATATAGATCTAAATGTGCCTAGTTCTGACTTCTATCCAGCGAAAACCACTAGCCGTGCAATCCTACACATATCCTACGTTCATTTCACTAACCCCTAGACGACATCCAAGCTATCTTGATACCTATTCTAATATACTCCCGTGAGATACCATTCTTAAGAAAATTAGTACTCGGTTCTAGGACGTCGGAGTTGAAGATGAAAACCTTCTACTTAGACCCAAGTTTCCGATTGGCACACTCATAAGGTCTTGTAATCTTAGCGGAATGAATAGGGACGTCATTGTAGATTTTTTTCTTTTTATTAAACTATTGTGATTATGCATCGACTTTAACCCTTAGAACGTAAAAAAAAAAAACAACCTCGACCCACCACTTAGACCACAACAATATAGATCGAAGCAAATCAAAGAATGAACGGTATACTCAGAGATATAAGTGCTTTGGATTGAAGCCTGGGGGCGGAATAAAACTATAGTCTATGGATTCATGCACAAATACTAGAGTAATCGATATCTAAAGGTATTTTTCAGCAAGCCTAGACTTTTGCTCCTGATTCGACAATGTTGCACAAACATGACTAAAGTTCGAAGTAACATGCTAGATATCTGTCCGTCTAATCCTAAGAAAATAACATAAATACTAAAACAAAACGAAAAACTCAACGAAAAACCTAAATCACAATCATACCGCGAACTTGAACGGAAAAACGTCCCGGTGTTCAAAACCTAAGAGAAGGACTCGCATGCAAAAACTCGGGAGAAAATAAAGAGGGTAGGAACTTGTGCACCTGAAGTGTGCTTGCGGTCCCGAGTTGATGCAGATGGATATATGCATCTCTCCTTTGTTGTCGATTATGTCGAAGTGTAAGATCTGTAACAAAAAGTCACAGTCTAAAAATGAGAGTATGATACATCGAGGTTGGTAGTAGAGTGCATGCGTGTGAAAGGAGGAAAAGTTGAGTTCTAGAAAATAAAACGAAATAAATTAAAGGATATTCGGCTGGGGTTGCCTCTCAAGAAGTCCTTGTTTACGGTCATGAGCCTGACCAAGACGCTTCACGCATTAGGTGTATGTCCTCATCATCGTTGTGTACGTAACGTCTCGTGTGCATAGGATGCTCGATTGGGTATAGCACACAAATCAGATGGGCTTCTTCCATAATAAGTCATATCCTCCCAAAGCTCGATCATGTTGTTCCCTATGTTGGAGGGCCCGGTTGTGCAGTCCAAATAGCTTGGTCGTGTTGTCCATAGGTTCGATTGTGCACTCCATGAAATCGGTTAGGCGTTCATCTATCGTTTCTTTCAAAGTTTCTAGAATTTGTTGGTGCGTGAGTTCTGTGGTGAAGGCTTCATCTTCACCATGGATGCCTTATCGATGCTCCAGTTGGATGCTGGGCGTTTGGTGTGGTTTCTCGGTGTATCAGGAGTGTTTTTGTATCGATCCGCACTACTCGTAACTCAGTTTGCACAAAACTCTACTCGGATCGTGTTGAAGTTTATTGATTGTTTTGTTGCGTTTTCTTGGTCCAAATTCAAGTCCACTCGAGCCATACTCATGTCTATATGATCTGAACACTGCTCTTGGAGTAAGTTGTCCGAATCTCCTCCATTACTTTTAATTTCGTTCCATTGTGTTTGGGATGCGATCTGCCGTGCTCGAGATGCGTGGAATTCATCCCGCATCTCATTTAACTTGTCATCGGTGATGTTCTCCTCCTTCACTTCATCCAACAGCTTTGGATAGCATGTTACGTCGTTTGGTTCTTTATATACCTCTTTTTCAGCTGCTAAGAGAGCAATCTCAAGGGTATCCATATTTCCGAAGTCTTCAGAAACCTCCTCGGCTAGTTTCTCTAGGATGTCAATGTAAAACACCGAATCCACCAAACACGGCTGCTTGAGTGTATCGTTTAGATTAAACTCCACTTCTTCATCGCCAAACTTCAGTGTTAGTCGTCCTTCCGCACAATGTATGATTGTTTTTGCGGTGTTAAGAAACGGTCTTCCGAGGATGATCATGATTTTCTCATTTTCCTCCATGTACAAGACGACGAAATAAACCGGAATGAAGAACTTCCCTACTTGTAATGGTATGTCTTCCAGTAAGTCTACAGGGATTCTCACTATTCGATCAGCCATAGTAAACGCCATTCATGTAGGTTGAAGATACATCTTGTCCCTAAGATCCAAATTCTTGCATAATGAAAATGGTAGCACGCTTACTCATGCTCCGATATCAATTAGTGCATTGTTAATTTTATAATCACCTCTTTTGTAAGGGATCACGAATATTCCTGGACCGGGCATCTTCTTTGGTAGATTTGGTTGCAGCATAGATTTTGTTACCATTACGGTTTCTGTCTCCACGTCTCGTTTGTTCGCAAGAACCTCTTCCATGAACTTAGCATATGAAGGCATCTTCTTCAACGCTTCGTGGAATGGAATAGTGATGTGCATCTTCTTTAACATCTCAGCAAACTTAGAATTGGGCATCCTCATTCTTTTGGCGTTGACGTTGGGGAAACAGAAAAGTAGGCGGTCTTGGATTGGGTTTTATGTATTTCGGCTCCTCCTCCTCGAATTTCTTTTTGTGCTCTTCAACGTTACTGCCATTTTCCACTGCTGTAGTAGACGTTTCATCCTTTTCAAATGTTGAAGGAGTGAGCTGATCTACCATTTTCTTGCATTGACATTGTGGAAACCGCAAAGGAGGCGTCCTCGGGGCTGGTTTTACATACTTTGGCTCCTTTTCCTCCTCGGGTTTCTCCTTAAGCTTATTAACAGTCTTTTCCGCTACTGTGATAGATGCTTCACCCCTTTTCACGAGTTCCTCGCTGAATTGGCAGTCTAGAATGTAGGTTTTCAAGGAATAATCCTTGCTGCAGCTGAGCCGAGAGACTCCCCTACACAAGGCGTCTGGAATGATGAGTCGCACGAGAGTTGCAGAAGACTCTCGATATACCGAAGATCGTCTTTGTTGGATATGAGACACCAATGAAGAACAAAATGTGTTTTTTGGATACTACACACAAACAAGATAGATTTCTCAAAGAGAAAAGTTTGAAATTCAAAACAGAAGATTATGTTTGCAAGGGGGGCAGCCGAATACATATGGAGGAGAAGTCATGCAAGACTTCAATGCTGCAATTAATGTTCTAATGCATGCAAGCCATGCAACACTTGTTGATTAAATGAATAGAAATTTAAAATAAAGGAAATGTAAAGGTAGTGTGCTTCGATACGATCGGCGTATGAAGCCTCAGATCAACAATTAGGAAGACGTAAGTGATTTGTGGCCTCGTTAAAAACCCGCCATTAGAAAACAACGTGGCACAAAACCAACAGTGTGAAAAGAGTTACACACGAAACACTTGCCCTAATTGTTGATCGTTGTAAGATGATCTTCAGTGTGAAGTATTACTCGGATGTTGAAGTTTTCTTGCGGAGTCGAGCACTCGTCATGAACCCGCACGGCTGCAACTGTTCCTTTGATACCTTCCTTGAGCTTCCTAGCCTTAGCACGGGTCACGGGACCTTCTTGTATTGTTAAAGTGTCCTCTTCATGCTCGGTTTCCTTGATGTTATCCCATGATCATATCACCTTTCAAACGTCGAAGGAGCAGGCTGATCAACCGTCTTACCACTCCTTAGGTAAATGGCATTGACGTGCGCACGGGGATTTGCTTCCGGCCTCCCTGCTTGAATTCCTTGCAGTTTAGAGGAGTTCGTAGCAAGTTGTGCAACCTAATTATCTATGATCTTTAGGTGCGTTTGAATTCCTACAACCTGCTTCTTTACATTGTCATGACCCGCTGTCATCCCTCTAAATTCGGCATATTGATCTTTCTGTCCTTGTAAAATTTGAGCGAGCATAGACGTAATATCGGCGTTAGCTTCTTGTTACGGAGGAGGGGGCACACGTGATTGATAATTCTGAGTTCAAGGCTGCGTCCATGGCTGAAAGTTCTTGTTTCTTTGCATCAGTCGCGACTGTATCTTTCCCAATAGATGTTGCGCATTCAACGCACCATCGGAATTCTTATACTAGAAGTTTGGGTGATCTCTCCATCTGGGTTTGTATGTGTTTCCTAGAGGCTGATTGTTTCCCACGTAGTTCACTTCCTCATACCCTCGAACTTATTGCTCCCATGATTGCTCCGAGTAATGTGGATGATGCCATTCTGACAGAAGATTGTAAATCCCCGCGACTTGGTGGCTAAACCGGCGTATAAAGCATGTGCTTCATTCATAGTAGCCACCCTTGCTGAAGTGTTGCGACTATATTCTTCAGCAGGGTTACTGCCTTCATCGGCCATACGATCGATCAAGTCTTGAATCTGTTGAAACGTGAGGTTACTGAAGGAATCTCCAGCTGCGGCTATGATCAAAATCTCCATGTTATCCATCAGTCCTTGTAGAAAATTTTGTATGAGATAACTCTAATCTATGCCGTGATGCGTTGATAACCTTTGAAACGTCCCACACATCGTGTAAGCTCTCTGCTGCTGCTTGAACGAATGTGTTAATATGATTTTTAGCGAGTCGAGCTTTACTATGAGGGAGGAATCACATCATGAACTTCCTCTAGTTGTTCCCAGGATCGTATAGAATTCGCTGGTTGGGAATACATTTCTCCTCTAGAAGAAGCCGCATTGCTCGCTGCCCGCAGAGGTCGGTCTTTGGGTCACTTCTTTGATGCATATGTAACATTTAGTCGACTCTCTCGGGTGAAAAGTCCTCATCTTTGTGGATGAAATGAAAAACGCTACGGTTTTCCTTTGCTTTTACATGATCTGAGAGGCCTAAGTTCGGGATCAATGATAAACAAGTAAAACCGAAGACGATAGGAAATGAGCTCATCAAGCTTTTTGCATGGATGCTATCTCTGGTTAGGAGGACCGAACTTGCACAAGATGGTTTACAAGGGCCATCGGGTTATTAAACTCTCTGTTACAATAAACCAATGGGTTTTCTTTTTCTCTTCTTCCTATTCACAATGCAATCCACATGCTACAATTGTTGTTCAACCAAAACCTTTGGAAATATAAGTCATTGTGTCAACAACTATTGTGCTTACACTACGTAACTCTAATGGTTCTATATTCAAACATTACTCAATAGATGCAACCAGAGATGAGGAAAGAAAGGCATATCTAATTGATTCGTCTCGTTGCCCAAGTTTAAGAATGTGATCGGTTGGAGCGTACACAACCTCTTTTGCAATGGAAGTAACCTTCACAGGAGGTATAAACAGAGGCCCAAGAAGAGGAACTTTCGTCAAAACCTGCAATAGCGAATGTTCAAAATCTTCAGACATCCAAAACTTACAATCCTCACTGAAACAATTGTAGTGGGATTTGTTTCAAAACATTAATGAAAACAGCATATCTCTAATGGAGCTCCGATTATACTAAGTGGCAAGCGTAATGGTTCCAACCCGACGAGTACCTGGGTGGAAAATTGTCCCTGAGAGACAGTACCATGTCAGAGGTGCGAGGAGAAGGCGGCAAATATATTGGTGTGGTTATGTCGGCATATGCCTAGCTCATTCCAATCATTCATTCACGAGTCTTTTGTCTGATACTAAGAAATATCTTACTATATATCATTTCCATAATATGAATTTTTCAATAACAGTTGTTTGACTCTTCATGCTTCACCACCACCCTAGAAAGAGACACAATCCATAGTACGAGAGAAGAAATATTGAACATAATTATATTTATAAATTCATTTTTCTTTGCATTATTTCATATATATATATATGTTTATATACGTCGCATTTTTGTGTTAAGAACAACATGATTGATTATTTATATGATTTTAAATTAATTAATTACATATGATTTTATTCTTTAATCGATTACATATAAAATTTTTGTATTTTATTTTTAACAATTATTTATTATTGTTCGATTTCATGTAAAATGATATTCACATTTATATGATCCAAATTGATAAACATTCAATCTAATGTATATATCGTATAATGAAAAATAATATAACTAATCGCACTTTTGGTAAAACCAGCTCAACAAGGATTATTATCTAACTTCTATTCAAAGTTTACCAAAAAAAACTTTCTCATGCGTTCGAGTTAAACAATATTAACCTAATCTACTCGTAAGTGCATGACACGTGTGTAGTATTCTAGGTGTAGATCCCACAGGGACTACGCAACACACACTAAACTCAAACTACGAATCAAACTTGCTAACAAAGAATACGGATTTAAGATGAAATAACTAAAAACAATAAACTAACGAGTTCTTAACAGTGAGACAAACGTTCTAGGATACGATTTCACCACAAGACTTCCTAAACAAACAATATACCTATCTAATCATGCATTCCCAATCAAGTTATGTAAGACGGACGATCCTAATGTAATATCTACCCTCTTTCAAGGCATAAATATGTGATCTAGTCAAGTTATCCCCTCCTTTTGTGGCTGGCACCTTAAACTAAATCCATAAGTTCTATGATTCATCCGATTAACCCTCAACCGCTACTATCCTACTTTCGTGACCTAGTCTCGATTGTTCTAAGCCTGATCATCCGGAATTAGAATTCTCCTTTCGGTCCTTCTCCTAAATCCCTAAAACATGCATCTACTTGGCCTTCGTAAATACAAGTCGATCAAACACTCAGATAAAGAATAGATAAACGAAAACGAGAAATTGCATTCAAAGATAAATCAAAGAGGTTCCGGGATAGCCATGGGCTAATCCCATCTCCTAGAAAAAAATGACTACTCGATCATGAGTTCGAAGTCAAACAACATAAACGAAATACATAGTTTAAAGAACATAGAAAACAAAACGAAACCAAAATCTTGATTCGATCTTCAACGCTCCTTGAGTGTCTCCTCCGCAAAGAATACTCACAAACCATCTTTCTCTCTCTACTCTCTCTCTGCAACTCTCTATGCCTGTAATGTCTAATGTCAAAAATCGAGCTCTCCTCTAGCTCCCCTTTGTGCCTTTCCTTCTTCCTCTCTTTCCTTTTTTTCTTTGTTGCAGCAGCTACCGTTTACTTTTTTGTGTGTTTTCCATTCTTCTTTGCATTAGTTTCTATTCTTGAGTAAGTGGGCAACGTGTCCTTTCTATTTTCAGCCATATGGTTCTCATTCCTCTTCTCTAACCATGTTTACTTTTGGTCTAGGCAACTAACCACTTATTTTTCTTGCGTCCCACAACATTCTGTTTCTCTTCTTTGCAGGAGACGGACGCGACCTGCGCGGGCTGGGTGATTGCCCCACGTGGGCTGGCTCGGTGAGGATGAATCCGCTCGCGCTAGGTGAATGTCCGAGGCGAGCTGGATCTGCTGGAGGTTGTACCCCGTGTGGGCTACGGGATCCACCCCGCGTGGGCTGTGTTGGAGTTGATGATCCGCGTCGTTATTCGTCCCGTTTGATTCGTTATGATCCTAAATTTTAGTACTTTGTCCCGTGTACGTTCTTTAGCTTCGAAATGAACCAAATATGCATTAAAACTTTTAAGGACACAAAAACACGAAAAATGAGTAAAACGGATACAAAATAACACGTAAACATCTCTAAAATCATGCGAGAAATATGTATAAAAATGAGATGATCACTTTCTATCTGTTTAAAAAAACGTTGCATCTTCTCCATTAACATCCCTAAAGCTTTTCATCTTCTCCATTATCATTATATCAGAAAAAACCTCTCCATTAAGTTTGTAAGTTGTTGCTCTCTTTTACAGCACTGGAAGGTCCATGTGAACCATTTACCCGACAACAATTTCATCAGACTTCACCTTCAGGAGGAGAACACCAGCAGACGCACCAGCACCAGCATACCCGTCTTGAAAGAGGTAGGACTGTTGTGAATGAATCGTTGGATCTCCTGTGGTTCGTGGAGGAGCTGAACCGGAGCGTCCCGACATCTCTCCATCTCTCCAAACTGGAAGCTGAATCAAATAAATCACTACAACCAGCTTTTGCATGTATATATAATGTTGGTGTAAATTGTTTCAAATGAAAATTGGAGGAGAAGGAAGAAAAGTTGGACGGTGATGCAGCCTTGAACAAATTCTTTCGGAAGATCTACCATAATGCTAATAATGACATGAGGCAGGTCATGAGCAAATCCTTTCTGAGTATATATCCTTTTCACTTTCTATACTATGAGCTTTTAGTAATTATATAAATTGTTAAGTATAAAACTTTAATAATTGGAAGAAATATATGTATTTGACAGGCGAATGGTCGATGATAGGTTGAGTCGAAGGAGACAATGCTCTCGATGAACTCGATGAATTTTATCTAAAACCCGTGCACAAAATGAGTTGTATATATCTTTAACAAGAATGTGCATTTACCTCATCAGCAATTAACAAGATATTGTCTTTTCTTAAGAATAGGTTGGATTTGAAGCATAGAGAAAACCTCTGGTGAGAAATGGAAGTAGAAGAAAATAGTTGCTATGTATTTTAGTAGACAATTATGTCTGAAAAAAGGTATCCAGAACTAAGCTTTTCAAAGTAGGTTGTTCAAACCAACAAACAATAGAATAATTTATTGTTTCAGATCCTTCTTGATGATAAGAACCTCTAAATTTTTGGATAAAATTAACAACTCTTGCGAGAGCACTAGATGATTTCTAAAAAGGTTGTTAAAATCTAGGGCATATGGTTTCGACTATGTTTTGTTGTTGCTAAACGTTAGAAATGGACCAGAATGATATCTATGTATTTTAATAGACAACTATGATATCTATGGATAAGATTAATAGTAGAAGAATAGTAGCAATGTATTTTAGTAGACAACTATGGGAGATTCAAAATATCTCGAACTCAACTCTTCAAAGTAGGTTGTTCTAGCCAATAAACAATAGAATACTTTACAGTTTTTCATCCTTCTTTGATGATGATAAGAACCTCTAAATTCTTGGATAAAATCAACAAATCTAGCGAGAGGAGTAGATGATTTCTAAAATGTTGAAAAAAATCAAGGAATGTGGTTCCGACTATGTTTTGTTGTCGCTAAATGATATCTATATATTTTAGTAAACAACTATGATATCTAGAGATAAGATTAATTCAGTTCTGTAGAGATACTAAAACAACCATAAAAATAAAAATATTATGATTTTCGAGCCAACAAACAACATAATAACTCACTTTTTTTAATCCTTCTTTGATGATAAGAACTTCTAAATTCTTAGCTACTCTGAATGCAATTTCCTCCTCTGTCTCAGTTGTACATGTACCAAGCTTTTGCTGTAGGACTGAAAAGCTGGAGTAACAAAGTATTATTTCTTAGAGAAACAAGTCTATCATATTTAATAAAAAACATACATGTCACAGAAAAAAATTACATACAGGCTTTTAAAACTCTTACAATAATGCAAGGTTGATAAGCTGGAATAACAAAGTATTATTTCTTAGAGAAATAAGTCTATCATATTTAACAAAAAAAACATAGTAGAAAAAATATACATAAAGACTTTCAAAAGTGTTACAATAATACAATAATATGTAATAAAGTTGGCTTTAAGATACTTTCCACTACTATCTACTCTTTATTCTTCCCAAATAACTGTAAACATCTAAATTAATTGGTGAACAACACCATACTTTCCATCCACTTACATGGATAGAATTTTAAACACAACCTTCAACTATTCAACTATCTTTTACCAATTGTATTCAAGGAAAATAATGTTTTAAAAACTATTATAACTGCGTACAATAATATGCATTCAAAATCAAAATTCAAACAACATTTAGGAGTGTCATTTATCTTTTGTTCCTATCAATAATCTGCCTCCAACAGTTTAAAAACCGTTGTTGTCACTTATTTTTACAGAATCTGCGTTTTTTACATTTTCCCCACTTTTTATAGAATGTCTACAACACAAATTACCCACTCATGTCAGCAAGTCCTCCATACCTTTTGCTGAGCTTACAGTTGGATACAACATGCCAAAGGTTATCACATGAGTATTCAAGATTTGGGAGGCATGCAATGCAAAAAAGAGAGGTCAAATTATGTGGAACAAATTCCCCTTGATTGATGAATCTGTGAGTTTTATTTTTGAATATCAGATTTTATTTTTTTTAAATATTTTTCATCTTTGTTACATTTGACAATACTATATGGGACTTTGAGTTGCGTACGCGTTTCAAAAACAAGTTAGTTGAAGGTGCAATTATGTGTTTCCAAGGATTTGATGTTTTTCGCAGTAGTGAAAATTATAAATTTTTTGATACCAAGGTTTTCATTCTTTTAACGAATACTAAAAAGTTGGTTCCTCTTTTGGCCAACTTTGTTAGCATTGTTGAGGAGGTGTTTCAGTTTAAAAGTTTTGAGCAGTTTTTGAATTCCAGGTTTGTTTATTTCTCTAAATCTTCATGTTTACCGTTTGTTTGTGGGTATTTTCTTCACAAATTAACTGTTGTATTGTTTTTGTTAGATGTTATAGGTCGCCTAGCAGCCATCAAAGATTTCAGCAATGAAATCACCTCTTCTCATTACCGTTCGACATTACGTTTAAAACTTGCTTGGTGACTATATTTCTAAAAACTTATGTTACTAGACATAAAACTGTTCTCACGGTCTTTATTCTATTTTTAAAAAAAATTAGTGGAATGGATGTCAACGTCACAACCTGGGAAAAATGGCATTGGAATTTCATACCGAAATATCTAATACAAATGTGCAACCTTCTGTTTTCTTGGTAATGGGTGTTAACCCGAAATTATTTGTTGGTTGATTGATTTCATTATGTTTGTTAATTTTTTATGACCATTTGTTGTTTTTCGTTATATTATTCGAATATAATGACTTTGACCTTAATTTATATAGGTTAATTGTATCTCAATACCACCTCAGCAACTCGGTTTTATTTCGATTATGAAACTTCATCTGGTTGTGATTTCATGGATAAGTATGTATTGTTTCAAAGTTTTTAATGGCATAATGTAATATAAAGTTTCTCACGAATGTTATCTTAATGCATATGCACAGTGTTAAGGATGGAATCGTTGGTGCTGTCATTACTTCCGAGATGTTCAAGAGTGGTGTGAAGATAGAAGTGTTTTCAATTTAGACTTATACAATTATATTTCACAATCGGATCATCACGTATATGGTTAATATTCCTATCTTAAAAGCTATTTATCTGATTTCTCATATGCTAAATTCGTAATCCTCTAATTTCAGGAAGCTGAATTCTTTTGAATTGCCCGAATTGTAATGGATTCGTTTGTACTGCCTAACTAAAGCTGAATTAACTGTAAAAATATAATATTATAAATAAATTGTAGTGAAAATGCCTGTGTATCGTTACCTAGTACATTTTAAATAGGTTTGGTTGGGTTAACCCATTAAACTCAACCCAAATTGACATAACTAAGGAGGAAGGGAAGGAAAATTGGTTCACAGGTAACCTTCATGTTTGGAGATTGTTCAGACATTAGGAAGCCATCTTTAAGAAAAAGAGTTGTTATACAGAGTTGTCTGAATTGTAGACCATGCCAAGAGATATGTCGAAGTCGCAAGGCAACTCCAAATCAACTGAACAATCCATGTCATTCTTTCGTTGAATATGTTAAGTTTGTAACAATATGTTTTTTCTTTTCTTTCCAAGTTAAGGAAGATGCATGCATTGAAAAGTCATGTCGAATTAGTTGTAATGTCATTCTTCAAGGTGAGTCATCCATTACTTGATCAGAGTTATGATCTCAACGATTATCACAAAGCAAGGCTTAAGGAAGAGTTTGACATCATCATCACCATTATAAATTATATGAATCCCACTGTTGTACAACCATATTTTCCATACTCACCTTTTTCCTACTATTATTATTACCTCTTATGTTGCATAAGTTGAACGTTGGACATTTTTCTAACACGTTGGGAACACAGTGTTCCTCAAGTTATTGTCTTCTAAAATATCAACGAAGAGCCGAACAATGGACATCGGTTATATGTGCATGCTTCGATGACATCCAGAGCTGTATGCTACTTTTTGCCCTCTAATCCTCGATATTTCAGGAACCAAAATTGTTAAAGGTGGTTACCAGGATAACCAAAATAAATTTCAAAGGCGTATCTTAGAATAACAGTGTTGTAACATATATATGTTTATGTTTAGCTGCTACTTTGGATTTTACTATAGTAAAGTGTGTGAGAGAGTCATTTTGGAAGATTAGTTTAATGTTGGTGGTGATTTTTCGTTGTGGTTTTAGATAGATTAACAAGCCCACCATTGTTTTATGACTTGATTAGGAAAATAACTTGGAGAAGTTGGATAGCATGTATGTAAAGCTTTAAAGTAAAAAAAAGTTCTCAAATTTGTAGTTCTTCGGAACTATTGATTTAGCGGTTTTGTCTAGATTCTCAGCCTTTTGTATGCTACTCCTCTTGAATAGGACTCTGTTTTTGCTATATTTGTCAGTCAAAACTTGGGGATGATCTAATTTAGCATTGATGATATATTCGTTGGAATCATAATGGTTTTGTATTATATGGATGTAATATGTATTTTTCTCATGATTTCTAAAAATATCCATCAACTATTGTTACTAATTTCAGAGGAGTCTACAATAATGTTGAATTAAAAGGATGAAAATGCATTTGAAACAATTAATCATATTCTCATTGTGTTCAATTTTGTGATCGTTAACATGTCCAATTATATGTCATTGTGATTAGATGATTTCGTGTATCACGAATATCATTAAAATATCACGTTTATAAATATATTTTAATTACAATATCGTTTAAATAATAAATATAAAGCTTAATAAATATAATTAAGTATTCACAAAGTAAAAATGAAATCTAATGAATGGTGTAATAATGCATTTTACGTCATAGTTGCACATAATATATCTATCAATATATTCAGGGTTGGTTCAGTTAGAGAAGAGACCCTGTGCAATAAAATTAAAATAGGCCCTTTTGAAACGAAATATTCGATGCTAAAAAATTTCATTTACATGCAATAAATATTTACAACATTCATTTGAAAAGAGCTATTCTATTTGCATGTTTTGAAACGAAATATTCGATCAAACTTTTCACGTCTAACTTTTCTATTTCTATAAACGAAATATTCTATTAATTATTATTCAACTTTCCTATTTCAATAAATTTTTAATTTTAGTTTAGGAACAAGTAATTCCAATTAATTTTATATAAAATAATTATAATTCATATAATGATAACGATAACGATAATAATTTATAATTTTGTAATTTTGTATTGTCTTCGCTTAAAATGCATGTATTGTTAAGTAAATAGATTTTGTAAAAATAAAAATAAAAGAATTGAAAAAGTGACAAATATAACGTAACATTAAAAACAAAGGGTTAAATAATAATAAAGAGGGCAAATATAACATGTCTACACACACATTTGTGTATGAGACTAAGAGCGTGTGTATTGACTTGACGTGGATACAATTATATATATACATTTATATAGGGAATAAGGATATATATATGGACAAGGAAGCATTAGAACTTGTTCAGCCAGACATGCCTATATATATATTGTCATTGTACGGGCCCTCAATTGAATGAGGCCCTGTTCCAGGGCTCCTGTGGAACAGGGTGTAAACCGGCCCTGAATATATTATGTGCAATTTAATTTACAATAGTTTTAAAAAGGGGATTATAAAAAATGCCCCTGTAGGGCTAAAGTGCTTCAAAAATACCCTTGGCTGAAAAAAAAAGTTTCAACGTCAAATCTACCCATAAAATATTGATAATCCCATATTACCCTTGACGACAATTTTTCTCTCTCCTCTAGAGCACCTCTAATTCTCGCGCGAAAATTACTGTTCCCCCACACCACAACAGATTCGGCGAGAGTAGCTTGCGATCGGCATCAGATTCGCTGCCAATAGGTTGAAATCCTTTGTTGTCAACAAAGAAGCTTGCAATTAAGCACATTCCGCAGAAAAACCAGGTATGTATAGTGAGTTTTTCGTGTTTCTCTTGTGTTTATTGCAATTTCAAAGGTGATAGAGTGGGTCACAGAGTCGTACGGTCGCACTGGGTCACAGAGTCTCATCGAGGGGTCAAAGGGATCAAAGGTCGTCGCAGGGGTCCAAGGGTAAATGGGTCGAAAAGGGTCAAAGGGTCGCAGGGGTCCAAGGGTAAATGGGTCGCAAAGGATCAAAGGGTCGCAGGGGTCCAAGGGTAAATGGGTCGCAAAGGATCAAAGGGTCGCAGGGGTCCAAGGGTAAATGGGTCGAAAAGGGTGAAAGGGTCGCAGGGGTCCAAGGGTAAATGGGTCGAAAAGGGTGAAAGGGTCGCAGGGGTCCAAGGGTAAATGGGTCGAAAAGGGTGAAAGGGTCGCAGGGGTCCAAGGGTCGCAAGGGTCGCAACGGTCGCAGGGGTCCAAAGGTCGTAGAGGTAAATGGGTCGCAGGGGAAAGGGGTCGCAAAGGGTTAAAAGGGTCGCAAAGGGTTGAAAGGGTCACAGGGGTACAAGGGTCGCAAAGGGTTGAAAGGGTCACAGGGGTACAAGGGTCGCAAAGGGTTGAAAGGGTCACACGGGTACAAGGGTCGCAAAGGATTGAAAGGGTCGCAGGGGTCCAAGGGTCGCACGGGTCCAAGGGTCGCACGGTCGCTGTGGGTCACAGAATT
>CM071874.1:22439546-22469450 GCA_036759665.1 Gynandropsis gynandra
CTTGGAGCAAGGGCTGTGGGATTTGCATACATCTTTCCCTTTGACTTATTCTTTGTTTTGGCCTCAACCATGTTAGTGTTTGTCTCAACGGATGTCAAGTCACCTTTTTCACCAATTCGGTTATTCTCTTCAATACGGAGTTTCAGGACCAACTCCTCGAGACTCATATCCACAGTTATATATGTTAAATATTTCTTAAAATCTGTCCAAGAAGGTGGCAATTTGTCAATGAATGCACTGACAATAAATGCTGATGGTAATAACATACCTTCCTCATTTAACTCGTGGATTATGACTTGAAGTTCTTCCACTTGTTTGATGACCGATTTTCTATCGATCATTCTAAAGTTAAGAAACTTCCCGTCACGAATCGCTTTGAAGAGGCGACTTCAGTCTTATACTGTTTGTCCAAGGCCTTCCATAAGTCTCGAGCAGAATTATACTTCGAGTATATGTCATATAGAGAGTCATCCAGTGCATTCAGAATATAGTTTTTACAACTAAATTCGTTTTCTACCCAAGCCTTTACAGCCTTTTCTCTTTCGACCTTTTCTTCTGCATTAAGATTCTCTCCTTCGCCTTCAGTTAGGGCCTCAGGAGGATCCAGATTCAAGACATATGCAACATAAAGTGTTGAAAGATAGAACAACATCTCTCATTTCCAACGCTTAAAGTCTTTGCCCTTGAATTTCTCAGGCTTTTCAACATGGTTGTTTTTCAAACCTGACATTGTTTGGTCCATCACAAAGTTTTATGTCTTAGATTGTTAGAACCAAATCAGTTCGGGTGTTATAAATTACACATATTATAAAGAATATTGAACGATATTGAAATGAAAACAACAATTTAAAAATACCAGAAATTAGAGATGATCGAGGCCTGCGGTTGCAGTGTCCTAAGACAGAAATTTGCTCTCTATTCCGTCTTAAGGATTCAATGATCGCAAGAGAATTATCTCTTGTTGAATGTACTCTATTTTTCTCAGAAAGATTTTATGGGATTAGAATGAATGTTTTTTATTTTCATTTCAAATGATCATATGGTCATGAATATAGATTTCTTGGGGTGCAAGCAACAGACACGACTCTACGAACGCATCCCTACGGATGTGTCTGGAGTGTGTGGAGCGTCCTGGAGCGTGCTTCGAATGGACGCAATGGTTCGGCGAACGGACGCAATGGTTCGACGAACGGACGCAATGGTTCGGCGAAAAACCGAAGTCGAAAAAAATTTCGACCCGTTGGGCCGAGGCCCGACCCATTCCAACCAAGAGCCCAAGAGCCCTAAGGTCCAAGGCCCATCTTTGACATTTATATATATATATATATATATGTATATATATGCATACACACATGTATATTATCCATCACATGACCATTTGAAAGCATTAATTGAATGAACACTTATATAGTGTTCATTTAATGCTTGAAGTTCCAATGTGTGACTTTTTTAATAAGAACATGTGCAATGCACATGTGCCCCACACACATATGCCATGCCACATGTACCAACAGTGAATTTCTGCATACAAATTATTGCTCTAATAGTGAAAGTACTCTAGAATTTAATATTACATGGGATACAATTGCCAAGGAGATCCATAGCTCTCTTCAACAAGATGCCACTAGTTCTCTCGTCATTGTTTGCTATCTTTTTTAAAATATACACCTAGGACAGTGAGCCCCATGCTATCAACTCAATAGTTTTGTCTTACGCTATAACCCATATGTTCTGTGGAACGTGATGAGGATATTGATATGCCATGAGCACGCGAGGATCTGAGTGAAGAGATGGAATTCAAATAAGAGAACCAATCACTAAAGCTGGAGCTAAGAGATTGAAGAACGTCTTTTCAATCATCGATTGTGCCGCGTTTAAGAAAACAACTGTCCGCGAGGACGCGATGTCGAGAAAAGAGGTGACCTTGACATTTATAAGCATTGAAGAGTCGATTAAGTCAATCCACTCTAGAATTCGGTTCAATTCTCGAGTCGATGTTCAAAGTCAAGAGAGAGTTTTTCAAATCACCTCAAAATCCAACATTTGACTGCATAGGAGTTTGCATTTTTTTAAAGATAATCCATTTGAATTCTGAGCAGTGTTTACCTATAAATAGGCAAGAATTCCGCTGCATAAAGGCAGACTTCTTTGTTAAGTGAATTGAGAGGGTTTAATCCTTGTTTTGTCCCGAGTTCTAACTCTCGTCTTTGGGATTCGAAGCTTAGGATTCATTCTGACTTATCAATCACACAACCACCTGTCGTTATGATGTCATCGGGTTCCAGGGTGTTCCTTCCGAGATTATCGGGGGTCTCATACGTATTAAGGACGTAAGACAAGTCATTGGTTGTCTCTAGCGGAGGGTTGCGGAAAAAATTCCATCTATTTATATCATTCAACAAAACGAGATGTGGGTGCATATTATTTGGTATCAGAAATGATAACAACATCAACACGCCACGAGCATGCGTGGATCCGAGTGAAGGGAGTGAAGATCTTCAAATAAGAGGACCGATCACTAAGCTGGAGCTAAGAGATTGAGAACGCCTTTTCAACCATGGATCGTGCTGTGTTCAAGAAAACAAGTGTCCGTGAGGATGAGAGGCCAAGAGAAGAGGTGACCGTGACATTTATAAGCGCCGAAGAGTTGATTCAGTCAAATGGCTCTTGAATTCAATCCAATTCTCGAGTCAACTCAGCTTAAAATTTGATATTTGACCGCACAGGAGTTTGCGTTTTTTTTAAAAAAGCCAATTCGAATTCCAAGCATTTTTAGCCTATAAAAAGACTAGCATTTCGCTGAATAAAGGCAAACTTCTTTGTTAAGTAAATTGAGAGGGTTTATTCCTTGTTTTACCTCGAGTTCTAACTCTCGTGTGTGGGACTTGAGACTTAGATTTCATTTTTATTTATCAATCACATAACCACCTATGATTGTGGAATCATCGGGTTCCAGAGTGTTCCTTCTGAGATTAGTGGGGGTCTCTAACGTCCTCACGACATGAGTCATCACTAGCGGTTGGAGGGTTCCATCTATTTATATCATTTCCTAATCAATGAAATGAGATCAGATTGCACATCATTTGGTTTTAGAGCCACATGTCATTGTTTTTAGGGTTTATCTTATGTTATCTTTGTCTTATTTTCATTTTTTTCGTTGTGTTTGTGAATCTTAACGCCAAAAAGAGAGAGAAGAACAAAAAAAACGTTAAAGAGATAAAAACTCATAATTGTTTTGATTATTTTGTTCAAGGTGAATTTTGTCTAAAACTTTTTTGTGAAAAGTTATAGTTTAACTAGGTGAACGTATTTGTCATTTCCTTGTTTGTTCAGACTAAGCTCGATTGACGTCCTTATTCGTTGTGACATTTCAATCACGAGGCCTCTCAACTTTGTGATTACTAATCAGTTTTATCTTATTGCTTTGAGTTATTGAGAAGACTGTGAGAGCAAATCAGACTCAGCTAGGGAAAACCAGGGAGTTGAGAGCAAATTGAGAAAAATATCTTTATGAGAGTTTGTGAGAATCTCCCATTTTCTTTTACTTTACCTATTATGCTTTTATTCTTGTTGTTTGTTAAGTTTTACAGGAAAAAAATAATAACGAATGAACAAAACCGTTCTATCAACAGTAGTGAAGGTTCACACAATGAAGCTACGTTGAGAGACCTTGACAGACCTAAAATTGTAGCCCTAAACCCAAGGCTCGAACAAGGTTTGCAAGAACAACACAAAAACATGATGGAGATTTTCGGAGACGTCACTCAGAGGCTTGATTCGAATGAACATAGAACAACCAGATCCACAGTTACCAATGCCATCGAGAGATAGACGACAAGCACCTTGCGAAGTTTGCCAAGTCAATGAACGACCACAAAATCATCATTGAGGTGGAGGTCGAAGGTATGGTGCTTATGCAGACGAATATGAAGTTGAGATGGATGATGTTTTTTATGAGAATCCTTTTTGTTGCTCCTCGAGCTTCGGTACGGAGATGTCAAGAGAGACAACAAGTTGACGACGATCGTAGAAACATCCAGTTGGAGATTCCTCAATTTGATTGATGTGGGACGAATAATGTTTATTTGGAATAGGAAAGGTGTACCGAAATGTTTTTGAGTACCACCAATACTCATAATGTAAGAAAGTGCAATTTGCAGCGACAAAATTCCAAGGTTATGCCTTGATATGGTGGGATCAATTGGTCTCTACAAGAAGATGAATGGCGGAGCCTCCAATGACAACTTGAGGAGCTATGACCAACGTTTTGAGACGACGATTTGATCCTAACCATTATGAATGAGACTTTTATGTTGTAGGAAAATCGTAGTGTGGAGGAATATTTATGGAGTGTGAGATGCTTAAGATTCGAGCTGGAATCGAAAAAACGTAGGGTGGCTGAAAATGATCGGTTCCTTGGAGGTTTGAACCGAGAGATATGAAATGTAATGGAGAACCAACCATTTGAGATGGTGGAGGATTTGTTACATCTTCAAACAATTTTTAACGTCAAGTCAAGCATCGGGACAAGAGACCAAAGGCACGGGTCTTCTTCATCTTATCCACGTCCGGGTTGCCAAAGATGTGATAAGCTGACTATTGCCTACAAGCCCGATCGCAAAGTCGAGTCCTCGAGACCTGGGGCTCAAGGTAATAATGACCCACCTCAAACTCGTACAAGTGATATCAAATTTTTTCATTGTTTGGGCAGGGGCCATTATGCTTTTGGTTGTGTGAACAAGCGGGTCATGGTCATTAATACGCACCGGGAATTTGAAACGATGTCTGAATGGGAAGGAGACAACATCATTTTTGAAGAGAGAGATTCGGAGGTTGAACCAGAAGAGCAAGAACTTGCAAAGGGTGATCTCTTGGTTACGAGGAGAGCCTTAAACCTTCAAACAAAGGAAGAGCCCATTGAACAACATGAAAACATATTTCACACATGGGGGATCATCAAGGGAAAGGTTTGCAGTGTGATTATTGATGGAGGTAGTTGCAGAAATGTGGCGAGTTCAGCCATGGGGGAGAAGCTTGGTTTGATGGTTAGAACGCAATCAAAACCGTATAAGCTTCAATGGTTGAACGACAGTGGAACAACGCGGGTGACAAAACAAGTTCTCGTGCCATTTTAGATAGGCAATTACGAAGACAAAGTCTTATGCAATGTGGCATCCATGGAAATTTGATATGCACACCATACATGACGAGTACAACAATAAATATTCTTTTGGCCACAAGGGAAAGCAGATTTATTTCTGGCCTCTAACACCGATAGAGGTTTATGAAGACCAAGTGGAATTACTTAAGAAAAGGAAGCCAACCAAGATGAGTGACCATGAGGTAGATCACTTAAAATTTGGTGTGATCTCGAGAAAAACCCAGAAAAGGCATGTGAAAGTAAACCGAAGAGGATAAACATGATCATCTCGTTTTTGTACACGATTCTCGCATGATTTTAGAGATGTTTATGACCATAGTTGCGAGGTTTACGTGTGATTTTGTATCCGTTTTACTTGTTTCCGTGTTTTCGTGTTCTTGTACGTTAATACGTATTCGATTCATTTCGGAGTTAAGAAGCATACATGGAACATCATTGGACAATTAAGATCACAACGGATCGAACAGAACGAGAACTGGACAAGTCATGGCCAAGAATGATCAAGTGCACGACCGAACGGCCACTCTCACCTTGTGCACGGTCGAGCTTTCATTGCAGCACGGTCGGACTCCTCTCTAGTGAAGCAGCACGGCGGGGCATCCAATCCAGCACGATCGATCATCCTACTCCTTGGAGCAGCACGGTCAGGCTAAGTGAGGAGCACGGTTGGGCACATTAATGGCAATTCATCCCCGAGAGATGTGCATGACCTAGGCACACATCATGCACGGTCGAGCACTCTCTTGGTGAGGGAGCACGGTCGGGCGTCTTATGGTGCACGGTCGGGCAACTCATACAAATTCATCCTCGTATCTTGTGCACAGATCGGGCGTTCCAAGAGCATGGTCGGGCATCCAACCAATGAAGGCAGCGCGGTCGGGCATCAAGGGTAGCACAGTCGGGCTTCAATGCAAAACAACTTGTCTATAACTACGGAAGAAGAATGGCTGACCGGGCATGACATGAAGCACGGTCAAGCATGACTATGTAAAACAACCAACCAACGAAATAGGTGGAAATCAGTCGGCCAAGAGTTTCCAATTCAAGTTACAAAGCCTAAAGGACAGAATATTGGAGGAATAAGAGATCCACAATCCAGAAGACAATTCACAACCACCATCCATCCATAGAGTCCCCTTGACAGAAGGCACGAAAGGAGTTGGAGATTGATTCGCGATCATCGCTCGTTTGATATCTCTATGCTCTTTAATCTAATCTACCGTTTTATTTGTGATTTTTAGACTCATGAGCGAGTAGTAGATTTGTTCTAGGAGAAGGGATTAGCCCATTGCTATCCCGGAACCGTCTTTGATTTGTTATGAATGCATTTCCTCGTTTCGTATTATCTATTCTTTGTCTGAGATCTTATTGTCTTGTGTTTACGAATGGCTATGTCTATGCATGTTTTAGGGATTAGGAGAATGACTGAAAGGTGAATTCTAATCCTAGAAAGTTAGGCTGAGATTAATCGAGACTAGGTCATGAAAGTAGAGTAGTAACGATTGAGGGTTGTATCAGGCGAATCATGAATCGTAATGGGGTTTAGTTGGGTGTCAGCCACGAAAAGTAGGGGATGACTCAATCTAGCCACGTTCCTATGCCTTGATAGAGGGTAGGTTCTACATTAGGATCGTCCGTCTTAGATATCTTGCTAGGGAATGCACGATTAGATAGACCGGAGATAGATTTCAGAAGATATGCGGTGAAACATGTTTCCTAGGGCGTTTGTCTCTTTGTTTAGAACTTACTTATCCATTGCATCATCATCATTTTGCATTTCATCATCCTCTTTCTTTCGCAGCAAGCTTTGGTTTTACTTTTGATTCTTAGATCGTGTTACATTAGTCCTCGTGGGATAGACATCTTAACTACTACACACGTGTCGTGCACTTGCGGGTGGTCCTAGGTTAACGTGTTAACTTGACACGCATCAAAACACTATTTTTTTTACGAGAGCGAGAGTGATCAAGAAAGCTATGCTTTCTAATCAGCCTATCATTGTACTTTTTTACAAACATGATTTAATTTCTAGCTAACTAATCTCTCTGTTGCCTAGTGTTGTTTGTGATTTGTTGCAGGACTTTGAAGATGTGTTTCCAGAGGAGATTCCTGATGGATTACCTCCCGTGAGAGGTATCGAGCACCAAATTGACTTTGTTCCTGGTGCTTGCATTCCAAACAAGCCCTCCTATTGCACCAAACCCGAAAAAACAAATGAATTGCAAAAGCAAGAGATCAAGCTCATGAAAAAAGGTATATTCGATAAAGCATGTCACTATTTGTCGTGCCGATGATCTAGATACTTAAGAAGGATGGTACATGGTGCATGTTTGTTGATTATCAAGCAATCAACATCATCACGGTCAATTATCATTGTCCTATGCTTCGTCTTGACGAATTGCATGGTTCCTGTGTATTTTCTAAGATTGACTTGAAAAGTGGATACCATCAAATTCCTATAAGAGAAGGTAATGAGCAGAAAACGACCTTTAAAACAAAATTGGTATTGTATAAGTAGTTGGTTATGCCACTTGGGTCAAAGAATGCACCTAGTATATTTATGAGGCTCTCGAATCATGTTCTCAGGAAGTTTATTGGAAATTTTGTGGTAGTCTACTTTGATGACATCTTAGTGAATATCATGTGTCTTGAAGAACATGCTCAACATCTGAAAATCGTTCTTGACGCGTTAAAGGCTAAAAGATTGTCTGCTAATCTTATGAAATGTGTCTTTTGCACAAACAAGCTTGTGTTCTTAGGATTTGTGGTAAGTGAATAGTGAGTACACGTCAACGAAAAAAGATTGAAGCGATTAGAAATTGACCAAGTCCAAAAACGGTTACAGAGTTGAGAAGTTTTCATGGATTGGCAGGTTTTCATCGATGTTTTGTGAAGGACTTCAACATGATTTCTTCTATTTTAACCGATGTAATCAAGAAGAATGTTGGGATTCAGTGGGGAGAATCTAAAAAGAAGGCTTTCTAGCTTTTGAAGGAAAAACTAACGAATACTCCTCTTTTGTCTTTACCTAAATTTTTAAAACTTTTGAAATCGAATGTGATGCTTTAGGAGTGGGCATAGCAGCCATGTTGATGAAAGAAAGAAGGCCAATTGTGTTCTTCAATGAGAAGCTAAATTGGGCTCAGTTAAGTTATCTGACATACGACAAGGAGTTGTACGCATTGATAAGAGCGTTGCAAACTTGACATCACTATCTTTGGCCTAAAGAATTCTTCATCCATACGGATCATGAATCTCTCAAACATTTGAATGGACAACACAAGTTGCACCGTTGCCATACAAAGTGGGTAGAGTATATCGAAGCCTTTCAATATGTGATTAAGTACAAGTAAGGTAAGGAGAATGTTGTTGTTGGTGCCCTTTCTAGACGTTATGCACTAATTTCATCTTTGGGTACATGGATACTTGGTTTTGAGCATTTGAAAGAACTATACGCAACTAACAATGACTTTACTAATATTTTTGAGTCATGTGCAAAGGCTTCTCAAGGTAAGTATTACCGCTTCAAATTATTTATGTTTCATTAGAATAACCTGTGAATTCCGAATTGTTCTATGGGAGATTTGCTAGTGAAATAAGCACGTGGGAGTGGATTGATGGATCGCTTTGGCATCGCTAAAACTTCTCCAATGATGCACGAACATTTCTATTATCCATACATGTAGAGAGATGTTGAAAGAACTTGTGGCAGGTGTGTGACCTGTAAGAAAGCAAAATCTAGTCTACAATCGCTCGGTAAGTACTTTCCTTTGCCAATCACCAGTGAGCCATGGATAGATATTTCCATGAATTTATTCGTTGGATTACCTAGGCCCAAAACATGTAAGGATTCTGTATTTGTGGTTGTTGATAAGTTCTCCAAGATGGCACACTTTATTCCTTATCATAAAATTGACGATGCATCACATATAGTCTCTTTATTCTTTAAAGAGGTTGTTCGGTTGCATGGACTGCCCAGAACTATTGTGTCTGATAGGGATGCCAAGTTCTAAGCTATTTTTGAAAGATGCTCTGGTCAAAACTTGGAACAAAGTTTTTGTTCTCAACGACTTGTCATAGATGGACAAACTCAAGTGGCAATCGAGTTCTTTCATCCCTACTGCATGCTTTCATTAAGAAAATCTTACAACTTGGGAAGGATGTTTATTACATGTTGAATTTGCGTATAATAGAGCTGTTTATAGCGCGTCACAGTTTTCACCTTTTGAATTTTTTAACGGTTTTAATCCTTTAATGTATTTGGGTCCAACGCCTTTACCAATGTCTGAATTACTAATCTTGATGGAAAGAAAAAGGTCGATTTTTTGAAACAGATTCACGAGAAGGTAATGTGGAACATCGAGAAAAGACAGAGCAATATGGCTGACAAGATAATAAGGGACACAAAAATATAATCTTCAAACCATGAGATTTGGTGTGGGTACATATGCAAAAAGAACGGTTCCCGAAAGAGCGAAAGTCAAAATTTATGCCTCGAGGAGATGAGCCTTTTTTGTGTACTTGAGCGGATCAACAACAATGCATACAAGATTGAGCTACAATGTGAGATTAATATTAGCTCTACAATGTGAAGACAAATCTTTTTGAAGAAGGCGAAAATGATGAGGACATCGATACGAGATGAGCACATGAGGATCCAAATGAAGGGAATGAAGATCTTCTAACAAGAGGACTGATCACTAAAGCTGGAGCTAAGAGATTGAAGAACATCTTTTCAACCATAGTTCATTCTGCTTTCAAGAAAAACGTGTCTGCAAGGACGAGATACTGAGAGAAGTGGTGATCGTGACATTTATAAGCGCCAAAGAGTCGGTTCAGCCAAACCACTCTTGAATTCGGTCAAAGTCTCGAGTCAAAAGTAAACATCAAGAGATAGCTTTCCAACTCACCTCAAAATCGGACATTTGATTGCATAGGAGTTTGTGTTCTTTAAAGATAATCCATTTGAAATCCTAGCACTTTTAGCCTATAAATAAGCAAGAATTTTGTTGAATAAAGGCAAACTTCTTTGTTAAGTAAATTGAGAGGTTTTATTCCTTATTTTTTCCTGAGTTCTAACTCTTATCTCTAGGATTTAAGGCTTAGGATTCATTATGAGTAATCAATCACATAACCATTTGTGGTATCATCTGGCGTTGGGGTGTTCCTTACTAGTTTAGCAAGAACATCACAACTTATACCATATGTGTTATGTTTAACTCCATGATTTGTCTGTTGTGTTCGTTACAAGGTAGCGTGCCATTCACAAAGTACTCGAGCAAAGTCTTTATAGACTAGAAATTGACAGCCAGTCTCGTATACAAATACGAGTATGCCTCTTGGATTGGATAGGAAAAAATTCTAGGTCCACTGTTACACATACAAATATTTGAAACTCGACAAGTTATGCATTAGTTATTAGATATTAGTAGCTGTTTTTTATGTTGTTCCTTGTCTTCGAGCACTCTAGGTGCTCCGAAGGTCATTTTGCCTCTTGCATCTCTTCCAAGAGGTAGTAACTCGATAGAATTCTTGATTTTTATTCCGTTACGAACAATAAAAAAATCTACCAATAACTTGAGACTAGTTGTATTCCCACAATAACATCATTTTGTTAGCCATGTTGCTTTGACCTAAATAGTTATTATTCCTTTGTATTAGGCATTGACCTATGTGGCGCTGCCATAATCATAAAGTTTATATGGAATGATAGTTGGTACTATCTAGGCTACAATATTTATTCAAGGAAAGCTAATGCTATCGCCTATGAGTCGCTATGTGCTTCGCGATTAAGGGATTCTAATGCGATTCCTGCAAGAATCGATACCAGCTCCAAATTCTAAGTACTCCTTGATATTCATATGACCTTTTGCAAGTTTTACCAAACAAGATCCTATGTTACTTACCTTATTATTTGCAAGTTTTTCTGTCAAGTACATATAATTGACTGTAACAGAGAGACAATACTACTACACTTTGACAAAGTGGTGGACAACTTGACATCACGACTCTAGATCAAAGAAAGACATCACACATCTAGTTTAGCTTCATTCACAGAAATATACTTCAGTATGTACGCTTACCTCTTGATGCTTTGTTATGGAACTCTCATCATGAACTACTCCTCGAAATGGCTCTAAGTGTGAATACAATCCGGCGCCAAAGTGTACAACCACTCTTTCACCATATTATAAAAGAGAACGGGAAGCCTAATAAGGTAAAAGGCTCATCCATCACCCCTTGGACTTGCTTAACCGATACACACAACAGTTTTCTTATGTACTCATCCAATAATAAACGCATGACATTTTTCTTTTGAAATAATGATGATATATGTAAATACAATCATTTAATAATTCGATAAAAAATAAAATTTATAATATTATATTAGTTATTATAAATATTAAATATCAGAGTTTCAATCAGTTAAGACGTTTATGTCACTTCAATTATAGAAGTTAAACAGTTTTAATTTCATTTGTATATGAATATTTATTTAATTACAAAATAATGGACACTATAAATTAATGTAATTAAGTGACTAATAATTATAACGTATTTCGAAGATGTTTTAAATTTTGAATTATTCTACGTTCAATATTTGGACAATAAAAATAATTGAATCAAGGTAGATAACAACATTATATATTACATTAAACTTATCAAAATTTATTAAACAAAAAAATAGAATATTAAATCATTTAAGAAGATGTTCTATAGTTATTATTTGTTACAAAAATCATTTTTAAAAGGATATATAATAAAACAAATATAAGCAAATAAAAAACCATTAAATAAAATGATTGATATTGTGAGATTCAAGTATTCTAAAAATAATTGTGTCATCCATATCTATAGTCAACAAAATATATTGATTAGAAAATATTTCGATGCAATTTTGAAAATGGTTATTACAAATTTACTTGTTGAATATTTTTTATCTTTATCAACGCAAACTTCTTTTAGCATGGAGACATAACATGCCAAAATAATTGAATGTTAAATAAACAAAACAATAACTAATAACAATATTAATTTTATATGAATTTAAAAATATATAGATTAAATATATAATGCAAGTAATGTAGAGAATGTTATCATAAACCGATTTAGAAATTTCGTTTGTAATTATTTTATTTTAATTTTAACATTTTATTTTAATAAAAATATAAAAATTACTATTCAAATCTCTTTATTATATTTTTTAATTACTCACCACTATAAATTTATATTTGTGTATCTAAATATTCTAACTTTAATATTTTAAACTTTATTAAATTTCGTAAAATATAATAAAAATTCGAAATATTGATAGTTGCATGCGCATCATTTAGAGTCTTAGACTCACATGCAATGACACAGGTATGCCACACAAAACTAAGGTATGTTTTTATTTTTGGTTTATTTAATAGGTTGGTATTTTAGAGAAAAAATAATGAAACTTTATTGAATCCCAATTAATTTTGAATTTGTTTGATTCTAACTTGTGCTAATATTTGTGTGCTAAAGGCACAATCATCCGCCATTTTAATTTGCTGCATTGTGGTTAATCATAACATAAGGAGATAGAGGGCAACAAATGCACCTCACACATAACATAGGCAGGTAGAAGGCGTACAATGTACCTCACCTTTCGGGATTGATAAAATGTGCGTATCATTCATATCTTCAATAATTAGATTGCGACTCAATTAATTTTGAATTTTTTTATTTTGATTTGTGCTAAGAATTTATGCTAAGTCATAATATAATGGCCATTATGTACTCTGCTTTGCGCAACCATAAAAAGAGGAAAACCAAACCCATATCATGTAACGACTTTAATTCAATTCAACATGCGCGATACAATCATCTACCACATCAAATAAGATGTTTTTCAATCTAAGTATGATAATAGAAAGCTAAATCTAAATCCTTTGCAAAGATTTCAAAACTATAGTAGCACATTGCTAAAAACCTAGGCAACAAAAGATATAACCAAAACATCGGAGAAGGTAAAGAGGAATGGATATGGCGTTGCTTCGACTACAAAACATGCAAGAGCTTCACCTTTGCAATTAGAAGTTCGTTTAATGACCTGATCGATAATTCTTGGCCATAGCTTCAGAAATCATCGCCTGTAATCAACGTGAAAACCAAAGACTGTGTGACTAAAGGGTGTAAGAGATCGGAAACAAATTAAAGGAAGAAGAATTCGATAGATCCTAAATTTGAGAACACTGAATATCACGAAAAAATGACAAGGGGAGGCAGTAGATTATTCATATCACTCATAACTTAGTGCTACTTCGCGGAAAGTTGTGCCATGAGTGTTTGCAAAATTTTTGTCCCTCTTGTTAGCTACAAATCGGTCCACTTGCACATGTGTAAAACTGAGTCCATCCCAAGAGTACAAATAAAGAAAGAAAAGTCATGGAGACTACCAAACATCGCGAAAAAACTGCTTTGAAGCTCCTAAACTGGCAGATTTGTCTCCTAGAAAGCCTAATAATGGTTTCATTATCCCTTAGAAGCTTTGAGTTACATGTAATGGCACCATAACCTACAATTCGCCTATTGGGTTATATAGTAACCAACCAAAAACTCTAAATATTGTTTGTATTTAACATTAGCTACAATAACATACATCCTTAATATAAGAACTAAAACAGAGAACCTTCATCATAAAAAGACATTTTTAAGAGGTCTCAAGCATTATCCAACCACTAGAATCACTTGCGTAAACACAAATTCAGACATAGAGATCAAGAATACAAAACTTACTGACATAAGTATATCTCTCTCTGTCCAAACATATTTCTATAAGGAATAACATCTCAATTGTCATCCTTTTTGCATAACTCCTATAAATTGCTGCTACATCTTCTTTCACGGTTGAATTCCGTACAAAGTATTATCACTGTTGGTAGGAATCATACATTCAACATTACATCTCAAAAAACAAATTTCACTTTAACTAAAAGCCAAATAAAAATTGAATCAACTTACTCAGCTCGAAAATATGTATATTTGGATTTCAAAGAGGCGACACAATCATTAAATAATATGCAACACAAATGGAAAAAATTGTGATTTCAATCGTATATTGAACATTGTTACTTTAGAATATTATCAGTGACCCATAATACTATATCCTCAATCAAACTTGGAGAACCCAAGCAAAACCGTAACAAACAAAATCCGGAATTCTGAAAGAAAAGGCAACACTTCTTCTTTCATCTTTAGGCATTGATTAGACCCCAACCTCAATCAGTTTCAGCTTCATCTTAGTACTAAAAAGGCTATAAGCGAAATAAAGGATGGTAAGGCATCTTCAAATAAGAGGAAGATCAAATTCGCAGAACCAAAACACGATACCATATTGGAGGAAGAAGAACGCAATTCAAGGAATCAGAAAACCGAAAAAAAAATTGAAAAAGATGAAATACGTCGTCGGAACCCTAATTAACCCATCATTGTGTCTCGCCGTAGGGTGCCATCGTCAACACAAGGAGGTGTTTTTAACACCGACCTTTGGCTCATTGTTGCTCCCGATCGTGCACTTGTTTAACAGTCGTTGGCGTCCCTCATGTCGCTTGCCGCTACTCTCCCTTGCTCGCCAACCCCTCATCACGAAACATGAAATCGAGATTCCATTTGATTTCAGAACCCGCCAATATAAATAAAAAAAGTAAGGAGGTGATAGGAAGAGGTGGTGAAGGAAAGGCACTTACGATGTCTTTCAGAAGGTTGAAGACGATGAATTTGATTTTCCTATGATTCCATCCATCGCTGGTCCATTTTTTTCTCCGTATTGATCATCCATGTTGCCAAATTTTGCATCATCAACCCAAGCAATTCTAATTTCACCGTCAAAGAGAACAAAAGCAAAATTCCCTTGGAAATATCTGACCACCTTGTCCACAAGATAAGGGCCACAGTCACGTAGAGATAAGTAGGCTTCAATGACGATGGTCGTCTAATTCGTGGCTTTGCCCAATCCCTATTGTTGTTTCAGAAGTGCAATGTTCTCGATGTGCCCTTGGAATAGGCATAAAATGTCCTCCACCACTGAAAATACTCTGAGATATGAAACACATCAACTTCTATTTCCAATATCAAGTCTTGGAATTGAAGATCACAAATAACCAAATCCAAATAATTGCTTGGAAGATAACCTTAGAGGAAACAAATCCCTCAATCTATGACTAAGTTTGAGATTCTACATTTGAATTCAGAAGCTAAGTCATAACACATGAATCTCATCATCGCCAACACCATCATATTAAAACAAAATGATGATCTACAAAAAGAATCGAAGCATATAAACGAGATCTGGTCAACCAAATCAAGAAGAGAAAAATTTGATCAAGGAAAGAAACAAATCACCAGATCGAGCAAAAAACATACAGATGATGAGAAAGCAAATAGACTAGAGAGAGGGAAGAAGAGAGAGCGACGATGCCAGGATGAGGAAGGAAGAGAGAGGGAAGACGCCCGAGATGGGGAAGGAAGAGAGAGCAACGATGCTGTGGAAGAGAGAGGAAGAGAGAGGGATGACGTCGGGGATAAGTGAGGAAGAGAGAGCAACGCCGCCAGGGATGGAGGAGGAAGAGAAGCTGGGTTTGATGTAAGTATATGGGGGAGTTTAAGCAAAAGAAGAGGAAGAGAGATACAATGCACTGAAATTAAATTGTATTTTAAATGTTTTTTTGTTTTAATGTAAATATATGGGGGAGTTGTTTCCTCTCTTTGCTGACGTGGCAGCACCAGAGGGTAAAAAAAACTTTCTTTTATATATATGATTTTTTTTGTACATCACTAAGTCTGAATCCACACGAATTTTATGAATTTAATATTTTATAATATCATATATATATATATTTATTTATTTTATTTAAAAATTTTAGATCATTATTACCTAAAAAATTATTAAATTAACTTCAAATAACTATTAATTTTTAAATTCATTTATAATCAATACTTGATCATATAAAATAGATGGAAATAATATTATTACATATCAAATTTATTGTATTACAACTTAATGTTATACTATGAAGATAAAAAATACACATATATAAATCATTGCATTTAATAATAAGATTCATTCATAAACATATATTTTATATTATTTTAGATATTTTAAAATTCAATAAAATATGGAGATAATAAATAGACATAAGTATATAAGAATTTGAAAAAGTAAGTAATTAATGTTTTTGGTTGAAAATATTTCATACTAATCGCATGTTTTTTCCTTATCTATATTTAACAAAAAAAATTATTGTTTTGACTAATGTTGAATTGGCAGAATATGAAGGATACCCTCGTAAGGTTTTATGACATCACGTATACCCTCGTAAACCTAATGAAAAATAAATGGAGAAAGATTTTTTCATTAGGTTTGAATTAGAGGATAATCTTTGATTCCTAGTTTTTTTCGATATCTATGATGTCGCGGGTTATACCTCTAAGCCTGACTCGATTTTAATCCTATATTTAATTGTTTAACTTAATAAATTGGACATTTTGGAACTACAAGATGCCCTAGTTGAGTTTCTTAAGTTACATATGTTTTTGTGTCATCATTGTGCACTTAAATTACATCTCCCTTTTTATATTATCTTTTAATATCCTCATGTTGTATGTGTTTCCCTTTTAATTTAAGTTTCTAATGTTATTGGGCGATTGTGCAGTAAATGATACGCTGGACTTTGAAATACGATAACTTTTCATGTAAAACATCAAAATAGACGATAATGTTTCATTCCAAGTTTTTTTCGATATATACAACGTCGCGAGTTGCGTTTTACAGCCCGAATCTATTTTAAT
Source organism: Gynandropsis gynandra (assembly GCA_036759665.1). NCBI lineage: Eukaryota > Viridiplantae > Streptophyta > Magnoliopsida > Brassicales > Cleomaceae > Gynandropsis > Gynandropsis gynandra. The sequence continues at coordinate 22,456,522 of CM071874.1, forward strand.
CCTTTAAATCAACTATTTATCTCAATGCATTGGACGTTTTTTAGCTACGAGATTCCTATTCGAGTTCTTTAGTTAAGTATGTTTTGTCGTGTCATTATACACTTAAATTACTTTTGCCTCTTGGATATCCTCTTGGAAACTCATGTTGCACAGATTTTCCCTTTTATTTTATGTTTTCAATTTAATATGATAACTTTGCATATAATACTCTGAATTAGATGATTTGTTTTAATTTTTTTATATCTACGACGTCAAGGATTATGCCTAGCTGTCAGCCTCATTTTAATCTTTAAAAGCAACTATTTCACTCAGTACATTGAACCTATTTAGCAATGAGATTCGATATTTAAGTTTCTTATGCTATGTATGTTTTTTTCGCGTCATTATACACTTGAATTACTTTTGCCTTTTGCATATCCTCTTTGAAAGTCCTCATGTTGAACATTTTTTTCTCTTTTATTTCATGTTTTCAGCATTATTTCCCAATTGTTCACTAAATTATGCGACAGGCTTTGAAATACAATAACTTTTCATATAAAGCTCCTAATTAGACGATTTTGTTTCATTCCATGTATTTGTTTCAATATATACGATGTTGCAGGTTGTGTTTCGCAATCTGATCCGATTTTAATCCTATAAGTATTTTTATTTTGATCATTATGCATTTGAATTACGTTTGCCTCTTGCATATCCTCTTGGAAAGTCCTCATGTTTAATACTTTTCCTTTTTTATGTTTTCACGTTACTGAATGATTGTGCATCAATTTATATGTTAGGCTTTGAAAGACGATAAATTCGCATATATAGCTCCAAATTAGGCAGTTTTCTTTAATCCAAGTATGTTTTAGATATTTTAATCCTATGAATTAACTATTTAGCTCAATACATTTGACTTTTTTGAAGTATGACATTTCATATTCGATGTTCTTTAGTTATGTATGTTTTGTCGCCTCATTATGCATATCATCTAGGAAAGACCACATTTGCATGCTTTTTCCCTTTTATGTTATTTTACAATTTTATTGGACAATTGTAAAGTAAATGATACGATTTGCTTTGAAATACAATAACTTTGCATATAAAGCTCCAAATTAGACGATTTTGTTTAATTCCATATATTTTTTTCGATATCTACAACGTCGCGGAGTTGTGTTTCACAGCTTGCCCGATATTAATCCTTTAAAATAACCATTCAAGTTTCTTAATTTACATATCATTACGCATTTGAATTACTTTTGCCTCTTGGATATCCTCTTAGAAACTCTTCATGATGCACACTATTTTCCTTTCATTTATGTTTTTCAGTATTATTGGTGGAATGTACACTAAATTATATTTCAGGTTTTGAAGTAAAAATTTTGCATATAATGTTTTGAATTAGTCAATATTGTTTTAATTTTTTTTCTGATATCTATGACGTCATAGGTTGTGTCTAGTAACCAAGCCCATTTTGCACACTTTTTCCATGTTATTTTATCTTTTCAAAGTTATTAGCGAGTGTTCACTAAATTACACATTAGGATTTAAAATACGATAAATTTTGCATATTAAGCTCCAAATTAGATGATTTTTTCTCATTCTTTTTGCAGTGATTCTTAAGTTACATATGTTTTGTCATGTCATTATGCACTTGAATTATTTTTGCTTCTTGAATATCCTCTTGCAAAGTCCTTTTGTTTCGCACTTTTTTCCGTTCATTTTATGTTTTAATCATTATTTGACGATTGTGTACAAAATTACACATTAGGCTTTGAAATATGAAAACTTTGCATACAAAGTTTCAATCTTGGACAATTTTATTTTTCATTCCAAGTATTTTTTTTTTATATTTACCACATTGCGGGTTGGGCTTAGCAGCTCGATGAAACTTTCATCCTAAAAATAAATTCCTTAGCTCAATACAATTATCTATTTGAAGTCTCTTCACTTACGCATGTTGTGTCGCATCATTCTACATTTGAATGAGACAATTTTTATCATTCCAATTAGATTTTTGATATCTACGACATCGTGTGATTCATTTAGCATCACGGTCCATTTTCATCCTCAAAATTATTTTTTAGCTCAATACATTTGATTTTTTTTTTCAAACTACAAGATGTTTTTTTGGGTTTCTTAAGTTATGTATGATTTTTTGTGTGATTATGCATTTGAATTACTTTTTTCTCTTACATATCCTCTTGGAATGTCCTCATCTTGCACACTTTTTCCCTTTTATTTTATGTGTTTAGCATTATGGGCCAATTGTACACTAATTTAAAATTTAGACTTTCATATACGATAACTTTGCATATAAAACTCGCTGTTAGACAGTTTTGTTTTTCATTCAAAGTATTTTTTTCTGATATCTACGAGGTCGTTGAGTGCACTTAGCAGCTCAACCCCATTTTCATCCTTAAGATAAACTATTAAGCTTAGTACATTGGACTTTTTAAAACTACGAGATTCATTAATCCAACTTCGTAAGATACATATGTTTTGTCTCGTCATTACTTTTTCCTCTTGGAAAGTCCTTATATTGCACACTTTTGCCCTTTAATTTTATGTTTTCAACTTTATGTGCAGATTGTGCACTAAATTATATGCTAGGATTTCTAATACGATAACTTTTCATATAAAGCATCAAATTAGACAATTTTATTTGTATTCGAAGTGTTTTTCAATATCTATGATGTTGTTGGTTGCGTGTAGCAGCTCAACCCCATTTTCATCCTAAAAATCAACTATTTTCGTTAGTATTGTTTTGGAGCAACGAGATACCCTATGTTTTGTCGCATCAATATAAACTTGAAGTACTTTTGCCTCTTGCAAATACCCTTAGAAAGTCATCATGTTGCAAACTTTTTCCCATTTATTTTATGTTTTCAACTTTATAGGCCAATTGTACACTAAATTTTAAAGCTCGGAGGTAGATAATTTTTTCATTCCATGTATTTTTCTTTTCGATATCTACGAAGTTGCGGGATGCGCTTAGTAGCATGACCCCAATTTCATCCTAAAAATCATTTATTTAGCTCAGTGTATTGGACATTTTAAAGCAACGATATAACAAATTCAAATTTCTTAAGTTACGTATGTTTCGTCGCGTCAATATTCGTATGAATTACTTTTGATACTTGTATATCCTCTTATAAAATCCTCATGTCACACACTTTTCCCTTTTACTATATGATTTTAGAATTTTTGTCCAATTGTAGCTTAAATTATACGAGATTTACTATTCAAGTTTCTTAAGTATGTTTTTCTACATCACTATGCACTTAAATTACTTTTTAATTTTGCATATCCTCTTGGAAATTCCCCATGATACACACATTATCCCCTTTTATTTTATGGTTTCAGCATTATTGGTTAATTCTGCACTAAATTATAAGTTAGCCTTTTAAATACAATAAATTTGCATTTAAAGCTTGGACTTGGATGAATCTTTTATATTCCAAGTATTTTTTTCGATATCTTTGACAACGCGGCTCGCGCTTACTCAAAATCATTTATTTGCCTCCGTGTATTGGATTTTTTAAAGGTACGGATGCTATATTCATGTTTTTTAAATAACTTATGTTTTGTTGTGTCATTATGCGCTTAATTTACTTTTGTCTCTTGCATATCCTCTTGTAAAGTTCATGTTGCACACTTTTCCCTTTTATTTTATGTTTTCAGTATTATTGGTCCATTTTGCACTAAATTATTCGACATTCCCTATTCGAGTTACTTCTATTAAGTATGTTTTTCAACATCACTATTTACTTGAATAATGTTGCGTCTTTTATATCCTCATAGAAAAACTTCTTATTACACACTTTTTCCATTTTTTTATGTTTTCAGTATAACTGACTGATTATGCACTAATTTATATTGTTAAGCATTGAAATACCATTAATTTGACTATAAAGCTTGGAGGTACACAATTGCTCTTCATTTCAAGTTCTTTTTCAATATCTACAATGGCGTGAGTTGCACATAGCAACAAGACTCCATTTTCATACACAAAATCATTTATTTAGCTAAGTATATTGGACTTTTTAAAGATACGAGATGTCCTACTAAAATTGCTCACTTTAGCTATCGGAAAGTTCATGTTACACAATTTTTCCTTTTATTTTATGTTTTTAGTATTATTGGTTAATTGTGTAATAAAGTATACGAGATATCGTATTCGAGTTCTTAAGTTAATTATTTTTTTTTCGCATATATCTTATATAGAGACTTACATATCCGATATGATTATGCGGTTCACACACCCGTTTTGTTGGTTTTCAGGTTTTTAGGCGACAAGGCCTAAATGAGCTTAAAATGACGGATTCCTGATCAAAACCACATGAATTGAAGATATATCTACTCAGAGCCAAGATCGAGCTTCAGAACCCAAAGGAAAACCCGAGCAAAGAGCGGTAAAGAGAAATTTCAAGGAGACAAGGGTGCCCGATCGGGCACCATACGTACACCCGCTCAGGTAAAACCTACGGGGTTTTATCCGCACACCTTGCACGACCCGGGCACAAAGGCAACAAGATCGGTGGATTCGACCACGGAAACGCTCCGATGTTATTAATTTTTCATAGGGATATTGAATGGTTACAGGTAAGCGATTTGTGTGGGATAAAGTAATCATGAAACCTTGACCAATGTACCTTGCAGCTCGTACGGATCATCCAGTTTGCCCCGAGAGTTTACACGACTCGGGCCGCTCAACCAAGCGATCGGGTGACATCCACCCGATCGGGCACTATGAAGCAACACGGCCGGGCGAGCCTCTGCACGACTGGGCAACTGTGGTGCCCGAGCGGGCCGTGTAATTTGCAACAACCTAGATCTAACATTCAAACGAGCGAATTTAAGGAACAGAATAGATCTAGGGCAAAGGGGGCAACGGACAGGTGAAGGAAAGGCTGGAAAAACATCTGGGAAGGCTCAGGAGGCATCGGAGAAGAAGAGAAGCATGAATCCTTGCACCGGTAACACGATAGGGAAGGTCGAGGCATCGAATTCCTTAGATTCTATCATGTATAGGGTTATGTTATCTTCATCTTTTATTTTCTCCATGAGTGAGTAGAGTCCCTACTGCGGGTAGGGATATCGGATTTGTCTTGTATAAACAATTATTTGCGTTAATGCTTAGTTCTATTGATTTATTCTTGATTTACGGTTCTACACTTAGCATTATCATTCCTACGCTAGTGTTGACCGCTCAGCGACATAGGATTTCAGACTTTGCTGGAAGGTTAAAGGATGAATCCGGACCTGTTAAGTTGTAGATTAATATTGGCTAATGAGAATCTGACCGGTCGGTTAATCATCTTAGGGATAATGATTGCGTTCGTAATGCTGTCATGGTACAAGTTAATCACTGCTGGAAGGTAGGGTTGCACGTATCCATGGTTAGGAGGTTTAGGCTCGGAAGAATCACTCCTCACCTTAGGGCATGAATTTCCCGTTGTCAAGAATAGTTGATAGATCTATGATCCTTAGTTGTTTCATCTATGCAATTCCCAGTATCCCGTACACCCGTAGTGTTTACCATATCTGACTTTATCCCCAACCTAGTTTCGTTGTCACCATTAAGGTTAGATTTAGGAATTTAGGATCACATCCCCTCTATCCTTTTTCCGTCTTAGTTTAGTTCTATTCTTAGTTTAGCTGCTTTAGTCCCTAGAGATCGACCCTGGTACTACACGATCCGTATACTTGCGGTGAAGTGGTCTAGGAATATTTATAACTCGTGTTTCCGACACACCAACTATGCACTTGAATTAAATTTTGCCTCTTGAATATTCTATTGGAAAATCTTAATATTACACACTTTAAAAAAACGATAACTTTGCATATAAAGGTCGGAGGTAGACGAATTTTGTTTTATTGCAAGTATTTTTTAGATATCTATATGACGTCGTGGGTTGCGTTTGGCAGAAAGACCCCATTTTCATACTCAAAATAATTTATTTGGCTTAGTATATTGGAGTTTTTAAAGCTACCAGATGCCATATTCAATTTTCTTAAGTTACATATTTTTTGTCAAGTCATTATGTACTTTAATTAGTTTTGCCTCTTGCATATCCTCTTCAAAATTCTGTATGACACACAATTTTTCCTTTCATTTTATGTGTTCAGCATTATTGACCGATTGTGTCCTAAATTATATGTTAGACTTTTAAATACGTTAACTTTGCATATAAAGCTCGCATGTAAATTATGTTATTGCATTCCACATATTTTTTTATATCTACATTGTCACAGGTTGCGCTTAGCAACATGACCCCATTTTCATACGTAAAATCATTTACTTAGATCAATACATTGGACATAATGAATTCACCAAACTTGTTCAAGTAGAGTTTGGAATGAGAGCACCATAAGGAGGATATTGACAAGGAGAATTGACTTTCATCACACCAATGATATAGAGACTTGAAGAACAAGAAGATTTGGGCGTTTTTTGTCTAAGTTTTAAGTCGTAAAAATAAAGTTTTATTTAATCAGACGTATTATTGGGTTTTCAGATTGGTTAGAGCTTATTTTCTTGGTTTTACATTATTTTCGGTTTATTTGGTTTATGACAAAGGAAAAATGCATAGTTTTTCCTTCCTACTGCTTATTTTTGTCATTTTCTATTCAATTGCAAGACAGACTACGGATTTTGAGATTTGAGAGAGTTTCTTTTCCAAATTCTTGAATTCTAGCCTTCAACTCTGGACTTAGAATCTGGGGATTCAATATGACTTATGAATCATATAATCACCTCTGATTGTTGCATCTTCACACATTTTCAAGGTTTTTTTACTGAGTTCTTCAAGAGTTGGGTTCATATCACTCATGTTGCACACCTTTTCACTTTATTTTATGCTTTTCAATGCTATTGGTCGATTTTCCACTATACTATATGTTAGGCTTTAAGTTATAATAACTTTGCATATAAAGCTCTGAATTAGACAATTTGTATTCATTCCAAGTATTTTTTTTTTCAATATCTACGATGTCGTGGGTTGCGCTTAGCAACATGACCCAAGTTTCATCCTTTAAGTCAATTATTTAGCTTAGTAGATTGGACTTTTGGAGCTACAAGATGCAATATTCGAGTTTCTTTAGTTACGTATGTTTTGTCGTGTCAGTTTGTAGTTGAAGTACTTTTACCTCGTGCATATTGTTTAGAAAGTCTTCATGCTGCATAAGTTTTCTCCTGTAATTTATGTTTTTAGGCTTATTGGCCAATTGTGCACTAATTTATACAACATTTGTTGTTGTGCTTGCAGCGTGACCGCATTTCATCCTCAATCATCTACGCAGCTCAATACATTGGACGTTTTTTAGCTACGAGATGTTCTAATCGAGTCTCTTAAGTTACGTATGTTTTGTCGCGCCCTTATGCACTTGAATTTGTTTTTGCTCTTGCATATCATCGGTGAAAATTCTCATGTTGCGCTTGTTTTCCCTTTTATTTAATGGCTTCTCCAATGTACACGTTATACTTTGAAATACGATAACTTTGCATGTAATGCTCTAAATTAGTTTTTTTATATTCCAAGTATTTGGTTTGATATTTATGACGTTGTGGGTTGCGCTAAGCAGCCCGACCGAATTTTAATCCTCCAAATAAACTATTTGGCTCAAAACATTGGGATTTTTTAGCAATGATATTTCCTATTCGAGTTTTTAAGTTACATATGTTTTGTCGTGTCTTTCGTATCCTCATATAAAGCCCACATGTTGAACACTCTTCCCTTTTCATTAATGTTTTCATAGTTATTGACCGATTGTGAACTAAATTATACGTGTTGATTTCTTGTTTTGGGATGAGCTAAAGGAATGGGTTCTTATAAAATTCATCCGCTTTAGCATTCACCATTTCCTCAATATTGAAGCCTAGATAGCTCATTTTCAGGTCCTTCATTGTCTTCCAAGTGGAATCTTCTTCTGATGTTGCCTTACAGTGTACAACAATTCTTTTTCTTACTCTCTTATACCAGATGCAATAGCGATTGCAGAACTGTAAGCCTTTGTGATTGTGATGAGGATGGCGGAGGCCACCATGGTTTAGATTTCAAAAACGAAGACAAAAAAGGAATATATACCAAGTGGTATCTCCTTTCTAGCATGAGTCACCATGTGGTTGAAGTAGATCACCAGAGTCAAAGTTTTTCTATTTACTTTCGCCATAGAAGTATAATAATAATTTGACAGTGGTGGTTGTTGCCCCATGAGTGATGGTGATGTTATTGTTTCCATTGATATATAAAGAGTTTCTTTCTTTTTCACCATTTCTCTATTTTGATATATCACCACTTCGTTCACTTCATTCCTCCTTTCTTGAACATAATTTTCCTTGAATAGTGCTAAGAAATTATTCTTAAAATCTATCCAAGTATATAAGGGGTAATCGATTGGCTACTAAGGAACCAATAGAATGTTTCGCCTTAGTTGGAGAATCCTTGACTCATAGAGGCTATTGGTTTCCCATTTTGAAAAAGAACAACCCTACTCCTTGATTAGAGGCATCTGTCTCAGTGATGAAGTCTTGCAAGGAGTAAGGAAAATCTAGAATAGGAATGGAGGACATTACACGTTTCAATATTTAAAAAGCCTTGGTAGCCTCCTCATTCCATTTGAAACCATTTTTCTGTAGCAACTCCGTCAATGTTTTAGCAATCATCCCGTAGTCTCTCATAGACTTTCTTTAGTAGCCAGTGAGACAAGAAACCCCTATAGAGCTATGAAAGATTTTGGAGTCTCCTTCGGCTAATATGATGTGGCCAAGGTACACTATTTGCGGTTGTCCAAATGTGCGCTTCTTTTGGTTTACAAAGAAGTCGTAGTCTCTAAAAATTTGTAAAACAAAGTGAAGGTGTTCAGCATGGTCATCCAACCATTTGTTGTTTATTAGGATGTCATCAAAGAAGACTAAAACAAACTTCCTTAAATTATCTCTAAAAAGAGCATTCATTACCGCCCTTCATGAGTCTTCAAAACAATCTTGTGAACGTCTTCTTCCTTAACTCATATATGATAGTAACATGTCCTTAAATCCCAAGTGAAGATGATTGTAGAGCCATGCAGTTCATCTAAGAGTTCATCAATTACATGAATAAGATACATGTTTGATACAGTGAGCTTGTTCAATACTCTATAATCCACACAAAATCTCCAGCCACCATCTTTCTTTTGAACCAATAACACATGGCGTGAATAAGGAATGATGCTTGGCCTTATGATTTTAGTTGTCAACGTCTCCTTTACCATCTTTTCCACTTTATATTTCTGAGCAAATGAGCGTCGGTATGGTCTTAGGTTAAGTTGATTGAATTTTAAGATCCATTGGTTAAGTTGATTGAATGTTCTCTTGATCTTATAGATGTGAAACCAAATTTCTCTTCAAAGAAATCTTGAAATTGTTGAAGAACTTTCATTATTCTTGGTTCCAAGAATGTTGTGGCAGCAATCTTGGGTCCTTCAAACAAAGAAGTAAGTTCACAAAGAAAAGCCACAGGTTGTTCTAGAATTGTTTTGGTTAGAGCATTGATAGACACTAGTTTTTAGAGTAGACTTGGATCTCCTCTTGCCTCTATCTTCTGTCTCCCTTTCTTCATCTTCTACAGCCAAGAATTTGAGTTCTTTGCAATTGCACTTGTGTCTCGATACCATCTCTACATACATTTGAAATAAAATCCTTTCCCTCATCTTGATGCTATCTCAGAGGCTAAGATCCCAAGTAAACCTAGGATGAGTCATTTCACTCGCTTTTGTACGTTGTTGAGGGATTGTCTAGTGTTTACTCTAGGTTCATTTGTTCTATATGTATGAGCTCTGGAACGAGACTCCTTAGCCTCATAAGCCTCGACTAGGATTGTACTTAGTGATTTCATCTAATACAAGATATTTGTATCTGAACACTTGATCTTGAATACTCTATTTGATTCCATTGAAGAAAGCATCCTCCGATACATCGTCGGCCAATTGACGTGTGCTACTACCAACTCTTCAAACCTTTGGCTGTATTCCTCTACTGATCCCGTGTGCCTCATCTTCATCATTAACCTTAGAATTAAACCATCAATCGTGCATGTAAATCTTTTACAGATTTTATTCTTAAAATCAGCCCATCCTCTCAAGACAATCAGTCTTCAATCCACCTTGACCATGTGAAAGCTTTCCCCTGCATGTGAGACAAGGATATGTCTATCTTCTCACTTTCTTGAGTGACATTTAACCCAAAGAACTTTTTTACTCATTTGCATCCTCAAAATTAACTATTTGGCTCAACACACCGGACTTTTTTTTGGAGCTACGAGATGGCCTATCCGAGTTTCTAAAGTTAAGTATATTTTTGTGTCATTATGCATTTGAATTCCATTTGCCTCTTGCATATCCTCTTGCAAACACCTCATGTTGCACGATTTTTTCTCATTTATTTTATATTTTCTGTGTGATTTGTCGATTGTGCACTAAATTATACGTTCAGCTAAAAAATAAGATAACTTTGCATATAAAGCTCCGAATTATACAATTTTATTCATTCCAAGTGATTTTTAGACATCTACGATACTAGGGTTGAAAATTCCAAGTGATTTTATTTTTCATCATTTATTTGGCTCAGTACATTGAACTTTCTAGAGCTATGAGATGACGTATCTGATTTTCTTAATTTATGTATATTTGGATGTGTAATTATGCACTTGAATTAGTTTTGGCTCATGAATATCCTCTTGGAAATTCAAGAGCTTGCACACTTTTTCCCTTTTTATGTATTATGACATTAACGGATGGAGAAGATTATGGTTCATGTTAAACGTGTTATCGGGTATTCAAAACACTGTTTCTATTTCTTAAAGAATTGTTAAATCAGCTTATTCGATGTTTGGAGTTTGTAACATAATAAATATTTCAAAACAAACAAAATAAGGCATTTAGCGGGAGAGACAGACGAACAGACGGATGGACTCGAGTCACATGAGAAGGATTTTACGGACTGGAGTTCGTCCCGTCTATCCCGTACCGGAAGTTTGTCTCATCCCGCCTCAACTGTCTGGAATTACGGACGGAAGGGCCATCCGCAATTGCGGACAGACGTAGGAATGCTGTCCGGAATTACGGACGGTCAAAGTGCGTCCGTCCGAAATTCTAGACGGCATTCCAATGTTCGTTGATAACACTGAAAGTGTATCAATATTAGGATAGATTTTAGCACCATTTTCGCATGTATCTTATATAGAGAAGTACATTTCCGATATGATTATACGGTTCACACACCCGTTTTGTTGGTTTTCAGGTTTTTAGGCGACAAGGCCTAAATGAGCTTAAAATGACGGATTCCTGATCAAAACCACATGAATTGAAGAAATATCTACTCAGAGCCAAGATCGAGCTTCAGAACCCAAAGGAACACCGAGCAACGAGCGGAAAAGAGAAATTTCAAGGACATAAGGGTGCCCGGTCGGGCACTATTCATCCACCCGCTCGGGTAAAACTTACGGGGTTTTATCCGCACACCTTACACGACCCGGGCACAAAGGCAACGAGATCGGATAGCCTTACCTGATCGGGCGCAAGAAGTATACCCGCTCGGGCCGTGATCCATCCAATTTGCCCCAAGAGTTTGAACGACTCAGGCCGCTCAACCAAGCGATCGGATGATGGCCACCCGATCGGGCACTATGACGCAACACGACCGGGCGTGCCTCTGCACGACCGGGTAACATCTGTGCGCGAGCGGGCCGTGTAATCCGCAACAACCTAGATCTAACTTTCAAACGAGCGGATTTAAGGAACAGAATAGATCTAGGGCAAAGGAGGCGATGAACAGGGCAAGGAAAGGCTGGAAAAACATCTGGGAAGGCTCGGGAGGCATGGGAGAAGAAGAAAAGCATCAATCCTTACACCGGTAACACGATAGGGAAGGTCGAGGCATCGAATTCCTTAGAGTATATCATGTATAGGGTTATGTCATGGTTAGGAGGTTTAGGCTCGGAAGAATCACTCCTCACTTTAGGGCATGAATTTCCCGTTGTCAAGAATAGTTGATAGATCTATGATCCTTAGTTGTTTCATCTATACAATTCCCGGTATCCCGTACACCCGTAGTGTTCACCATATCTGACTTTATCCCCAACCTAGTTTCGTTGTCACCACTTAGGTTAGTTTAGAAATTTAGGATCACATTCCTCTCTATCCTTTTCTATCTTAGTTTAGTTTTATTCTTAGTTTAGCTGCTTTGGTCCCTAAAGATCGACCCTGGTACTACACGATCCATATACTTGCGGTGAAGTGGTCTAGGAATAATTATAGCTCGTGTTTACACCACACCAAGTTTTTGGCGCCGTTGCCGGGGACTAATAGCGGCCTAGACTAGGAATTAGCTAGATTAAGATCTAATCATTTCCGGAGTCTTCTGTTGTTTGTTTTTGTTTTTGTTTTTGTTTTTCTTTTCTTTAATAGAGTCAAAAAATGAAAAAAAATATAATATAATTTACCTCACAGAGCTTAATCGAGTTTGATGTCCTTTGTCTTGCGAGGTAACATGGACGACTTCAACTCTTCGGGTGCCAACATAGCTGAATTGAAGTATCAGATTTCCGAGTTTCGTCGTAAGTTCTCCGAATTATACCATCTGCAATACTCAGAGCGATCATGGGAACAAAATGCTTGGGGGTATGAAGAGGAGATCTATGACAGCTACGCTCAACCTTACGGGAATACCTACAATCACGAATAGAGCGATTACGCATACTTCTCGTATAGGAACACCGAGAGTATGGTGAATGCACAGCCATCGTTTGGGAATTTCCAGCCATGGACGGAACCCCAAACTCAGAGCAATCAATCCTATGTGCCTCGGCCATACTCGACTCAATCCGTAGCGGCCCACGAATATCCCGCCACGTACAACTACCTCCGTGAAATGCTTGAGAATCGAGACTATTTATTCATGGGAGTGGAGGCGG
>CM071874.1:22472322-22483562 GCA_036759665.1 Gynandropsis gynandra
TATCTTTATGGACCTCTTTTTATCATTTTCTTTTTTTTAGTTTAGCTATCTTGTACGCTCGTTGAGACTTACGTATTCAGTGCTCTTTGTTCTACTATTTTGCATTGCATGGTCGTATTACAGGTCTTTCACATTATCAAATGCATTAGAGCGCAAGAGTCACTACATCCAAACGTATCACGGCTCGAGAAAGACACACGCACACACCAGGTGTATTCGTCACCTTTTTATGCTTTCTCGACTATTTTTATCATGTAGAGGTCCCTTATAAGTCTAGAACACCGGGACTGTGTTCCGTTTAGGTCTGGGGGGGATATTCTTACATTTTGTGATATGATACGGATGTACATTTAGAGCGACATTTTTAGACTTAAGATTAGGTTTAGGAATAAGATGGATTTAGTGAAAATTTTTTCGAATTTAGTCATATTTTGCGACTTTGTTGAATCGTGGATAATGGTCTAGGTTTGTTTAGAAGCCTTTTTGACACCGATTAGTCGAGTAGTTATGTTTGAAACTCATATCTAGTTGAATTCACTCCTTAGATCTCGATACCAAGTAGACATATCTCCGTATATATCGTCTAGCTTAGCTTTGTTGATATATTTTAGCATTCAAGAATTAGATCCCACACGCTTATACTCCGCTGTCATCTAGGATAAGTTTTTCGCAATTTCTAGTTAAGATTGACATGAGTACATCGATATTCGATAGTTCGGGTCTAAATGGTGGGTAGAGGCGCTACTCTACGTCCTAAGGGTTAGAGTGTTGCGTAATCAAGAAAAGAAAAACCGAAAAAAAAAAAGAGAAAAGAAAAAAAATTCAATAACGCACCTCTTCACTCCTCTAAGGTCGCGCAACCTTATGAGTGTGCCATAGGCAGCCTGGGTCTAAGTAGAAAGCCAACCCTCTTCGACTTCGACGTCCTAGGAACAAAGTGCGGATCTAAGTACCGAAAAGAAAAAAAATGCATAAGAACGAGAAGAAAAGATTCAAATGATATCAAAAGCTTAGAGAAATCGGTATGGAGATCGCTTGGACGTTATCTAGGGTTGTGAAGTAGACTCAGATTTTAGGAAGGATTTCATGGCTCAGCACTTTCGGTAGACATAAGGCTATACTCGGTACGCTTAGGCTCTTATCCATGTGACGCGTTGATTTGCAAAATGACTAACCCTTCAAAATTTTTGAGCTAGTGTCCATTGTTATTATATTCTTCTTGTGCTAGACTTTGGTTTTGTTTGAGGACAAACAAAGGTTTAGGTCTGGGGGAGTTTGATAACACTGAAAGTGTATCAATATTAGGATGGATTTTAGCACCATTTTCGCATTTATCTTATATAGAGAAGTACATTTCTGATATGATTATGCGGTTCACACACCCGTTTTGTTGGTTTTCAGGTTTTTAGGCGACAAGGCCTAAATGAGCTCAATATGAAGAATTTCTGATCAAAACCACAGGAATAAAAGACATATCTACTCAGAGCTCCAGAACCCAAAGGAACACCCGAGCAACGAGCAGAAAAGAGAAAAAGCGAAAAAGAGAAATTTCAAGGACATAAGGGTGCCCGGTCGGGCACTATTCATCCACCCGCTCGGGTAAAACTTACGGGGTTTTATCCGCACACCTTGCACGACCCGGGCACAAAGGCAACGAGATCGTGTAGCCTTACCCGATCGGGCGCAAGAAGTATACCCGCTCGGGCCGTAATCCATCCAATTTGCCCCGAGAGTTTGCACGACTCGGGCCGCTCAACCAAGCGATCGGGTCCTTCAAGGGTTTTTGTCTTAGAGTCGATTCGCTGGACGAGTTAGCAAAAGACACGTGATAACACTGAAAGTGTATCAATATTAGGATAGATTTTAGCACCATTTTTGCATGTATCTTATGTAGAGACGTACATTTTCCGATATGATTATGCGGTTCACACACCCGTTTTATTGGTTTTCAGGTTTTTAGGCGACAAGGCCTAAATGAGCTTAAAATAGAAGGCTCGGGAGGCATCGGAGAAGAAGAGAAGCATCAACCCTTACACCGGTAACACGATAGGGAAGGTCGAGGCATCGAATTCCTTAGAGTCTATCATGTATAGGATTATGTTATCTTTGTTTTCTATTTTCTTCATGAGTGAGTAGAGTCCCTACTGCGGGTAGGGATATCGGATTTGTATTGTATGAACAATGACTTGCGTTAATGCTTAGTTCTATTCATTTATTCTTGATTTACGGTTCTAAACTTAGCATTATCATTCCTAGGCTAGTGCTGACCGCTCAGTGAAATAGGATTTCAGACTTTGCTGGAAGGTTAAAGAATGAATCCGGACCTGTTAAGTTGTAGATTAAGATTGGCTAATGAGAATCTGACCGGTCGGTTAGTCATCTTAGGGATCATGATTGCGCACGTAATGCTGCCATGGTACGGGTTAATCACTGCTGGAAGGTAGGGTTGCACGTATCCATGGTTAGGAGGTTTAGGCTCGGAAGAATCACTCCTCACTTTAGGGCATGAATTTCCCGTTGTCAAGAATAGTTGATAGATCTATGATCCTTAGTTGTTTCATCTATACAATTCCCGGTATCCCGTACACCCGTAGTGTTCACCATATCTGACTTTATCCGCAACCTAGTTTCGTTGTCACCACTTAGGTTAGTTTAGAAATTTAGGATCACATTCCTCTATATCCTTTTCTATCTTAGTTTAGTTTTATTCTTAGTTTAGCTGCTTTAGTCCCTAGAGATCGACCCTAGTACTACACGATCCGTATACTTGCGGTGAAGTGGTCTAGGAATAATTATAACTCGTGTTTACACCACACCATCCGTCCACAGTTGCGGAAGCCCACGGCCCGTTCGTCCGCAATTCCAGACGGTTTACGGATGGGAACAACCTCTCGTCCATAAAATCCTTTAAATTTCGAAACAATTAGTCGTTTTTTCTTTATTCTCTCTCTATCCCTTCCTTGCATCCCAAATCTCCCCCGTCGTGCAGCCGTCTGTTGCCCTCGTATTGCTTGTCTGTCCTTCACCCCTTTCTTGGCCGTCCGTCGCCCCTATGGCCTCCATCTCGCTCGTCTGCATCCATCGTGCATATTCATTTGTCGCCTCCATATCGCCCGTCCGTCCTTCGCCCCTTTCTCGGCTGTCCATCGCCCCCATCTTTTCCGTCCATCCTTCGCCCCCTTCTCGACCCTCAATCTTGTTCGAGTCGCTCCTTTCTCGGCTCGTCTCGTCCCGTCCATCCCGGTAGTTCTCTGTCCGTCCGTCCCCCGCAGTTCGTCCCGACACTTCTACGTCCGTCCGTCCCGGCAGTTCATCTCAAAACTTTGCAGGTTAATTTTCATACAATTTTATGATTTGAAATATATTTAGTTAGATTTTGAATATATTAAGTTAGATTTGGAATAAGTTATGTTAAAGATGTAATGTGTAGTTTTAAGTGTTTGTTGAAATGCTTGAAAGAGTTTAAAAACGTTATGAAATAATTTTAGTTAGAGATGTAATATGTAGTTAAAATATTTGTTTAAATGCTTCAAAGACCTTGAAAACATAATGTTTTATTTTATATTTCAGTATGTCGTGTCGAGTTGGAAGAGGCGGTAAAATGAAAAAACACTCTAATTCTGAGAAAAGTGGTAATGTGCCATCTCATTTGCGACATTCTGTTTCGGAATTTATGGAATTCATGCATCCAAATTTCTTTCGAAACACTAGATCGACACAATCGGTGCAATATATGCCTTATTATCAGCAAATGCAACCATTGGTCCAACCAGTAATGCATCACGAACCTGAGATGCATGATGAACCAACCGTGGAAGAGATTTTATCAATGGATGAGGAACGGCGTAAACTTCCTCGTTTAGACCCTACTCGTGAAAACAACGCACAAAGGTACGTATAATTACGTTCAAATGTCAATTTATAAATAGTTAGTTAAATGTTAATTTATCTTAATTTTGATTTGTAGGTTTGTATACGATCAACTTTCTCGTCATATAACAAAGACGATAAAAGCTGATTATGATCGGCCCTGTTACAATTGGACGCAGACTGACCCTGATATTAAAGAACGTTGGTGGAAATCATTTTTGGTAAGTTTTAAATAATTTTTAAATTTATCAAATAATTCAAATTATGTTTTAAATAAAATAATCATTTAATTATTTCAGAAAATTTTTATTGGATCTTGAGATTATCGAACTAGTAAAGTCTGAATTTCAACGGGTTGCGGGAGTTCGTCTCAAAGCTCCCGTAAAATATTGTAAAAAATATCGAGAAACGAAAGGAAAAATCATTTAGATAGCCAACGATGTTTGGGACCAGATGTGCGCTTATTGGGATGATCCCGTATTTAAGCTAAAAAGCGAGCGAGCAAGTAAATCTCGTTGTTCTGATAGAGAACGATACGGGATGAGCGCACATACCGCAGGATCTCGTTCTTTTGCTAAAGTATATAAAGATTTGATAGGATTTATAATAATTTTTACGCATTTATACAGTTAACATTTAATATTAAACCTATCTTTTTTTATTTAGTTAAGGCGAAAGAGAAGGGATCCAAACCATCATACGTAGAATTGCTGGAACGTATGCATGTTAAGAAATCTGATGGTTTGTGGGTAGATTCCAGGGCAAGTGTTCACGATGATGTTGAGAACATGGCAGCGGAATGAGTATCCCAAATTCTGTCGAGAGAAGACGGAACACAAACTTCTCATAGTCAGAAAGAATACAACAAGTTGTACTTCGAGGAAAATTAATAACATTTCAATATAATATAATTTTACTATTTATATTTGTAATTAAATCCCGATATTTGTTCTACAGCAAGTTACACCATACAAAGGTCGCATTTTTTGTTATGGAGGAATGACATCAAAACATTCAAGTTCCTCCAAAGGTAAAGGAAAACTATCAGAATACGAGTTCCGAAATACTTTATCGAAAGTGTTTAAGGCGTAACAAGACTTCAAAACACGAGTTAAAGAATCACAACTGCTAGTTGAACAAGCACAAAAGAACATTGAACGATCACAAAAGCAAGATGAACGATCACAAAGACGAATTGAACAGTTCATGCGCATAATGAAAGAGCAAATGCCTAACATCGATTGGGATGCATGTCAGAAAAATGATTCTGATCACGACGATTCGAAAATAACTACAAGAGATTAGTAATATAAATGTTACTCACATATGCTTCCTAATTAATTATCGTTATGTACAAACATTTAAAATTTAATGTAATTAAATTTAATTTCAATTCAATTTCTTTTTATTTTTTTAACATTACGGACAGGTAGCCCATCGGTAAATTTGCGGACGAACATTCCTTCCGCAAATTTACGAACGGACGGGTCATCCGCAAATTACGGATGGAACGGTCATCCGTAATTGCAGACGGGCGACCCGTCCTTAATGTTTTTTACAAAAATTTCCCACGAGCGAACCGTGAGTCCGTATTTTGGTCGCTTTTCCCGTCGATTTACGGACGGCCTGGTTGTATGCAATTACAGATGAATTGTGGACTGAAATTTTCGTCTTTAATTACGGGGAAAGATTATTCAGTCCCTAAATCTTAATTTTCTGGTAGTGATGATGCTGACCCTATCAACGGTCAATTGGACGATGTGGCATTGATTGAACCAATCATGGGAGCTCAGGCGAAGCAACTTCAAGCATATGTGCCCAAGAATATTCATTACCTCATGCAATAGAAAAAAGATAGGTCAAGGCAAAGACGAATGGTGCATTTTATTCAAGTCCAAAACGATGAATAATTATTATTTATTGATAAATCAGAATGACATAAATTATGCATCAATTTCAACGTATGAAAAACAACAATGACATGGGAATCTAAAATAACATGGGAAGCTACAGAATCACATGAGAAACTAATTACAACATCATGGAACACCACACAATTCAACCTAGTTTTTATCATTTTATCTTATCAAACTTTGTATTCTCATCTATTGCTTTTGCTAAGTTCAAGATTTTATTTTTCTATTTATGTTCTTCATTTTTTGTTTTTGTAATATACAACTTGAAATTTAATATGAGGGCTTTTCTCTTTTAGTTTTTCTTAAAACTAACATTAGACCTTTGTGAGTTATTCCAATCTTCGTTTTTGCCTTATCAAGTATCGATTCCACACGATGTTGTGGTGTCATTTTGTATATGTTTGGTTCTCTTCCTAGTTATTCGATGGGATAGGACCGATCATCATTCTCATTAATTGTGTAGACCTACTTTGTAGTTTTTAGTTGAATATGGGTGAAAGGATTTCCACGACCTAATAGAAAGTTTTTAACCGAGATCATGTCATAAAGGAATGCTCAAATCACATGTTTCGAGGAACCACGTATCTTGTTCACTTTTGCAAATCGAGTGGGGGTCTTCATCTAAAAAACCCATATGTTTTTGTGAGTTCATGGAAATAAGAAAGGACATATAAAAGAAATATGTTGGATCATTCAACCCCGTCTCAAGAACAAGGGAAGAAACAATAAAGAATTCGCTTATCATGTTGTTGAACCCGAATTTATTAACCAAACTTCCCAATCTGGTTATGGGTAAACCTTTTATGCCAAATGCTGATCCTAAGGAATCTCGTAGCATTTTTGTTCTTAAACATCATTAAATTATTGATTCAGCTCAATTACTTCTATCTAATATTAAAAACAATGCGAAAGTGATTTAGATTCAGTTACACAACCTATACACATCGAATTTTCAACGTATATCTTATTTCCTCTCAATTTTTTCAAATCCAATCTATCTTTAGCTAAATCTTTAAGATTTAGCCTACTTCCCTATAACTTTTCAAATTAAACCTATTTCCTTATAGAATTTCCAAATTCAATATATTTGTACGAGATTTCTAAAATCAATATATTCCTTATAGGGTAAAAAATTTACAACATAATAACTAATAACTACAGTTAGACAATTCATATTTGGTTTGGATTTCTATTTTATTGCAATAAATATTCATTATGTGTTTCAACAAATAATAAACATTCGGTACATAATCCATTTTATTTTGATTTATTTTGATTTATTTTGATTTATTTTGATTTATTTGATTAATAACATCATAATATCATTTTAGTTTTTAATATAACGGTCTTTTTTTTTGTAGAATTGATTTCACAATTAAAAAAATAATGATAAATTGTAAAAAATAATATAATTTTTTAAAAAGTATTTGAATAACAATCGCGCCAGGTAGGGGTCGAACCTACGACTTTCTGCTTAGGAAACAGACGCTCTATCCACTGAGCTACAGGCGCCTTGGTCAGGCCTACAAAGTAGTTTACTTTCTTGTTTATTCTATTAACCCATGTCGTAATTAACCCAAACTTTATTTTGGAGCCTTGACACAATTTTATAAATGATAAATCTCCTTATTTACTTAACCAAATAGAATGAACACAGTCCCTCGTGAAGGGTATTTTTTATAATCGATACACCAAAAGATTTTGTGAGATTAAAAATTTACCCTTTTCTTATGTTTATCTAACATGTCGACATTATACACTGAGCTACAGGGGCCTTGTGGAGAAGTTTACAAATAGTTTAAATACTACAGTAATTATGTTATTAACCCGTAACTTTATTGTTTGGTTGTAATTAACCCAAACTTTATTTTGGGTTATTTTTACCCTCTTTTGCCGTAACACAATTGTATAAATGATAAATCTCTTTATTTACTGAACCAGAATTGAAGAGTGGACAAAGCCCCTCGTGAAGGGTATTTGTTTATAATCGATACACCAAAGATTTTGTTAGATTTGAAATATATTTTTTTATCTAACATGTCGACATTATACAATTATTTAACTAGGGATGTCAATTTTTAACTCGGTCCGAAACCCGGCCCGAAACCCGACCCCAAAATTGCGGGTTTGGGCCGAAATTTATAGGCCCGTTAACAATTGGGTCGGGCTCGGTTTGAAAAAAATCGGCCCGCAAAATTCGGGCCGGGCCAGGCTTGGCCCGCGAGCTGTCCGAACTCGAAATTGGCCCGACCGTGCAAACCCTAATCGCCTCCTTTCAGCTCTTTCTCCTTTTTGGTCAACAGCCTCCTGAATGCAAGATCATACCGATATGGATGTGTTGCAGTTCTGGAAGTCTAACACTGAGAAATATGGTATTGAGTTAGCGCTTATGGCTTCTGATATCCTAAGTATTTCGATCACCACAGTTGCTTCAAAGTCTTCTTTCAGCGTCGGCTCGCGTGTGCTAAACAAATACAGAAGCCGTCTCTTACCGTCAAATGTTCAAGCCTTAATTTGCGCTCGTTCTTGGTTACTTGGTTACGATGAAGAAGGTTAAGTTTATACATTTCAATTCAAATTATCGAGATTATACGATTGTTTATGTTGTTGATTTGGTTTCTTTGATTGACTAATGTAACGACCCCGATGGATTTCTCGCCACGACCCCATAATCTGAAGCCTTATTATCTCTCTCATAAACAAGGTAACCTCAAAAGTCAAAACTCATGTATATTATTTACTCATTTAGATCGAAACGTATGTAACAATGAAGAATAAGATTGTAGTTTATTGTTAAGGGTATTGATCATGTTTTCTTGTTTTATAGTAATCTCCAAGAGAAGTTCAAATGGTGAAACCGGAAGAGCAAGAGATTCAAGTCAAATTTGTTTGTATTTTTGTTTCATCATTTATGGACTTGTATGGAATATTTTTAATCTTTGTTGACGTTTGTTTTAGACTATTTGACTTCTACTGATTTGTTTAGCATTTCATACTTTGTTGATGTGAAATTTGGATTCGTATGGATTAATTTAGCATTTTAGACTTGTTTAAAATTTTTTGTTTTTTTATCTCTTTAGGCCCGAGGCTCGGCCGGAACCCATCCAAAACCCGTTGGGCCGAGTTTCGGGCCGTATATTCTAGGTTCAATCATATTCGGGCCGGGCCGGCCCGATCCGCAAAATTAGGGCTTTTTTGGACTCGGGCCAGCCCGGCCCGTATCGTACCCCTAAATTTACCACTATATTATGATTATTTTGCGATTATATATAACATAAAAACATTAAAATTATATTGTAATTATTTTTCAATTATATTACCACTCTATGTCAATAGTTGCAAAATATAATAACATCATTCTATTACAATATAGTAATGGTAACATGATTGTGTCATCGGACATATACACTAACAAATATTTAATAAAAATAATATAATCTTTTATATCTCTTAATAATTCTAAAAAAAAGGTGTGATATTTGGGGAGAGTTTCATTTCCGAATCTATATATTAAAAGGGTATAATTTTCTTGGCTCCTCAGCGTTTCTCGCTTCTCAGCTGTCCACCTCAGCAACACTGCATTTATCAAGGTGAATTCAAAAAATCAATTCTCTCTCCCACGATTTCTGCCCAATGGCTTCCCATCCTCAGTTGTTGGCCTCTCAGTCGTTAATTGTTTTTGGCCTTTCGTCTCCATCGGAAATCAGCCACTTTCCCCCTTGTCCTAGGATGCCCTAGGAGGATGAAACTGGGTTGATGCACCAGTGAAAAATCTTCCACCAATATTCACCCTTCCGCGACCAGCCGAAAAGGTAGGAGCATTCTCCCCACGACCCCTGTTATGAGGGGAAGCTAGAACTTGCTTGTTCATAGCTGATTGGTTCTGAAGAGGCTTTCCTCTTCCTCTCCCACGAATCTTAAATCTCCTGGATTCCTTCGTTTTCTTTCAATTTTCAGGGACTTATTGTAGATCTATTGTATTTCTTCAATTTTTTCTAGGGTTGCAAGGACTCAAGCCATCTCCGGTGACACACTCTTTACTTCTCATTACTCACTCGACTACTCCTCTTCCACAGATTCTTGTATTACTTCACTTTGTCTCAGGGTAGAGTCACCGGGTTCTGGAAATGAATCGGGTCTAAACCCGAACTGAGCAACTAGAGTCCGGCCACATAACGAGGGTCTTGATTGGAGAATCCGCCAGCGAATTTAGATGAAGGAATTTAGAATATGTCCTCAGTGGACATCGGTTAAAGCTTCTGATTCCAAAGGAAACATGCAGTATTGCCTTTTCATTCTCTGGTGTCAGATGTCCTGGTCGCGATGAGCCTTATTCAGATGAAGCAATTGCTTTGGTGAGACGAAGGATTATGCGGAGAGAAGTTTAGGTAAATGGATATTATGCATGAAATGTATCTCAGGTTGCTTTTCTCCTTTGTGGGAAATTAATGTCTTCTCTTATAATACACAGATAGAGGTTGAGACTGTGGATAGAACATGTACTTTCTTGGGATCATTGTGGGAGTCTAATACCAATGTGGCTGTGGTTCTTCTTGAAGCTGGCCTAGCAAAGTTGCAAATGAGCTTTGGTGCAGATAGGGTACCCGAGGCACATCTTCTTGAACAGACTGAACGATCTGCTAAAGGGCAGAAACTGAAGGTATAAGGAGTGATAAGTGCCTCCTAAACAAATGTTCCACTTCAAATGCTAAAAGTTAATTGCTTGATCTCTCTGCCAGATAGGAAAACTATGTCGAAGGAGAAGCAGTCTCAAATGGCTCTATCGTAGAAACCAAGCAAAAGGAAACGTTGAAGGTGCGCTAATCGCACAATTGTTTCTTTGATTTATAGTATACGCTGTAAATATAGACCTTAGTTTTTCTTTTCTATCCAGGTTGTTGTTACAGAAGTACTTGAGGTGGTAAATTCTATGTTCAATCAGTTGGTGATCAAAAAGTAACCTCGCTCTAGCATCAAATTGCTTCTTTGAGTCTCAAAGACGAACCCGTTATTGGGGCATTCAACCCTAAGAAGGGTGACATTGTCCTTGCACAGTTCAGCCTTGACAAATCCTGGAACCGTGTGATGGTAATTCAAACTCTCGATTATCCTTCACCATCTCTATTTTCCTTTTTTTGCATTTAAATGACCTTTTGAGTGCTATTGTATTTTATTTGCGTTAAGATTGTAAATGGCCCCCGAGGAGGACTTCAGTCTCCCGAGGACAAGTTCGAAGTATTCTACATCAACTATGGGAACCAGGAGATAGTTCCATACAGTGCAATACGCCCCGTGGATCCTTCGGTATCATCTGCACCAGGGCTTGCACAGCTCTGCAGACTAGCGTATGTGAAGGTACCCAACCTAGAAGAGGACTTTGGTCCAGATGCGGCCGAGTATCTGAGCAGTGTGACGCTTGGCAGTGGTGGGAAAGAGGTCAGGGCAGTGGTAGAG
>CM071874.1:22483623-22530244 GCA_036759665.1 Gynandropsis gynandra
CCTGGGCGGCCCCCTGCGCGCCCCCCCGCCGCCGCCGTGGCTTCTTCCTTTTGCTTTCCCTCACTCTTCTTCTCCTTCTTCTCAGGACTCTCCGCCAGTTCCGGTTTCTTCTCTACCTTAGCCTTAAAACAATCATTCACCAAAATTATCTCCCAATTAAAATTTTAGCTTAACTTCAAATAGTTTTCTTTCTTATGAAGATGCCGGGTTGCATCATACGCATGGTTTGGTATTCCAGATTGTATATTTGCTTTTAGTTCATGTTTGTCGGTATTCTTCTGATGAATTTTGTTTTCAATCTATCGTCTCCATATTTGACTTAAAACGTTTGGAATTTGATAGATTTGCATAGGCATTTCTGCAATAGTTCTTTTTAGAAGGAACCTCCTAAGAATGGTGGCACGGGTGCTTGCAAACTCTTATAACTGTTCTACTAATCTACTCAGTGGTACTCACAAGTCACATTTTAAGTATCCAGTAGAGGTTTTTACACAACTCATGCCTATCAAGGCCTTCGTGTATCTATATATACTTTTATGAGTTTGAGTGATTCTTTTGTTTTATTTCTCTCAGGTAGATGGCCTTTCGAGATATAAACCAGTAATGAACTAATCTAAGGTCTAAAAGAAACAATGGAATATAGCCAACTCGGCCTTAGAGTATTTCAATACCACCCGCCACATTAAATACGGTCTAAAAGAAACAATGGAATATAGCCAACTAGGCCTTAGAGTACTTCAATACCACCCGCCACATTAATGTCTAATATGAGGATTTCATTACGAACAAAAAAGGTAATTAATTTAAATTTCGAGCCATTGAAAAATTGTTTTCCCTAAAAAGAAATTGGAATATCAGTTATTGATTGTATAACATTAGTATCTTTTGCTTAGTTTCTTATATTTAAACATAAACAGATTGAATACATTTCGAACCATGTTTGTCAACTATCAATAAGTGCAGTTTTACGCTTTCATTACCATTGGATTGTATGATAATTCAAGTACTTGATGGTTCTACAAACGAAGACAATGAGTTCTTTTTTAACTCTGTTAATGCTTTGTTATATCATCTTTTTAGGCTTTTACAACCAAAGTGTGTGGAGTTGATGTATGCTATGTGTGGCCATTGATGAAAAAACATGATCTTTATAATATACAGATCCATAAATGGGAAAATAAAGGGATAAACATAAGGTTTGAGATCCGACACAATTGAAATGGATACAAAGCATGAGAGCATAGCTATGTCAAGATATGACACTGATGTTAGGCTTTGAAAGCAATGATAAATGTTTTATGTTTTGTTCATTTAGATATTTTCTTTGTGAATTTTAATGTTGTTGATGTTTGGTGTTTATAGGTTTAGAATGAACCCTATTCTTCCTGTTGGTCGCTCTCGCACACGTTCACTGGATTCCATCTCAAGCCACCGATGGATTTTTCTGCTGCAATTTGATTTCGTCCGGCTTTATGTTTTGCTTTGTAAACTCCAAGCTACCAATTTTTTCCCCTTAAATAGTTCCTCCATTGTTTGTAATAATATGTATTTGAAACCATCATTAGATGGTTTTTGTATATGCAATGACAGTTCAAAATCATATATCTATGTAGCGTATTTTGATGTAATGTTGTATACATCTATTTGGTTGTGCTAAATAATTGTTGATAAGAGCTTGTGAACCTTTCTTAGTTTTATATAATAACGGTTCAAAACTATATGTCTATATTTTAGCATTTTCTCATGTAATGATGTATATATCTATGCAACTCTAAGATCTTGAAGGATAAAAATACATATTATTTTTAACCTAAATTATCATCTACAATATAAAATTAACTAATTTGTGATATACCATTATCTGAAAACAACAAAAGAAACTTCATGATAATGATCTAACGTCATCAAGAACATAGATATTTAACATCATGATAATTGGATGTGTTGTTTTCTAGAATCATGGATGAAACTTGATGATAGATATTTAGCGTCTCAGTTCCACTACCTTGTGTTAACACACTTCAATTTCCTGCATAACCCAAAAAAACTTACCAAAACATTGATGAACAATTTCTATATAATTCCAAGACCGAAACATCTACAAAATTATCCTTTCTAAATAGTTTTCCAATTGAATTATAGTTAAAAAAACTCGCGCATCGCGCGGGTCAAATTTTTAGTGACAATAATAAGGGTTAAAAAAATTTATAGTATGACATTGGGTCAATATTTAACTTATAATGGCCTTTCCCTTTATAACAGTAACGTAAAAGTATCTTCTTTTCTAAGTATTTTCTTCCATTTTTATATTTAATTTATTTTTAAAATTACTTTTATTATTACTTTTTAAAAATTATTTATTTATTCATCATCATCATCATCAAAATTATTTATTTATTTATTTATCCAACATTTCTACCTTATCCTTGAGCATTTCAGCCAAACTCCTATCCGTTGACATCATCATTACGGAGACATCATGGTGTAAGAGTAGCTTAGGGGGATGTAGACCATACAAAACCTTGAAAGGAGTTGTGAGAAGAGTCGAATGGTACTAAGTATTGTAGCATTACTCAACTCACGACAACCACGAAACCTAGTTCTTGATTTTTCTCTAGCGAAGCATTTAAGACACCGAGCAGCAGTTCAACATCTCGGTCTGGCCATCATGGTGAGGGTGATAAGTCGAGTTGTAATCCAATGTTTTCCTTGTACCTTTAAAAAACTTTTCAAAATTTTCTTAAGAAGATTTATTAGGTTTGAGTAAGTAGTTTGTTTGAAATCAAACAAGCTCTATATTTGATCAAATGGGTTTACAGGGTAATATCATCCTTTTGTTAATCAACGGGTTGTTGAGTTAGTTTACTCACATCGGAGGCACGTGATTGTCTTATTCATCTTTTCTAATACCTAGAATAGGGTATCAAGAACCGAGTGTTGCAAGGTTTAGTATAAATGTGAGGATTCGAAGTTTAAAAAAAAAGTGATCATCATTCTCATTGTACTCAAAACTTGAATTTTCTCTATAGTAAATCTCTTGGGATTTTTTTCCTGAATATGAGACGTACTTCCTCTCATCCAGGAAGGAACTCGTAAATTTTGTGTGTGTGTTACTCTTCTTGCTCGAATTTCCTTCATTCAATTATCATTCGAGCTCGTAACCTAAAATTGAAAGAGAAAGGATTATGTGACATATCTTACAATTGGTATCAAAGTTCGGTTTGGGGAAAGAAAGTTCTCTCGGCTGGATCAAATTCTTTGAAACTGTCTTCTTGAAATTTGGAGCTCAACGAACACTCATTCTTACTCTTGAACTCTCTACCAGATCGATATGATCAACTTCGAGACATATTGTAGTATAACACAAATGAATCAATAACATATAATGAAGTTACAACATCAACATATTCCAAAGAACTATTTTCAGCAAGAAAGTCAAGAACCTGATGTGACTTGTTAATGGTCAGAGGGAGGTCTGAAAAAAGGGAAATTAGGGTAACAAGAAAAACAAGAAGAGGTCTAGCTCAAAGTCTAAGACCAATACAGAGTCATGATGCATGTATTGTAGAAAAGAAGGGCATATGAAGAAGAAATGCAAAGCCAGAAAGAAAGTTCTTGATCAAAATGAAGACAAAACTTTAGTAGTGGCACAAGATCTTTATGATATAAAAGTTTTCATGGTTTCTCACAAAGACATTCATGATGCATGGATTATGGATTTTGGATATACCTTTCACATATCTCCAAGGAATGATTGGTTTGAAGATCTTCAAGAATTCTTAGGAGGAAAAGTTATGACGGGAAAAAAAAACTCTTCAAATAATTGGAATAGGTAACATCACAATCAGAACAGATGAAGGCTCGATGAATATGTTAAGGCAAGTAAGGTTCATCCTGAACTCAAGAGAAATTTCATATCTCTTGTTCATTGGGCAAATTAGGGTTTTCCTACAAAGCTTCAAATGGAAAGATGAAAGTATATAAAGGCTTTTTCGTTGTTATGAAATGAGAACTCAAATGAAGTTTATATGTTCTAAAATGGTCATACTACCATGGGTAAAACAAATGTGGTTATAAAAGGGTTCAGTGATGCAGATTTGTGGCACAAAAGTCTAGGACACATGAGTCTCAAAAGACTTCAAATTCTAGATAAGAAATGAGTTATATCAGTAAAGTATATGGAAAATTTCAATCACTATGAAAGTTGTATTTTACAAAAGACTTATAGAGTTAGTTTCATTAAGGGCCAACACACAACAAAGGAAATTCTAGATTATTTTCACT
Source organism: Gynandropsis gynandra (assembly GCA_036759665.1). Lineage (NCBI taxonomy): Eukaryota > Viridiplantae > Streptophyta > Magnoliopsida > Brassicales > Cleomaceae > Gynandropsis > Gynandropsis gynandra. Next base: position 22,487,908 of record CM071874.1, read on the forward strand.
TAGATCTTTGTGGATCTCACACAGTCACTCATTCCTTATCAGGTGCTCAATACTTCTTAACTTTAATTGTTGATTATTCACGCAAACTGTTGATTTATTTTCTGAAAAACAAGAATCATACCTTCAAGGCATTCACTTAATGGAAAACAATGATTGAGACTCGATCAGAAAGGAAGTTGAAGTGCTTAAGAATGGATAATGGATTGGATTTAGTCAATAATCAGTGCATAGTTATTGTAAACTACATGGTATTGAAAGGCATCGTACTTGTGCTTACACCACCCTATAACAAAATTATGTTATAGAAAGAATGAATAGAATTATCATGGATAGGGTAAGAATATTAAGTAATTTATGTCTGAAATAAGAATTTTGGGCAAAGGATGCCTCAACAGCTCTGTATCTGGTGAACAGATCACCATCCTTAGAAAGAAAGATTGTTAAAGAGCTACCATATTCACATATAAGAAGATTTGGATCTATAGTATACATACATTCAAATCAAGGAAAGTTGAAACCAAGAGCTAGACAAGGGATATTCTATGGGTATTCTAATGGGATATAAGGATACAAAGTTTGGCTAGTGGAAGAAAGAAGTATGTGGTTTTAAGGGTTACAGTATTTTTGTGAAGTTAAGGAGTATAAGGACACTTCTTCAGAAAGATACAAGAAGGATTGTATCGAAAAATACTGAGAAGATCATCACTTTTTTGCCAGAGGATTTGAGACGATCGAAAGAAAAAAGTTTTTCTTAAGGTGGAATAACCTTTAGGGGGAAGAAAGGGAATCAGAAAATGGTATGAACCAATTTGAAGAAGAATATGTTGAAGAGGCTGACACACAACTATCATATTGCTTGGATAACTATAACAGTGTAATTGCTTTTTCTTTAACAAAAGGGGATGATTTGAGCCAGGTTTACACATAATAGTGTAATTGTTTTTTCTTTAACAATAAGCAATGATTTGAGTTGTGAAGAAGTAAAAAACCTTGCAAAAGAAAAGTCTAGTAAAGACTGGGGTAATTGGGAAATGGCTATGCAAGAGGAGATGTCATCACTAGTTAAGAGTGAAACATAGAAACTGGTCAGTAAACCAAATAATAAGAAGGTTATTGGAAGCAAATGAATATACAAAAAGAAATAAGGCATACCAGGAATTGAAAAGCAAAGGTAAAAAGCATTACCGGTAGTCGAAGGATATTGAATGGTAGAAGGGAAAAAATATACAGAGGTATTTTCCAATGTGGAAAGCACATTTCAGTTCATATGTTGCTATCAATTAAAAATTATTTTGATATTGAATTAGAACAAGACATAAAGATGGTGGTTCTACATGGAAACTTGGAAGAAATCATTCCCATGAGTCAACGAGATGGATATCTAGAGAAAGGCAAAGAGGATTGTGTCTGTCTTTTAAGGACGTCACTTTATGGGTTAAAGTAGCCACCACGTTAACAAACATTATGTTAGTTTATGGTGGAGCAAAATTATAGAAGAAGCTCCTATGACTCTTGTGTGTATTTCAGAAGACTTTACATATGTGATTTCATTTATCTGTTGTTATATATTAATGATATGCTCATAGCAACTAAAGACACTATAAAGATCAATGCATTGACTAAGCTACTAGATTATGAGTTTGAGATGAAAGACATGGGGTTGCAAATATAATACTTAGCATGAGTATTAACAGAAACAAAAAAATATTTCAACTCTCCCACAATCAGATTATCTGGAGAAAATTGTTAATATATTTGGTATGACAGATTTAAGAGAAGTTAAGACACCTCTAGAAGCTCAGTTTACACTAACAACACTAAAAGGAAATGAGGTAGAACCAAAAATGAGAGTTGTACCTTTTTTAAGTGCGATTGGCAACCTTCTCTGTGTCACTACGTAGCTATAAAATGGGTAATGAGGTATGTGAAGGGAACAACCATGATGAAACTAATACGTAGAAAATCAGAACATATGAAAGTGCAAGGATTCTGTGACTCAAACTATGCAACGACCCTAATAAGAGATGTTCTATCTCATGTTATGTGTTCTTAGTTTGAGGGAATGTTGTTAGCTGGAATCGAGCTTGCAACACCTAGTGACATTATCATTTATAGAGGCTAAATATATTGCTTTGAAAAAATCTGTTATTTATTAAAAAAATTCAAAAGACAATAAAGAAGAGCTTATGGCTTAAAGGACTGGTTGAAGATTATTTTGTGCAAGGATTTGTTCAAGTCTATTGCGACTCACAAAGTGTAATATGTTTAACAAAGATTAGTGTCAATCATCAAAGAACTAAACATATTGATGAAAGATTGCATTTTATCATAGATATTATATCTCAAGGAAATGTGCAAATGGAAAAGATAGACTCAAGTATTAATCTGTAGACATTCTAACAAATGGAATGTCTCTTGAAAAATTTAAGCATGCTTTGAACATGATTTGACTATCCGAGGAATAGAGGAGATTGGATAGGATCTTAGGTTGAAAAAATGAAACAGATTATGGATAAAGGGATGATGTTTAAGCTCACCAAGGTGGAGATTGTTGGGTTTGAGTAAGTGATTCGTTTGAAATCAAGCAGAAACTTTGTTTGATGAAATATGTTTTACAAGGTAATATCGCCATTTTGTTAATCAAACGGTTTGTTAAGTTGGTTTACTCACATGAGAGGCACATGATTGTCTTCTTTCATCTCCTCTGATTTCAAGAATAGAGTATCAAGAACAAGGGGTAGAAAGGTTTAGTATGTAAGTGTGAGGATTCAACCTTGTAAAAAAAGTGATCATCATTCTTATTATACTCAAAACTTGAATTCTCTCTCTAGTATATTTCTGCGAGAGTTTTGAATCGAACCAAGGCGTACTTCCTCTCATCGAGAAAGGAATTCGTAAGTTTCGTGTGTGTGTGTGTTATTCTTCTCGTTCGAATTTTCTTCATTCAATTCTCATTCGAGCTCGTAACCCTGAAATCAAAAGAGAAAGGATTATGCAACACCTTACAAGATTCATCCATGATCTAATACTATCTTCTCCAGAAACCCATTCAACCTTACAACTTCCTTCACAAACAATTATGCCACCCTTTGAGCTGTGAACAGATTTTGTAGAGGAAAAAAATGTCCATATTTGTTGAGTCCATCAACCATTACCAAGATGCAATTGTAACCTCTCGATTTGGGCAATCCTTCTAAAAAATTAAAGATTTCTATAATTTTATGATTGATCGTAGAAACGGATAGCTCGTCGTGGCTGAAATTTCTCACGGTCTGCTTCCACTCCTTCCCGCGAAATGATTTGCCTCGCTAGGAAACTCGATCTCGTCCAAAATAATCAATTCTCTTTGAGTATTTGAAACACCAAGGCCAAATGCTTAACGGGATCATCCATCGGTCTAATATATATCAAGATGTCGCAAAAGAACAATAGTAAAAATTGCCTCATAAAATCCTTTAAAAATTCATTTAAAATTGACTGAAAAAGTTTTCGGTGAATATGTGAGACAAAAACATATCATTAGGAATTTGTAATGTCCTACGTGTTTCTTCAAGTTAGTATTAGGAATGGCTTCTACCCCTTATTTTTATCTAATGATAATCGGCTCGCAGGTTAAATTTGGAAAACACAGCAGCTCAATTGAGTTTGTCCAACAATTCTTTGATTATCAACATGGGTATCGATCAATTATTGTCATCTTGTTTCAGGCTCTTTAATCTATACATAATCTCCATCCTACATCTCTTTTTCATACTAACAATACTAGATTGGAATACAAACTAATTCTAGATCAATTTATTTGAGCCGCCACCATCTCCTTAACTAATCTTTCAATCTCATTTTATCAGAGGTGTATCGATCAAGGCGAAAATTTACATGTGCAGACTCGTTTACCAAATTGATGGCATGTCTGAGGTTCTGCAAAGGTGGCAATCCCATGAATTCTTCAAAAATTCCCTGGAATTCTTGTAGAAATTCTTTGTAACCCTTCATTTGGTAACTTTACCTCTGTTTGTTTCATCCCTTGAAACAACGGTTCAATCTGGAATTATCTCATGTTAATTTACTAAAATAACCTTGTTTTAATAATTAATTTAATAAATTTTTTATTTTTTGGATTGAAAATAGCATATTAATTCCACTACCCTTACTGTAAACAAATATTACAAAAAAAAAGTCATTGTGTCTTATATGAGAAGCGTGTGGTACAGGCTTACCGTCTCTAGAATTTAAAAAAACTCTCCATCACACACGTGTACTACGTTCGTGGTAGAACTTAGCACGAACGTTGTACCACACACATGTACTACGCTCGTGGTAGAACTTAGCATGAACATTGTACCATACACATTGAACCACATACGTTATACTACACATGTTGAACCACACACGTTCAACTACACACGTTGAACCACACATATTGTACCACACACGTTGAACCATACACATTGAACTGCATACGTAGAACCAAAAATGTTGTACCACACACGTTCAACCACATACGTTGTACCACACAAATTGAACCACACACGTTGTACCACACATGTTGAACCACACACATTGTATCACACACCTTGAACCACACATGTTATACTACACACGTTGAACTACACATTGTACTACACACGTTGAACTACATACGTGTACAACGTTTGTGGTAGAATTTAGCACAAACATTATACACACGTTGTGGTATAACGTTGAATATTGTACATACACGTTATACTACAATGTTGTACGACACTTTGTGTACAACCTTTGTCCAACTTTGTGCACACGTTGTATAACACGTTGTGTACAAGGTGTGTTCAAAGTTGATCACAAGCTGTACAACATGTTTTTTACCATTTTTTTCATTTCAATGTCAAACTCTTGTCTTTTCGAATGCCACCCTTTTCCTTTTTCTGAATATGTCACACTCTCATCATCACCCATTCTAGATGGAATCCCATCTCTCTTCCCTCTAATCTTTGTCTCTTCATCTCCGACTCTGTCTACTATCTTAGAATCTTTGAAAAATTCTCTATCAAAAATATCTCAAACCCTAAATTGCCAAAATTGTATCCAATTATCTGTTGCATGTAGAGAATGAAGAGATATGATTGTTTTACTTTTTCTTGTAGGACATTCTATGGTAGTTCTTCGATGAGCATATCGAAGGGAAAACGAGGAACAACAATGCGAAAACTCTTAAAATTGATTTGTGTGACCAAGCATGGGAAGTCAAGTTAGATGGTCCTATATTCATAGATAGATGGAAAGATTTCGCCAAGGACCATGATTTTTTACTAGGCGATTTTGTAGTTTTTCGTCACGAAGGTGACATGGTTTTTCATGTCACTGATTTCAGAGACAATTTTGTGTAATTTATAATATTTATCATCATCATCAAACGCAAAAACAAGGTTATCTTCTTCTGATCGGACCTATTTTACAAGAAACGTCGTGCATTCTAATCTGTCGTAGATATAGTGGTAGGTTACTACATTCCGATTGATCATATATCACTTCGGTTCTTTATTCGATTGTTAATCATGTTTACTGATGTAACTTGGGTGATGGTGTAGAACCTTTCGATGGGGTTTGTGAGGTCAAACGTTTTGATCGGTAGAAGATGTAAGATAATGTGATGAACGATCAAGGAAGTTCATGATCATTAGATTTGAGGTCTTTGAATCATGGTGGTGCTTGCATCAGGAGAGGTTGGAGAACTTTTTCGTCATAAAATGGACAAAATGAGGGGTGTTTCCTCACATTTAAATTGGTCTCCAATAGAGCAACACTTGTGCTTCGGTTTCTCCCCTCAACAGGGTCTACCCACAACAATAATATTTGATTTCAAGTAATTAATTTGTTGTTATGTTACGAAATTTAAGTTTTGGTACCCTTGAACTTGATGGACCTTCTTTTATCATTATTGGGATTATTATTACTGTGGATTTTAATCATTAGATTTTTATTATTATTTTTATTATTATTATTTTGGGTTGCATACACGTTGTACACAATGTTCGTGGTAGCACTTAGTACGAATGTTGTACACAACGTATTTGCACAACGTTCGTGGCAGCACCTTGTGCGAACGTTGTACACACGTTGTACACAACGTTCATGCTAAGTGTTAGCACAAATGTTGTGCACACACATTATGTACAACGGTCGTGCTAAGTGCTATCATGAACGTTGTACACACACATGATGCACAACGTTCGTGCTAAATGCTACCACGCACATTGTACCCACACGTTGTGTACAACTAGTGGGTACAATGTGTTACAAAGTTCATACAAAGTGCTACCATGAAGGTATGTACAAAATGGGTGAACAATGTTCGTTCAAGGTATGTGTACAATGTGCACTACAGGTCCGTATAAACACATTGTGTACAACGTCCGTGCTAAAAACTAGCACAAACGTTGTATAACTACATTGTTTATGACGTTCATCCCAAAAATTAGCACAAACTTTTTACAACCACGTTGTGTACAACGTTTGTCCTAAAAATTAGCACAAACGTTGTACTATGTGTGTTCAACGTGTGTGTACAAAGTGTAAAACGTGTGCATACAACGTGTGCTGTAATCATTTTTAAACCTCTTTAAATCGTACTTATGGGATTCAAACATGTTCGTAGTTATTCAAAATGATAAATATGGTCGTAAGGATGTTCAATCTACATTCAATTTCTGAAAAATAAAGCATCACATTATATAAAACCGAGTTATACCCTTGTTATACCTTTTATTTTTGGGTTGAACCTTAGTTATTAGTTAACCTAATATGTTATTCCATATCTGTAACAAATCAGATTAATAGTTTGATTGTTATAATTTTTAATCATCAACCATAAGCTAAGATAGACAATACATAAAATCAGGTTTATGTCCAAATTACATGTTTTTCATACAATATATGGTTTGTTGTTATAAACAATTACAATGTGTCATTTTTTGAAAATTAAACGTGTATTATGATGAAACAAGATGTGATAAACACGAATTCAAACTAAACTTTTGAGGTACAACCCGATGTTTTCAATATTCAAATTATTTTATTTAATAATCGAATATTGAGATAAAAATAATACTAATAACTTTTGGGATATATGTTGTACCCGTTTGTCTTTTTCCTCTTTTGTACACGACATGTGTATTATTATTATTATAATTATTATTATTATTATTATTATTATTATTATTATTATTATTATTATTATTATTATTATTATTATTATTATTATTATTATTATTATTATTATTATTATTATTACAACGACAACGATTATTATTATTATTATTATTATTATTATTATTATTATTATTATTATTATTATTATTATTATTATTATTATTATTATTATTATTATTATTATTATTATTATTATTATTATTATTATTATTATTATTATTATTATTATTATTATTATTATTATTATTATTATTATTATTATTATTATTATTATTATTATTATTATTATTATTATTATTATTATTATTATTATTATTATTATTATTATTATTATTATTATTATTATTATTATTATTATTATTATTATTATTATTATTATTATTATTATTATTATTATTATTATTATTATTATTATTATTATTATTATTATTATTATTATTATTATTATTATTATTATTATTATTATTATTATTATTATTATTATTACACAATGTGTGTATAATATTATAATTTTATTTTTATTTGTTGTTGTACATATGTTGTACAAAAAAGTGTACAATGTATGTACAATCAAAATTTGGTACAACATGGATACAATCAAAATTTGGTACAACGTGTGTACAAACAAAATTTGGTACAACTTGGGTACAAACAAAATTTGGTACAACGTATTGGTGCAACGTGGATACAAATAAAATTTGATACAATGTGTGTACAAACAAAATTTGGTATAACGTGTGTACAAAATTTGGTACAACGTGTGTACAAACAAAATTTGGTACAACGTGTGAAATTTGGTACAATGTGTGTACAAACAAAATTTGGTACACAATGTTGGTACAACGTGTTTAAAAATAAAATTTAGTACAACATGTTGATACAACTTGTGTACAAAATTTGGTACACCTAATAATAATAATTATAATTATAATTATAATAATATGAATACTTTTATATATGTAATAATTCTTCTTATACAACATAAATTATTTAATATCAATAATAATAATAAATAAAAATAAAAATATCTAATAATCAATATTAATAAAATCTAATATAAATAATAATATTACATTAATATTATAATATCTTATTATTATTATTATTATTATTATTATTAATATTAATTGTTGTATACAAGTTGTACACAAATATGTACAACGTGTGTATAAATGTGTATAATGTTTGAGAACATTAATAAATAATAAATATAATAAAAAATATGTGAATCAATAAAAATATATTATTATCGACCAATGAAATCGTAGGAAAATTTAAAAAGAATGAAGGTTATTTTGGATTTTATGTTATCATAAAAGGGAAGGCGAGTGATGATTAAAATTTAGTTAAATGTCAGGTGAGAAAAAATTCGACCTCATTAAGGTTATTTAAGAATAAACCCCCTTTAAGCATATTCGATATGTCCAACAAATATGCTTCTCAAATAGACAACAATTTTTTAACCATATTATTTAATTTGTTATATAATTTGCAACAACATTTCTAGAGAGTAGAGCGAGATCTCCTCCCTTCTCTAAGCTCATCTTTCCCTTGAGCTCCACCCGCCTGGATCCTTGGTTGAAGTTGATGTTTTGTAGCTTCCAGTTAATTTTGTTTTCTCTCAATGAAGAGAACCACTTGTATCCCAAAACTACATTGGTAGTTCCCAAGCCAAAAAGTAGGAAATTGTTTACCACTTTTCACTCTTAAATCAAAAGGCCGAGTCCCTTGGAATTTCCAGAATTGGAAATTACAGAGTCATTCTTTATATACACTTCAAAACCTCGGGTTTTTGTTACGGGTAATCATAACTTCTTAAAGATTTTTTTGGATATGAAATTTATAGTAGCTTAAGAGTTCGATTAAAATAATAATTGTTTCTTTTCTAACCTTTCATTCGATGTGTTTTAATTTTTGTAAGCCCTTCCATGGAGTTAAAGGATAGCTCCACCATCTCCTTTTTTCCTTTGTTGACGGCTTCCTCTTATTCCTCGTCTCTGTCACCCCTTAAAAATGTCTATCTCTAGATCATCTCGACAACCAAAAATTTGAACTCTTTATTATTGCATTAATTTCTGGGATGAAATTGTTCCTCACACCGAAAACGGAGACCTCTACTCTTTCAATCAACTATTTCTGAAGATGACAATATCTACTATTTTTATCAAGACAGTTTTTGAAGATGGGGACGTTAAGAAGCACCGAGTCAGTACCACTAGGTTCACATATGAGAATAGAATGCTGAGAGCAGCAAGAAGCTAGAGGAGCAAAAACGCTTGATAAGAGCAGAAAATAGCTCGACTCAAGTGATTTCTCTTAACCATTGTACGCATGAAGAGCATGAGCAGGACTGGATTGCTCGGTTCGAGCATTACACAGATCGACGGATTGTTGGAAGAATCAACCAAGCATAGAAGCTGGTTGGTGGAACATACTTTAGTTTTTTTTTAGGTTAAGACTTATGTGGCACTTGACCGAGCTTGTTATACCGCTCGACCGAGCGATTTTATCGGGTTTTATTAAGTTAGTTTATTTTGTTCAGTTTTCCATAATTGATTGGTCCATTAGGAGAACCATTTTATGATATTTTATAAAATTTTAATCAATATAGATTTTTCATTCTTTCTAATTCTTGAGATTTAGCTGCCAAACTTTTGGAGAGGTTATGAGCATTCACCAACTTATCAACACTAGATCACAAGTGTTATGGTGTCATTCGCTTAGTCTGGAGTTTTTTAGTCGGTTTGTAGTTGGGGTTTGGGACGCCCTTTCTTAGGAGAGAAAATTTTCATACTCGACTATCGAATTGCTAGGGGTTTTGAGTCTGATTCAATTCTTCCAACAATAGATTATCGGTTTAGGTTCATATTAATTTGGATGGTGGATTCGAGATCAACAATAGCCACAAGGGTTTCTCAAAATATTTTTTACACATCCATGGCATATATAATGCTCATGGGAATTTAGGAAACTTCACGAATTCCTCGCCTAGGACCACTTTATCCCTTTGATTGTTGAGCTAGACCGTATCCCTCTAACAGCTTGACGACTTTCTCGTCCTCTTCCACATCTGCAGTCCTTTTAATTTTCTCGCCCCAAAACATTTTTTTTCTCATGGTTTAGCGACATTTCCTCAAGTGAGCAAATGGAAACATAAGCTTATCATATAGTTTCTAGAAATAATAGTAGAGTAACATAAAAGTTACTTCTTATTAGATTATTAGTGGAAAAGGGGGAAAAAGGTTATTCTTTTTTCGTTTTGCTTGCTTTGGATGGTTTTTAGGTTCTGTTTGCGTTAATTCTAGTCTAGGATTTGTGGGTTATTCACCAATTTTCTCGGAAAAAAGGTCTAAACTAAATTATCAAAGTGATGATCCTTACTTGCTTCTAATCAAATCAAATCTCTTTGTACTTTAGGGGTTGCTTGTTTTTGTGAGGAACCTTGAAATGTTAATGTTTGGTGTGATTCTATTTTGAGTTTTCCTTTTGTTTTTTCCTTCTTGATTTCTCATTCTCTCTTCTGAAGTTCATTTCTATTGCGGTGTAAGACACATAAAGTATATTTTCTTTACATGTTTCATTCAAAAGATCTAAAGCATATTTTTGTTGAGAAAGAAATAAATTATCATTAGATCTAGTTACTTTAATTCCAACAAAGTACTTAAGTTCACCTAGATCTTTTATATCAAAAGTGTTTTTTGGAAAACGTTTAACACTTTCTATTCCTTTTTTATCATCACCTGTTATAATGATATCATCAACATAAACTAAGAGAACGATGATATCAGAATTGTTTCGAATGATGAACATGGAATGATCAGCCTCATTCCTCTTAAAACCATACTTTTGAACAGCATCGTAGAGCCTAGTGTACCAAGCTCGTGGGGACTGTTTAAGTACATAGGGAGCTCCCTTTAGTTTGCATACGATTCCTTTTTCGGTTTGGAGGCCCGAAGGAGGTTTCATGTAGATCTCTTCCTGTATTTCCCCTTGAAGGAAAGCGTTTTTAACATCCATCTGCCACAAACTCAAATTAAGGTTAATAGCAATAGAAAAGATAATGCAAACAGAAAGAAGTTTAGAAACAGGGGCAAATATCTCAGTATAATCTTTCCCATACTTCTGATGATACCCTTGCACTACAAGATGAGCCTTGTAATGTTCTACCTCACCACTACTCTTATATTTGACTTTGTGTACTCATTTGCTTCAAATGGGCTTCTTTCTTTAGGAAGAGGCACAAGGTCCCATATTTTATTCTTTTCTAAGGCTACTAGCTCCTCAGCCATGGCTTCCTCCCATTCTGGCTTCCCTTCGACTTCTCTATAAGTTTGTGGCTCGATATCCCTATAAATTTTACTAAGAAAAACTTTATGATCAATAGAGATAAATGCCAAAGAGTAAAATTTTTGAATAGGATGTTCGGTTGCCACACCATTGAAATAGGGTGTATGGTTGCCACGCCATTGAATAGGATTGTAAATCAATTCCGAGATTTGTCGCCAGATTCTAGTGCTTCTCCGAGGCACTATCTCATTTAGAATCCTTCTTCAACTTCATCGACGTCATGATCCTCATTTTGGTTATGATCATGGCTTTGATCTTCATTCTCATAATTTGAGACCCTAGTTTCTTCCTCATAATTTTGCTCAAAAGATATGATCTCATCATGGGTTTCTTATTCTTCATTTTCTGAGTTTCTTGATCATTTTGGTCTTCATGACGTTCAGGTACACTTGGCATAGGACTGGTTTCATTGTTAGTTTTTAAGGTCTTTTGCAAGATTTTAATGACCGAGAAGCTTAAGCTTACCTATTCTTTTAATTGGAACACTCTCTCCATTCGCAATAGAAACAGAGCCACTATGAGGTTCTATATCTTTAAGCAAGTCATGATTTTTAATCATAAGATTTGTAGCTCTAGAATCTATTATAATATGGTTTTGAAAAGCAGAAAAAGTAGAGATAAATTAGCTCCTTCTTCAAAAACTTTGTTTGTTTGATTCCCTGCCAGAATTATTTTGGAAAAATCCCTCGAGGTCTGCCTTGGACACAAACTCAGACTCAGAGGCCATATTAGCCTTACCTTGACGGTCACGACTTTTGTTCTTCAAATGGGGGTGAAGAATCCAACAATGATCCTTTGTATGACCTTTCTTTTTTCAATACTCACAAGAAAAATCCTTTTTGAAAGGCTTGATCATAGTGGCTTCACCAAAGGTGCTTTTGGAGACATTAGCTTCCTCGCTCATTCCTTTAAAGAGACGGTTTCCCCCGTCCTCCCTTTTAATCATCATAGAAACTTCGTTAAACAAGGAAAACTTGTTTTGGCGAAGTATGTGATGAATAAGGTCTTTGTATTTGTCGTCGAAGGAGAATAAAAGGCTAAAGACCTGATCCTGGTTTGCTCTTTGAGCTATTTCCGTAGGATCCGCATTATGAGGCCTTAAAGTATCAAGTTCTGACCATAATTCCTTAAAATCACCCAAAGCCTGGTTAAAAGGCTTTTCCTCTTATCTTAGATTATTAAGGTCTTTGTTTACTTCATACACACGGCTAAGATTGGATTCATTGCCAAAAACTTGTTTCAACTCGTCCCAAAGCTCCTTAGGAGACTGTATGTGCCCATATGTACGAAGTATATGAGATTCGAGGGGATTTTGTAAAACAACCAAGGCAGTGAGTTTATTTTCTTCCCACTATTTTGATCTGGCACTTGAATCTACTGGTTTCACATCTGATCCTATCACGAAAACCCAAAGACCTCACATGATAAGATTGGCCTTAGCAATCTTCGTCCAAATGGAATAATTTTTTCCATTGAACGAGATTGAGATGCTTTTGGTCGAGTTCATAACGAGAGATCCGAGTAAACAAAGGGAAACAAAAAAACAAAGAGAGATTAAAAAGGTTTGATCGAAAAAAAACTTTTCAAAGAGAATACATTTCAAAAGAAACAAAATCAATAGAAAATTCCGAGACTTGATCACCGCTCTGATACCATGTAGATTTTATAAAATAAAGATGAATCAATGGAAGCAAGATACAAAGATTAAAAGCGAGCGCAAGATCGAGAGAATTAGAGAGAATAAAAATAACTATTCTCTTCTTGTAAACTTTGGATACAAATACACCTATTTATATAACAAATCCTAATAACTACAAAGGAGAAAAACAAAAAAAAATTACAAGTACAAATGCAAAGCACAAATTCAGATGTAGCATGCATGGGCTGGAGCGGTCAACAAGACATAGGAGACCGTGGAGCCATAAATTGGTTTGACCAAGGGAGCAGGTCGCGAGACGCGGGCCAGATCATGCATGACGCAACCGAGCAGATCGCGAGACACGGGTCGCGAAGAGCAAGACGCAGAGAAAGGAGCGAGACGCGGGTAACAAAGAGTGGGATGTGACCTTTCTTCTTAACAAGATTCACGGCCCGAAGCGCGAAGGGTCGAGTAAATGTTTTTACGAATTTTTTTAAAACCCGAGCCCGAAAGCCTGTTTACATTTAGGCCTAGAATTTTTAGACCCAAACCCATTCTTTTTCGGGCGAACTTCGGGTAGATCCGTGGCCGAGCTGTATTTTGATATTCCTATGATGTGTCATTTAAGGATATTAGAAAAAAAATTAATTGAAAATTTTAGGAAAATAAAATCTTGATCTATATTTTTTTTTATAATGACACGATTTAAAAGTTTTTGGTGAAAATCGTTAATTTAGAAATTTTTAGGCATTTTTCTTTATTATTAATCTATACAAAATATGGCATATATTTTGCTTATTTTTAATGAGAGGTAGTCTTGTGAGCTATAATATGTTTGAATATTTCATGTGTAGACCACATTGAACATATAAATTGTAATATAAAGTCAGATATTTTAATTCTAAGTTTTCATTATTAAATTAAAGCTATATGAATTTAATGGAAAGTAGGATTTTAATTGTAAGTTTCTTTTATTGTATTAAAGTCATATATACTTTAATATAAAATTTGGTGCGTTATGATAAATTTTTATTATTTACATAAGAGTTTTAATGTAATCATGTATTTTTATAGTAAAATTATATTCAATAATTAAACCAAGGGCATTTCAGTAATTAAAAAACCTTATCACCTTGATCAAGGGTTTCATTCGACTTTATAAAAAGACACTAAGAGTGTCTAATGAATGATTGAATATGCTATATTATAAATTAGGGTGCGATGCATTAAATAAATAATTTTTGTTTCAGGAATTTCTATCAGCACGAAGATCATGGATTTAGGTAAATTCATAATCAATAACTATTTATTTGTTACATAATTCATGTTGGCTTTCATAATTGTAAATTTATGACGAAATTTTTTAATTTTATATTTACATGTTGTATTACAGCTTGGTTTGAGATTAATATTTTTCTAGTTACATGATTGCATTAAACCATGCATGTAAAATCATATATATATATGTGTGTGTTAATTACACCATAAAAAATACATTACACGAAAGAATTATGTTTTTAGTATTTTTCCTATTTAAATCATATTATTACATATAATGCTCAATGTGTGATGATTGCTCGATCCATCAACGAACGCGTATATCCGATGATTTCACATTGGTTAACTGATTGTAATACATCTCCAGTACAATATTTTACTTAGCATAATGAATGTTACGTGTTAGAGTAGTGCCATATATTTTTATTTCATTTGACCAAAAAATTATACAAAGTTCCATATTTATACACAAAATTATCTAACTAACTATACTAACAACTAACTGATTAATTACTAATCTAATCCTAAGATTTACAACTAATTAACAATTATTAACAACCTAATAAGAAAATATTCTAAACTTTAATATTCTCCCTCAAGATGAGGAGTACTCTCATCTTAGAAATGAGTTTATTAGTGCGGAAGATAAAGGTTTCGTCAAAACGTCAACGAGTTGATGTTGTGTTTGAAGATGCAAAGTCTTGATGAAACCCAATTGAATCTTTTCACGAACTAGTGTGACAGTCAATCTCGATATGTTTTGTGCGCTCATGGTAAATGGGGTTGTTTGCAATGTGTATAGCAGCTGTATTGTCACAAAACAACAATGCATGTCGTGTAATAGGAAAAGACCATTCACGAAGTAGGGATGAGATCCATACCAATTCACATGTAGCATTCGCCATTGCACCATATTCTGCTTTGACACTGCTTCTTGAAAACTGTAATCTGTTTCTTAGATTTCCACGATATTAAAGAATCGCCCAAAAATACACAATAACCTGTAACCGATCATCTAGAGTGTGGGCATGAAGCCCAATCTGCATCATAAAATGCAGTTAATTTGCTGCTCCTAAAAGAAGGATAAAACAATCCCAGTCCAGGATTATTTTTTAAATACTGTAATATTCTTTTCGCTGCAATAAGATGTAATTCAGTAGGAGATGACATGAACTGGCTTAATTTGTTAACCGCAAAACATATGTCAGGACAAGTAATGGTTAAATATATCAACTTTCCAACCAATTTACGATAATATATTGGGTCAGCTAAAGGTGCACTGTGTGTAAGAGACAGTTTCACATTCACATCCATAGGTATAAGTACCGGTTTGGAAGCTAACATACTAAACTCTTCAAGTATTTCCAAAGTATACTTACGCTGACTCAAGGAGATCCTTTTGGAGGATCGAGCAATCTCTAAACCAAGAAAGTACATGCAATCTCCTAAATCTTTGACAACAAAGTGAGAATGAAGAAGTTGTTTAACAGATTCAATAGCAGATTTATTATTCCCAACAATTAAGATGTCATCAACATACACTAAAAGACTAAGAAAATAATCAGAAGATGATTTCACAAATAGAGAATTATCTGAAACAGATTATGTAAAACCAGAATTCAACAAAACAGATGAGAATTTTAAATGCCGTTGACGAGAGGACTATTTTAAACCATATAATGACTTATGTAGTTTACAAACAGGATTATCAGGGAAAATCTCCCCCTCAGACGACATTTATCCAGGAGGTAGTTGTATGTATATTTCTTCTTTTAAATCACCATTTAAAAAAGCATTTGAAACTTCCATTTGATTAATTATCCAATTATTTGATGAAGTTAAACATAAAAGGATTCTAACTGTAATCATCTTAGCAACAGGACTGAAAGTATCAACATAATCAATACCTTGTTTTTGTGTAAATCCTTTAGCCACTAATCTTACTTTGTATCTATCTATACTGCCATCAGCATTGCATTTAATCTTAAACAACCATTTACAACCTACAGATTTCTTAGTAGAAGGCAGTGAGCAAACAATCCATGTTTTATTATTTTGAAGTGCATCTAGTTCCAATTTCATAGCATTTTTCCAAACAGTAGACAAAGCAGCTTGTTTATATGTTTTAGGTTCAGAAACCGCACTAATATTTAAAATAAAATGTTTATATGCATCAGAAAGTTTTGAATAAGAAATAAAAGCATATACGAGATAAGGTGTTTTATGTATAGGAGGTTGGTTATCATGAGATAGATGGTAATAAAGATCAAAATCAGATAAGTATTTTGGTGGATTAAGGGATCTTCTAGGTCTGATGGGAGTGTCATTAAAAACAAAGGAAGAACCAGAAGAGTTATTTGGAAGAGCCGTCACAGAAGAAGGAATAGAAGAGCTGGAGTCATGATTTGGCAGAAAAGTATTATCGAAATAAGGAATATCACTGATTGATAGAGGAAGGACAGAATGATCGAAAAAATCAGAAATGTTATTAGAAGAATGTTTGTGAAAAGGAAAGAGTTTTCATGAAAGATTATGTTTCTTGAAATCATAATTCGCTTAGTGGTTAAATCAAAGATTTTGTATCCTTTATATCCTTGAGGATACCCTAAAAGACAGCAGGGTTAGCCCATGGACTGAATTTGTTTCTATCTTTAGTAAGAGTTGAAACATAACACAAACAATCAAATACTCTCAAGTGTTCATAAGCAGGTCGTTTTCCATTTAATAGTTCATATGTCGTTTTATTATCAAGAAAAAAAAGATGGTGTTCTATTAATCAAATAAGCAGCAGAAGCAACACATTCAGTCTAGTAAGCAATAGGAACATTTGATTGGAATAAAAGAGCACGAGCAACATTTAAGAGGTGTTGATGTTTTCTTTCAACCACGACATTTTGCTGTGGCGTATAAACACAAAAAAATTGGTGGAGAATCCCTTTTTTAGATAAAATTTCTTTAAATTGTAACTCATGTGCATTATCCGATCAAATGATTTTGACATTTTTGTTATATTGATTTTCAACATAAGCTAAAAAGGAAGGAAAAACAGAATTGACATCAGATTTTTGCTTCAAAAAATATACCCAAGTACACCTATTGTAATCATCAACAATAGTGAAAAAATATTTGTACCCAGTCAAAGATTCTAACGAAAAAGGTCCCCAAGTATCAATATGGATAAGATCAAAGGTGGATTCAGATTTATTGCTTAAAGAAATAAAAGGAAGATGTTTTTTAGGAAAAATATTACACGATATAGAACTGTCATTAGAAAAAGTTTTTAGTAAAGATTGATATGATAGGAATTTTATTTTGGAAAACAAAGGATGCCCCAATCTGTTATGCCAAAGAGATGTAGAAGTAACGACGGCAAGAAGAGGGATGTTAGAAGGATCCAAGAAGTAGAGATTTTGAGAGGCTTCACCCTTCCCAATCATCAAATCCCGAATAAGGTCATGTATGATACAAGAAGATTTGTCGAAAAGAACATGAAAGTTAGTGTTTTTTATAAGGAGAATCACACTAAGTAGATTAAAATGAAAAGAAGAGATGTAAGGAACACAATGAAGGATAAGAAGAGGAGAAAGAATGACACTCCCAATGTGAAAAACAGAAAATTGATTGCCATTAGGGAGAATGACAGAAATATTAGAAGTTGGTGTAATATTTGAGAAAAGTGAAATATCATTGCAAACATGGCTACTTGCACCAGAATCTATGATCCAAGAATATTTAGGAATATTGAGATGTATATTTAAGGATAAGGCGAAAGAAGATAGGAGGAAAGTTTTACCTATGTTCGGAGTTATGCTTTATTGAGGATTGTCGGATCCATTGATTGTTTGTAGGTGAGAAACCACTTGCTGGAGTTGTTCTTTAGACAGCAATGAAGGTAAAGTAGGAGTAGCAGGTGACTCTTGTTGGTTGAAGGAAGGAACAAGGTGAGGGAGATATGGATTTTGTTGTAACATATTAATCCGAGGATTATAATTGGATATGAAAGTAGGTCTTGGTTTAGGATTGGTGGTTTTATATCCATTTGGATATCCATGAAGTCGATAATATTATGTTACCAAATAACCTTGAAGACCACAATGAGAACATACGGGTTTAGTTTTATTTTGGGAATTATGAAAAGAAGGGTTTCTGGGTCTAGAAGTTGGATTAGTGGTTGTGGGACAGGCACTGGAAGATGTAGAAGATGACTGAAAAATAACAGCATCAGGAGGACGAAGAATTCCTCTTTGTTGTTTATCTTGAATGACAAGATTAAAGGCTTTTGAAACTGTGGATAAAGGTTCCATTAAAAATATTTGTCTACGAACAAGAGCAAAAGATTCATTTAAACCCATGAGAAACTTCAACAGAAATCGTTGTTCCTCACGAGTGTTCAACTTTTCATTGATCTTGCAGGAGCAATGGGAACAAGAACAGGAAGGTTGTTCTTCTAAGCTCTTTTGGTCTTGCCAAAGGGTAATAAGACGGGTGTAATAAGAGTTTAGGTCCATGGATCCTTGCTTAAGGTTTCGTAATTCTGATTATATCCCAAATATGCATGGCATATTGCTTTGACAGAATCGATCGTGGAGATTCTGCCAAGTTGCAAATGATGTGCTCATGTGCACTATACTATCTCCTATCTCTTTGCTTACTGAGTTTATAATCCAGAAGCATATGATGTCATTGCATCTATGCCAAGTATCATAGCTGCTATCATCAGTAGGAGGTTCTGGTATTTTACCTGTGACAAAACCAAGTTTATTGTGCCCGTTTAATGCCATTATCATAGAGAGATGCCAAGTGTTGAAGTTCATTTCTCCATTGAGCTTGTCTGAGACGAGGATGGTACAATTTGTATCGTTGGTATGAAGATACAGAGGGTTTGTATATGGTTCTGTGTTTGGGACGGTATTGGTGATAGAAGATGCCATTATCGGTGAAAACAGCGGAAGAACCCAAGAAGGGTGAAATTGAAAAAAGGGTTAGGGTTGGGGTAAAATCGAAATCAGAAATTGAAATTGAAAATCGAAATCAGACTTTCCGAAATCGAAATGTGAAAAAAGGGATTAGGGCTAAAGAGCTCAAGCCAGATATCAATATCGAAACCAATTGGAATCGAAGAACCGACGAGAAAGCTGAAAAGAATACGACGGGAACCGTAGACCCTAACACGATGCTCAATATTGAACCAGAAAAGATAAATAGAGGTTTGATATCGAGTGAAACCAGAAGAAGGGAAAACACCGACGGGCAAGGAAGAACCCGACGGGAAGAAGAACGCCGACCGGGAATAGAGACGAATACCCAAAAATCGACGGGAAAGAGAAACAGAAGATGAAATTTACCTCCTGACGAAAAGAAACAAGCCGACCGCACACAGAAAATAAAGAGGCTGACAGAAACAAGGGTTAGAGAAACCGACGGGAAAGAGAAATAGGAGATGAAGTTTACCTCCCAACGGAAAGAAAGAAGCCGACCGGGCACAGAAAATAAAGAGGTCGACGGAAACCAAGGTTAGAGAAACCGACGGAAAAGTTGACGCCGACGAAGATAGGGGAATCGTAGAACGAACGAAGAATCGCCGGGAAGGGAAGGGAAGAAGATAAGGGAAGAAAAGAAAGAATTGGGAATTTATGGTGTTTTACCCAGCTCTGATACCATTTTAGTATCTAACTAACTATACTAACAACTAACTAACTAATTACTAATCTAATTCTAAGATTTACAACTAATTAACAACTATTAACAACCTAATAAAAAATATTCTAAACTTTAATAGTGTCCAAAGGTTTCTTGAATGTGTTAATTTAAATAATATGATTTATTAAATCTTAACTCAAAATATAAACTAGTAGGTAGATATAAATAATTTCATATATTCTTTTAGTCTAATTTTAATCTAATGGCATTCCATAATGTCGTGATGAAATTCAATGGACTGAACTATGAGACGACAACTATAAAGACCATCTCTAGAGTGATAAGTTTTATTACGAGGCATGAGAGAAGTCTAACAAGTTATGCTTGAATTTAATGAGGATTAACATGGTAGAAACCGTCAAAACCATTGATGCCTAAATTCGATAGTGTTAAGATATTCATGAATAACATTAAAGAGTATTTCCAATTAGATTTGGCTGACACATGGATCATAGACAACATTATAATTGAGTTGACCACAAAGAAGATTCAAAGTTACTATAAGTATTTGGTGGTTATATTATGGCGCGTTACAGTTTCAATATTGAATAAAGATTATTTACGATCCAACCCATAACATGATTTAAAAATTACATGGTCATAGGGAAATTTATGGAGGCAAAATATAAGACATGGAGTCTTATAGTTAGAATTTGGCCTTCGATTTTCATATGGATCTTCAATGATGTCTCTTTGTTCTTGAATAAGCTAGAAATCTTGTTTTTGTTGGGAAATTGGATGTATTATGTTTTCTATTTAGTTTTATTTATATTTTCCAATTATATAGACATACCATTACGGTTTTGATATTTTAATTGATGGCTTTTATCGATTCAATTTGATAAAATAAATTCTATTTCATATTGAATATAATATGCGTGTTAAGCCTAGTGCATCGGATAATGAAAAATCTTCATTATTGTGGGATAAAAAAATTATGTTATATAGACAAAAAAAAATAGTGAGGCTAATGAAAAATAAAATTTCATCTCGGTTGGATTTCAATCAAACATAATCTATATTATGATACGAGTTTTTTTGTAATAATTCTTTCACATGATGTCTTGTATCATTTTGCTGTCACTTTCTACATTGTGAACCTTTAGATTCAATTTTCATCTACGAATATTATTCCTTTTAATCATGATTTGATTAATATCTTATATTATTCTGAATTGCAATTGGAATACTGAGAACAAGTTAGAAAAAGAAGCAGCTGAAGAAACTTGATAATAAGCTAAAGAGACAAGAGAAAGAGAGAAGCTAGCTTCATTCACCCTAAGGTTTATTTCTTTGCCTCGAGTAGTCACGTCTCTTACTTCTATAACACAACAAAAACCTAACATGATATGTGATAATGGTTGTAGCAAGAACTCACAAAGCACGATTCAAACAAATCTAATAAGGAAGAAAGTGAAAAGAGCTTTTGTGGATTAAAAAAGGAAAAAAAAGAAAACAACGATTTAAAACCTATTTGATGAATATATATAATCATACCGAGACTCTGAGTTACTTTTTATTATTCTCTTAATTGATATTGTGTATTATTATATTATTTGTGTTATACATATACCGTTATTTTGCTTCTTGAAATAAATAAATAAATTTCTAAGGCGAAGAAATTATGATCATTTAATTTAATAAGTTCTACAAAGTCAAATCATTATACTTATGTGATGATGTGTTCTTTTTGTTACTAATTTTATGTATAAATTATTCAAACATATAAATTATTCCAAAGATACAATCACTTTCTCCAACAAATTACATTTTAATATTTCGAATTATTATAAATAAATCGCAGTGTTAGTTTATATTCTATCATGTAAATCTATTATTGAAACTTTTACAATAATAATAATAATAATAATAATAATAATAATAATAATAATGTATTTATATTGGCCCATACATATATATCAAATGTAATGAAAATTTTTAAATTTGTGATATTTTATAAAATATTTAAAAAATCAATTTAATTATCATAAATACTCGGGTTAAACCAGTTTGTATAATAACATATTAAAAAATGTTTGACATTTTTTAAATGCATTATTTTTCATATTCAATTTCTAAATTATTGACATTACCAAATAATATACAATTTATATTTATAATAGTAAAATATAATTTCAAAATTTTATCAATTTATTCATCCAAGACACAGGTCAACAAAACCCAAGCTTTCACATCTGTTATGCATGAAAACTTTGAACCTTTTATTTTTTAAGATAAGATCTTATAATTATTTCGGAAATTATTTCAAAATGATAAAAATATATGAAATATTGTTCACATATTTATATATAAAATTTACATTTTTTTTATTTTACCGTAATAAATTAATTTTAAATATTATTTTTAAAATAATATATTAACTTTTGAAATTATTTACAAATTTGTTAATTTAGTTATATTTAATTTTCGTGAGATAATTTATAGATAAATATTAGTTCATATATTTTTGTTTTTATGTTAGTTTAAAATAATTCAAAAATTATTGTAAGATTATTTTTTAAATTGAGTTATGAGTTAGAATTTTAAAATTGATATATTTAAAACTAATTTTTTAAAAATTATAATGAATTATATATTTGTTAAAATGGCATTGAAAAATAATCGAGCAACCATATAAAAGGGGAGTTAAGTTGGTCATTTTATTGACCTAGAACAAATAGGTAAATTTTGAAAATTGATATTTCTATTAAAAGAAAATTAACATGTTTTGTAATTCTAATAATAGGTTGTATGGCAAAGTAAAGAGATTTTATAATTTTTCCATTATTATACGATCCAATGGTTGTATTGTAATTACAACACTAGTGTTAATCCCGCGCTCCGCGCGGTTTGAAATATATATAAAGTACTTGGAGAACAAACTAAAAAGTAAATGTAATAATATTTTTATTAGATATCATCAAAAATTTCTTTGTATACAACAATGACTGTTTTTATGGTGTATCTCCCATCATCGTCCAAAATGATAAACTTCAGTCATTTTTTGCTTTTAGCTCTTGAAACTGCAACTTATAATTGGCCATGACTGAATACAGGTTTTGGTAAATAAATGCCGACCCGGTTAATGCTTTGTCCCTGGCTTTTATTAATTTTCATTGCAAAACATAACATAATAGGAAATTGTTTGCGCCTAAAATGAAACGATAAAGTTGTATTAGTTGGGATTAAAGGTAATCGAGGTATGAAAACTTTGGTTCCTGCATGAGTACCTGTGATGATCTTGCCTTCTATAATATTGTGGCCTAATTGTGTTATTTGAAGTCGTGTTCCATTGCATAATCCAATTTTTTTATCAATATTTCGTAAAAGTATAACGGGCGCTCCTTCTATGTTAAAGAGTGGTTAGGAGTACCTGGATATTTTAAACTGTTTAAAAATTCAGTGTTGTACAATTCACATGTCTCAGCGTAATGTGAATCGGTATGACATAATGAATCAGAACTTAAATATTCTTTTGAATTTCCGGGGATTTTTTGCAGTAGAGTTTCGTTTAATTGATCAACTATTTCATTTGTTGGGCATAATATGGCTCGATCTTGAAAATAAATGGAATTTCGATATTCAGTTTCAATGTTTGGATATACATGATCTGCAATACTTTGAATTGGATTTAGTGTCTGTGTTATTAGTAACTCGTCAGGTATATCAATTAAAGATTCATTGTTGCTTGATTGTGGTAGAGTTCCATTTCCTAAATTTACTATCCAATCCGAGAAAGCTTGCAATTCTTTTGCATTTGTGGAATCAGTAATTATCTGTAGACGCATGTTTTTTGTTAATTTTAATAAAAGACAAAATTTCCATAAATACGAAGAATTTATACAGGCTTGAACAGTTTCATGTCTATTTCCTTTGGAAATAACAGGTAAGATTTGGCGGAAATCACCTCCAAATACAACTGTTTTTCCTCCGAATGGTTTCTTTTTTAAGAAAGGATTTATTAAGCCCATAATATCTTTAATACTTTTCTCCAGAGCTTCGAAACAATGTTTATGAACCATCGTTGCCTCATCCCATATTATAAGTTTTGTTTGTTTTATAAGATCTGATAAGTTCGTTCCCAATTTAATGTTACAAATGGAGTCTTCATTAATATCTAATGGTATTGCAAATCGCGAATGCGCTGTACGACCTCCTTCTAACAGAAGTGATGCAATACCACTCGAAGCAATGTTTAAGACAATTTGTTTCCGACATCTTATTGTTGCCGATAACGTTTTCCATAGAAAAGTTTTTCCTGTTCCTCCATGGCCGTATAGAAAAATTATTTGTCCTCTGTTTTGGTCAACCGCTTCTATAATTTCATTATAAGCCAATTGTTGTTCAGATGTTAATTACGATCTAAGATGGATAAATTCAGCTTTCATTGTGTCGAGATCATAAGATAATTCTTCATATATCACTCTATTTAATAAAGCTTGATTTTCAGCTTCTTTCGGATAAGGCATAGAAGGATATTGTTTGAGCGATCGATTACTTTTTTGCAGTAACAGTTCGATTTCGCCAAGAGTTATATTTTGAATTTCTTCTTCCGTCATAGTAAGATCTGTGCAGCGAAAATAGAATATAGTGAGAAATTTAAACTTTGAATCTATATATTGCAATATTATTAGAAAAATGATTACCTGGTATTCTCAGGATACGTCGTCGCTTGTATAATATGTCATCAGCTAGTAGTTGCCATGTGGAGTGCCATACATGTTCGGGAGATGAAGTGCATTCTGTTGTTAAGAGTATAACAAATAGGATTCGTAAAATGTGCTGGAGATGCCCAGTTACTTGCCTCTTTTAGTGTGTTTATATATTCTTCATCATCATCTAAAAGTCCTAATACTCGACACGTATCTTTGAACGTTTTGTGTAGAACACCATCAATTGTACGAATATCTTCAAACGATTTGGGTCCATGCACTTTATTTAACAATATTTGTAAATAGTATAATTCTCCAACATTAGGGTTAATGTGTTGTAATCTGCCATATGCAAAACCTCGTTTACGTATTGTCCAACACCGGTGTTTTTTATTCCAAACAAATTTAGTTGGGAAATTGCAATACGACAATTGTCGAGCTTCGAAGTATAGAGCATTGCATTTGAACCATTCTGTCAACATTGTTCGTTGAAGGAATTCACTTGATGTTATTTCAGGTAGTTCATCTTCTTCATCAAAAACAATGTTTTGTTCATTCGGTAAATGGAATTTTAATGTTTCTACAGGTATACTTCTGTAATGAATATCGAATCTGAAAATTCTCCAGCAAGCTTCACATCCTGAAATGTAACGGCAACTGTAATAGTTTTTTATTTCATCAAACGTAGTATCTTGTTGCTCGGATATAGGTATTGTTATACTTGTGGTAATTTTATCGGGTCCTTTATTTATATATTTAAATAAGTATTTTATCGCTCTTGTTTGATTGCACCACTCTACGTTTAGATGAGCTCGGTATTTTAAGAGGAGATAAGGATTATATGGTACAATATATCGGTTATCTAATTTTATTTTATCTTTTATTACAAACCGTTCATTGTTTAATCTTTTATAAATCGGATATCCTTCGTTATTAATATATGTGGAATCAATAAAGTTTTTGGGGTAGTTTTTTGGCATTTTCCTTTTTCCATACACGGTGAATGTTTGTTAATAAAACCGCATGGTCCATGTACCATCGTTTCTTGAACTATCAAATATAAATTCGGATTTGTCTGAGGATCAGGGATTTCGGCAGATATAACAGAATCAATGTCAGTTGCCGTGGGCATCTTCGAAGGTCTTTTAAGAAATAACAATATATGGGCATGCGGTAAGCCCCTTTTCTGGAATTCAATGGTATAAATAACTGAAAACAAAAAGGTAATTATAAGTTAGTAACGAATATATATTCATAATATAATACACATAAATTACCTGCATTTATTTCACCGAGTGGTTTATTCTATTTTAGATCTGTTAGTAAATCTTCTAATTTGATTTTAAATAATCTTGTTAAAAGATCAGGTCTATTTTCAGATGTGTCTTGATGCCAACGTAAAATTCGTTGTAGTTCTGGCCATTTTGGATTGCATGTGAAAGTTAAAAATAAATCAGGGAAACCCAAGTTTTTACATAGTGTCATTGCGTTTAAGTAATTTTGTTTCATGTAGCGAGAGCCACCGGTGAATGTCGAAGGTAGTATAACTTTTTTTTCCAATTTCGGATCCTGTAATATTTCCCGATTCTATGTGATTTTCAATTGCATGGTAAGTTTCCGAACGCAAAGTAGTTTGATGATTTCGAATGTAAGCGATTCTTTCTGATTCAACCATATAGAAGCCATCAACCACGAATTGTTGGAAAAGACGACCTGAATGTAATAGGTTTGAAGATTCATTGTCTCTGTCCTATAAACGATAGGCCATAAATTCTCTTATACTAATCTGGGATCGTGGTCTGTTTGATAAAGTGGCAGTCTGTTGTAAATGCAAACCTAGGTGATAACCATCTTCGCCATATGGGAATAGTAATGGATATTGTAGTGGTAGATAAGATGGATGCAATTCGCTTATTCGCATGTATTCATTATTATGTTTTTGAAGGATGATATCTCTGCAGTCGGAATTTTCGTCAAAATCACCTACTATTAGTGCAGCAACTTCAGATGCCTGAGGTAAATTGTATGCTTTATCTTGATTATGACGTTCTGAAATTAATCGTAATTTCATATCTAATTGGTCGGAAACGGCGATTCGGTCACGTGCCATTCTAAATATCTTTACATAAGGATTGTAATGGTCGAGCATCTGTTGGATATTTTGTACAATGGTAATGAGTAAATTTTCCTCTTGTTGTGAAGTTGTTGCGTGAGAGTAATTGATGTGGAATAAGAACGAACATGTTAGCAATACAATTTTATATATGAAATGCAACAGCTGTAATATTTTTTTTACCTGATCGCGTGCATTCTGTTAATTATTTCATTTTCCGTATCGTAAATATACAATTGAGCAAATTTTGCTGGCGTTCCAGGAGCGGGTAACAAACTACCGATTCTATGGTAATTTTGTCCATTTATTTTGAAAATATAGGGTTTTTTCCCGATATTAATTGAAGTATCAATTCGACCCCCCATTGATGTAAATGTGAATACCATATTATATGCGCGAATATGTCTTTTGAAATGTTCATGGTGTGGATGGGTATGGCACAAAAGAGAACGTAAATATCGAGGAGGTTCTGATAACTTTGGCAATGAGATTTTTCCTTTCGAACAGCATAAACTAAATGTTGGGTAATTGGTATTGCGTGCTTCACACAATCGTTCAGAATACCACATTTTTGAATTGCAATGTTCACATGCAAAAGTTTGATCACCGATATCCGCATATGTTGTTGAATCTGAAAACAATATAAAAAAAACAACAAAAATTAGTAATAATGGTATGTTAATAGATCATGTTAAACAAAGATGTATAATATAACAGAAAAAAGTTGTATTGTAACATGGGAAATGTACCAGATTAGTGAGTTTCAAACATTGGCAGAGCATCAATTCTTGTGGTGGCGTTATATGATATATTGAAGGGATTTGAAGATGAAGGAATCGATGTGGTTTGTATGCATGGACGCTGAAATAATTTAAAAACAGTTATTTATTTATAAACGGTAGATCGGAGTTGATATTAACAACAAAATTGATCTACACAGATCGTTTTGTAAACAGAGTTCCGAGGAGACGTTTGTGCAGTCTATCCAAACATAATATTATACATGGATCCTAGTTTTGGCTGTAGCAAAACTGGAAAATGATTTGAACAGAGCAAAAGAAGGTCTGGTTCGTGTTCTGAAGACAGTTTACTCTTGCGAATCTTGCGAATCAGTGCGATGAGTGGTATGATCCATTGGTTTTACCTTAGACGTGCTTGATTGCAGAGAAACTTGGCTAGATGTCTCGTCAACATGTCTTTTGCTACGAATGGCTACTTGAAGGGGAGCTCGGCACAGAGCCCATCGAGCTCTGTTCGGGAAGGAACTGGGAGACCTGGCCATACAAAGGGGAACGTTGGAAGTTAGAAAAGGAGGTATGTATATTGTAATCATTATTTTAATCTGTCTAATATATTAAATATATAAGTAGGAAGAAACCTGTGTAAAGGGTACAAAAGATGGAGTCTGCAAAAAAAACAGATGTTGTAATCAGCAAGAGTAATTGTTGAAAGAAATATTTTTGCAAATAAAAAGTAGTTTAAAGCACATAGTAAATATACCCGCATAGATATCGAGCGAAGAATGTTTTCGTTTTCGCTTAACGTGCTCACACGATATATAGGAAAAATATTCTTGGTTGAACCACGAGATGTAGATGCTCGTGGTCCTTGCTGGGTCGGATAAACAGTGAGTTTAAAAACGCAGTTATGGTTCTCCAAAGTTTTCAGGCCGAGCGGAATTTCGTTTGGCCCAATCTGTTAAACAATGCAAAAATGAAGTAAATTAATTCCAAGGATTTATAATTTGGATGAGAATAAGACAGGACTGGTACTGTTAGGTACCTGAGGCTCTTCGTTACGAAGATCCAAAGCAGACTTGTGGAGAAGTTGAACTGTCTCTTTGTCGAATATGAGAAAGATAGCTTCGCCAGTATCGTCAATAACTTTAGCATAAATGCGAAACCTGTAACACATTACAAAACAGTTTTCAGAATGCAGAATGCTTTTCTTTAATGTTGGACAGAAGCAAAGCTCACTTTGGAAAGGGATTATCTATCGTTGTTTTGCAAGAGTCGCAGTAGAAGCGTCGGACAGTAGTGTACGCAGCTGTATCGTCAGCAATCGCATTAACTTTTCGGGAGCAAGTGTTGCACCCTAGATAGTACCTACCATCTCGAGTGGAGATCTCGGTAATTACTGCTGGAACAATGCAAGTCAATACCTGCAACAATAAGAAAATAATGTTAAGACATATAAAGTTAAGACATACGAAAATGCAAATAAGTAAGATAATACAGACATCTGTGGCTTTTGCGAGATCTCCAAGGTTTTTCACCGAGAAAGCATTTCAGAAATCAGCAGATTCGCTGGGCTGCAGAGGGGGTGCAAGGAGGTTGATGTTCTTCGGAGTGCTCGCAGAACCACCCGGTAAACTGTTTTGTCAAAATGAAAGTAATGTATGGGAAGAATTAACGTATATAATATAAATGAATAATAATAGAGTATAACATGTAGCACAATATAAAATGAAAACTGGTATGAAATTTAAAAGAATAGCATGTAACACATACTGTGATTTGTATGTAACAATGGGAAGATAATTCTGGTCCGAGAACAATTTGCTGGAAAACTGCACGTTGCGAATACTGCGACGATCTGTAAATACAATCAAGTTTAATTTTGTGAATGAATAATTAGTTTGAAAAAAAGAAAACAGATGTTTTTGGAACATTGGAAGCATATGTTTACCACCCCAAGAGCGAATCTTGAACATCTGGCAAATAACAATCAGAGGGCCACTTTCGCGCGCACGAATAGAGTCGTATGCTTGGTAAGCAAACGATTCCCATATCGTGCATTCAATAACATTAGAACTGCAAAATAAGGCAAACAGAAGTTAAATTTTATCATCAATTGAATTCACTAAAACATCCAACTAAAATAACTCGTAATTGTAACTAAGTTGCAATAAATAAAATAATGAAAAAATAAAATAAATCGTAACAGAAATGCAGTAGTTAATCGAAATATTAATATGATAATTCAGAAAACCTGGTGTCTTGGAGTTGAAGTATGAGCCGTCGCCTTGTGCGTTCTCCGTAAGTGATATCAGTTAAGTCACCCGCGACAATTACTTCACCAATTACATCTACATGAGAAAATAGCAAAACGTCAAAATAATATCAACTTCTTAAACAGACTAGTTACTTAAACAGACTAGTCACATGATATTGAGACAGTTGAGTAGTTACTTACCGATAAGGACTGAATCGTCCAACGCACCTGAAAGTACTTCTGGATATGAAACGAAGTTGAAATACCTCTCTGAGTTTGCTAAGTCGTCGCACGGCCTAACAACAGTAGTGGACGTGAAAACTATTTTGAATGGGAGGGGAGATGCTCTGTATTCTCCATGGCTTCGATTAACGTTGAAACTTGTTATTACACAGCATGCTCCCTCCACAAGGAACCGCTGATGCCGGTACCTAAACATTGACCTTATCGAGGCTTGGATTCGATTACCCTACAAATTATATACAAAAATTTCAACATGGTAGAATTTAAGAAACCATATATATAGCTAGAACAGTAAAACGAAAAGTACAAAAACCGAATATTAATATAAAATTTACCCATTCATCGCATAAGACGACTTCCCAAGTAGAAGTCGATCGAGGAACTGGATCAGTGTCAAAATTCCATACACGAATAACTCGAACACGTATTCTGAAGGAAATTTCCTGGTTAGGGTGTATTTCAGTCAACGGGCAATACATGCTTTATGATTCGATTTCAAATAAGTGGATTATTTCTAAGTATTCTAAACAGACTGAATTTTCGTTTTGTGCAGTAAATACTAAATATTCCATTTAAATTTTACATACATTAGAAATAATAGGAGAATTACACGTGTTATGAAGTACTGAGTAATTAAACCTATACCTATATAGTAGGCATACTGAGTCAGTAAAAGTAATGTTCTAATCAAGACACCTTAACGATTGGATAAAACATAACGAAATACATCAACTATTTTAATTGTTTCACTTAGTGTATATCAGTGCATTTAATTAGTTTACGTAATGTATGTAAATTCCGGAAATAATGTAAAAGAGATAAGTATTATAGAACAAAAACATAGGAGTTTGACCTATGTAATAGCCACAATGAGTCAGCATAAATAACTTTTTACTAAAGACACGTAAACAGCTAGATTGAAGAGAATAAGACACATCATTCGTCTAATATATTAAGTAAAAAATACCGGTGAAATTAGAAGGCAAGAAAAACAGCTACAGTAACATACCTGAAATTCTTAAAAAAATTATAAGCAGGCCCAATAAAAACGTAAAAACCTGAAAGCTCATATAAAATTTAATGAAGTCTTATATTAAACAGTGTAAAGTTGAATACAATAAGATTTACTGAACAGACTTGAATTATAACCCAATAGAAACCTAATATTTGATAACTGAAAAGCCGGATACAAAAAGATATAATGATCGGGCATCAATTGCGACCCATTTAACGCAACATATCAAGAAATCTTATAAAAAAAAACATGTTAAATACATGCCCAATTACAAAGAATAAAAGTTTAAAAGCCCAGGCAAAATTTAATAAAACTTAAATAAAAAACTGAACGTAAGGAATTTTGAAGAAGAGGCATGTGTTAGAACCCAATAAAACACCTAATATTTGATAAAAGGCTCAATGAATGGGCTTTATTTGCAATCCAATTAAAGCATTCAGAGTAGCCCAAATGAGAATCGGTAATGTAAATCTAAATTTAAATTCAATGGACGAAACAATATTCTCAAGAATTGTTTGCCAAAACTTTTATCCAGAAAAACCAACATTAACGAAAGCCCAAACTAAAATGGATATGCAAAACATGATGAATCCAGACATTATAAAGGCAAGACGAAATAATTTATTCGATATTACAAATTTCAAATGGAACCCATTAATCATAATTTCAATTGAACAAAGGGAAAACAATTTGAAAGTTTGAAATAGATAAATTAACCATAAAGAAAATCTCTCTTTTGTTGTCCTAAGTCCAACTTGAGAGTAGGCAAGCCGGAACCACGCATATCAGCCAATCGGAATGGGAACAAAAATATCAGCTACAGAAGCCAAATGGTCTGTGAAAGTTATGTATATCCGACGGGTGAGAAACAAAACATAAATCGGTAAAGAAATTGAGATGGGAAGACCTAGAAACCCCAAAGAATTGGCACACCGACATCATATGGACCCACCTTTCCAACCACGGAGAAACAAAGTCGGACCGAACTTTATTCACCAAATGAAAGGAAAATCGAAATCGATTACGAAAACTAAAAAAAATATTTGGAAGCCTCAAAAATTTCGAAATCCTGTGTGCTTTTAAACTGTACAAAAGTCATCGCTTTTCATTCATCATCAACAATAATGACTAAACACAGATACAAAGGAGTTGTAAAAAGAAAGCGAAGAAAAAACGGATAAACTGGATAAGAAGCACTCGATGAAAATACAAACGGACATCGACTAATTTGTTCTCTCACGCGGCCGATATCGCCGTTCGTGTTTCAGTCAGAGAACTCGGGAAGATTCCGGCGAAGTCAAGCCGACATCCATTCACCGGTGGAAAAAAAATAGGGATCCATTTTAAAAACCGAGGAAAAACAATCGGATACCCTAAAAACCCAGCCGTCGTCAAGCTTTTCCGCCTTTTTTAGAAATTTCGGGCAAAGGGCACCCTGTACTCCTACTTTTAGCGAAACACGAACAGCTGACATTGCAAGCAAAGACCGAGATCTCACCGGTTGGAGACGGTGCGAGCCGGAGACAGTACCGGACATGCAACCGCCGACAAGAACAGAAGCTGCAACGGGAACGTAAAGAGGAAAAAAAATCAAAGAACGGACGAAGGGAAGAACAACCAGGAAATCGAAATCCAAAAACCAAAAATAGCAGAACGGACATCGACCATCCGATTCTCACACGCAACCGGAATCGGCGGTCGTATTTTATTCAGAAATGCTGAAAAAACTGGCGGCCGGTGAGAAGGACCCAGTGGAAAAATTTTTGTAGAACAACCTAAATTGAAAAATGAGAAGAAATGGGTGAAAGGGATGAGGCAAGAAATGAAAAGGGACCTAAGAAAACCCTAAAAAAACGGACGGTCAGGATGGTGCACCACTGGTCGGTGGTTAAATCCGTCCGTCGAAATCATTAAATCGAACGGTTGAGGCGCAGGGAAGGATTGAGGCGGACAGGTGGCAACATCCTCTGCTTCGGATCGTTGGACCGGATGGGCGGGCGCAAAGTGACCCGGAAAACTGCAGTTGTTGATATGACCCGGAAGCGAGATGGACGGCCAAAAATCGGCCATGTGGTGGGGAAAAAAAATCTGGGCTTGTAAACCTTTTATACAGTATAAGATAGGACAAAGTTGGCAAATTTTTGGCATAAAAATGCGGAACCAGCCCACTAGCTCTCTATCTTCAAAACGTAGCACAAAAATATATTAGTTTATGCAATATGTCGATATAGATGCATGAACCTCATTTTCTGGATTATTTATTTAATTATATATTTTATATACTTCTTCTCGTCTTTTCATGGAATCACACATTTTTTTTATTATCAAATTTTTAAATTTGACCGATTAATTCTATATTTTCATATCAGTTTTCTATAAATATATTTTAATAATTTTATATTTTGATGAATAAGTAAAATAAGTTATATTGTTCAATATATTATTTTTAAAAATACATATAATAAAGAGCTAATAATTATTAAAGAATTAGATTTTAAAAAATTCATGAAAACTATTAACAGTGAATTACTTTTATATAAAATAAATAATTTTGATATAATTTTTATTGTTAATATAATTTAAATTTATATAGTTAAAACTTAAAACGATATTCATGTAAATTAATTAAAATTAATGATATGTATAAAAATACACTTACTTAGATTTATTTATTTAAAATGTTTTTTTAATAATAGTAAAAATAATAAATATTTTATTACTAGTTTTTCACTGTATATTGTGAACTAATTTAGTTTTTATCAAATTCACTAATTTTATTATTCAAAAATAATATATATATATATCCCTAAATAAACAAATATGTAATATTTTAGTAAATATTTATTTTCCAAAATTAAATGTTAATTTTTATTTTTTTAGATTTTTATATATCTACTATTTTTAAACAAATATTAGGTTTTGTCAAATGAATTATGTTCTAAGAAATATACACATATATTGCACGTTGTGTATATTGCAGCCATTTTTCCCTATCATTGATTGATTAAAAGGGGAAATAGCGGTTCATACCTAATTAGAAAAAAAAAATGAATCTCAAAATTAAATTGATTAAGTATAGTAAACAAAAATCATCCTAATTAAGTTAGGCAAATTAATTGTAATTGTCAGCCCACGACGTGACACCTGACAATGGTATCTATTGGAAATTTCCAAAGACCAGTAATTTAATTACTAACTTAATCATTTGGAATGTATCCGAAAAAAATATTGCTCTCTTCACTTGGGTTTCATTCAACGATATCTACACAGAGAGTAGGAATATTCCCAAAACCAAACAATCTCAATTCAGAAACAAAAAAAAAAACAATTATTATTTTGAAGGTTATAAAGACTCTTTAATCTATAATTACTATAAATTGATTTAATTTACATGAAAATGTATGTTATTATAATTATACATATATTAGTGGTTTCCCTATACTTATCTATAAGATAGAAAAATGTAAATGTTCTGAATTAACAAAATAATAAATTATTTAAAAAAGACATAAATAGCTTTCAAAATTTAGCATAATGAATTTGGCAATTAAAATATTTGGAGGGTAAAAAGAGTACTATTTAAAAATGGAGAAAAAATAAGAATAAAAATAAATGGACTCAGATTTTAAATGAAAATAAAAAAGGAAATAAACCAAAAAGTAATAGTTCTTGGAACAAATATATTGTATGGGTTAATAGTAATACTCGTCATATCTTCACACGCCGACCCTTCATTTCATTTATCTTCTCTCTCCCTTTTTTGCCCTATCTGATAGGGTTTCTTTGCTTGCCTCATCATCTCTATGAGCTTTGATCTTCATGTTTATCAGTTTCGGTGATTTCAACGAAGCAGCTTTGATCGTCTTCTTTTTCGTCTTCCTCGGATCTCTCTTTTTTGCTCTCTTCCAGGGGTTTTTGCTTGAAGATTCAAGCAGTTTTTCTTTCCCCTTGAGTTCTGAGCTTCAGCCATGTCTGAGATCTTCAGTTTCGCTGGTATGTTTCCGATCTCATGCTCTTTCTTTTGATTTTGTTGCGTAATCGGATGGATCAGCGTTTTCTTTGATCCTTGTGGTTAGCTTGTGTTATTTGTACAAATAGAGAAAGACGAGATAGTTTGAGCTCTGGTTCACGACATATGATTGATTAGCTGGAATCTGAGGTTTCCGTGTTGGATAGTTTATGAAGAGCTAGGATCTGGTTATATAGTCTTTATTTCTACCTTTGTCGCTTAGTTCCTACCTGTTGGGTTTAAGATTTGTTAATGATAGATAGAACTGTATGTGATGGTTTTCGAGATTTTGTGAAGCTCAATCGTACCAGGATGAATACTGGTCGTAGATCTATTATGTTTTGTGATGATATTCGGTTGGTGATTGATGAAACTTTCGATTGTCATACGTTCGATAGATCTTGTAATTTTTGTGAGTTATTATTTTGGATTCTGTTCATGTTTCCTGTTTCGCATCTTCTACTTTGCTGTGATGATTTTTTATAGTATGATTATCTATTGGTGGAGAGTATGCAAGGCAGATCTGTCTGACCTTTGAGGATTTATTGTGAATATCTTTACAGGTGAAAATGATTTTTGCCCTCGTGGTTCGATATACCCAAACCCAAAGGAGGCTAGCCTTTTGCTGTCACTTGGCAGCTTCGTAGATGTTTACTTCCCTCCTTGCAAGAGAGCACGTGTCAGTGCACCCTTGATTCTCAAGGCTTTCCAGCAAGATCCAGTTTCTATAGATGTGCTGCCAGATGAGTGCCTTTTTGAGATCTTCAGGCAGTTGCCTGGGGCCCAAGAGAGGAGTGCATGTGCTTCTGTTTCGAAACGGTGGCTTAATCTTCTGAGCAGCATCCGTCAAGATGAGCTGGATGTTATCAGCAACAAAACCAAGGTCAAGGCTTCAAATGAAGATGGTAAAGAAGATGTTGAGTACGATGGATACCTATCCAGGGGCTTAGAAGGGAAGAAGGCAACCGATGTCAGACTAGCTGCAATCTCTGTTGGAACTACTGGTCGTGGGGGGCTAGGCAAGCTTTCTATCCGTGGTGACAATTCTGCCAGCAGGGTTTCAGATCTTGGCCTAAGGGCAATTGGACGTGGCTGCCCTTCTCTAAGAGATCTCTCCTTGTGGAATCTGTCTTCCATTAGTGATAATGGTCTCTTGGAGATTGCCAAGGGATGCTCCCTGCTCAAGAAGCTTGACTTGTGCTGTTGCCCTACAATCACTGACAAGGCTTTGGTCGCGATTGCAAAGAAATGCCCGAATCTGAGCGAGGTGGCAATTGAGTCCTGTTCAAGGGTGGGAAATGAAGGTCTTCAAGCTATTGCACAATTCTGCCCCAAACTGAAGTCAGTCTCAGTCAAGAACTGCCCTCTTGTGAGGGATCAAGGAATCACATCCCTGCTATCAAAGACCTCGTGTTCCTTGATGAAACTAAAGCTTCAGATGCTGAACATCACTGATGTGTCCCTTGCTGTTGTTGGTCACTACGGCATATCGGTCACTGAACTTGTGCTCTCTGGACTGGCAAACGTGAGTGAGAAAGGATTCTGGGTCATGGGTAATGGTGTCGGTCTGCAGAAAATGAATTCCTTAACCATCACATCCTGCCCGGTATTAAGTGACATTGGTCTTGAAGCTGTTGGGAAGGGCTGCCCGAACCTGAAGAAGTTGTTCCTGAGTAAATGCCCGTTGTTATCCGACAATGGGTTAGTCTCTTTTGCCAAAGCTTCATTATCAGTGGAGAGCCTCCATCTTGAAGAGTGCCACAGGGTTACCCAAAATGGGTTTTTTGGTTCCCTTCTGAACTGTGGTGCCAAGCTGAGGGCTTTCTCTCTGGTGAACTGTTTGGGCATTAGAGACCTCAGCATGGGATTGCCACTGTCAACACCTTGCAACACCCTGCGCTCGCTGTCTATTCGCAACTGCCCTGGCTTTGGAGATGCCAACCTGGCTGCCCTAGGTAAGGTCTGCTCACAGCTTGAGGATGTTGTGCTCTGTGGACTCAATGGGATTACAGATTCTGGGATTCTTCATCTACTTCAGAACTCCCAGCTTAGTCTCGTTAAAGTCAATCTCAGCGGTTGTTCCAATTTGACCGACAGAGTGGTCTCTGCTATCTCTGTTCAGTGCAGTTGGACTCTTGAAGCCTTAAACCTTGAGGGATGCACTAAGATCACTGACGCAAGCCTGGTTTCAATTGGCAAGAACTGCCAGATCCTCAGCGACTTGGATGTGTCAAACTGCCCAATCACCCATCTTGGGATCCAAGCCTTGGCTTCTTCCAATAAGCTCAGTCTTCAGATCCTTTCCTTGGCAGGTTGTTCTATGGTCACAGACAAGAGCGTGCCTGCCCTCAGGAAGTTGGGTAGAACCCTTTTGGGATTAAACGTGCAGCAATGCCGATCGATATCCAGCGCCACCATTGACCTCCTGATCGAGCAGCTTTGGAGGTGCGACATCCTCTACTGATTTGATAGCATTGGTTAGAGAACTGAACAGATTTTCCAGCAGCTAGTTACAACTTGGGGTTTCCATCAAAGTATGACTCGAAGGTTTGTTAGTCAGGTTCTCATGCAGTCTTTGTCCAGTTTATTTTTGTCAATTGTCCTGGCTTTTTCTGGCTTTTTCTGTCTGTCCCTTTTTCCAAGTAGGCACACTGCCAGCCGATTTTTTTGAACATACCATATTTTGCAGGGTTTCCAATAAACTGGGAACTCTGTTTCAAACCCCATCGGTTTGGCCAAGTTTACTTGAGAATCCTCACCCTTGTCAGTTGTCGATATTTGTCTTTTACGAGCCTTGTCTCGTGTTGTTGGTCAGATGTCTAGGTCGAGTTAGGTCTTGTTTTTGCTCGAAGGGGTTATGCGTGGGTTCGATGGAATGTTTGGGTGTCAGGAGATCAAATTATGGCATCTTTGGTTCGTGGTGGTTTGGTTTGGCTTTTTTTTGTTGGCAAAAGTTCATCAATGGTGTGGCCTTTGCTTTGACAACTCAATTTGTATCTTTGAGTTGTTTTTTTCATGTTTTAGTTTTTACCAAAACCCTCCTTTTTTTTGCCTGGATGTGTAATGATCTCTTGAACCCCGACCAAGAAACAAACGTGTACCTTCGGGATGTAGTGTTTGCTTACGAATAAGATCCCATTTTACTGTGAAATCATGTGTGTGCGTGTGTATGTGTTTATATTTGCCAAACTTTGGTTATGAAGATGGAAAATTAAATTCAAAAGGCTCAATTTGGTTAGTTCTGTCCAAGAAGATGTACCATTTATATAAAGGAAATCATATAATAAATAGTCAGGTACAACTAATTTTTAATAAATAATTACAATAGTACATTATCTTATAAAATCTCTTCTTATCTAATTTATACATCTTAACATTGTTAAATGATTCTCATCTCTGTTAAAGTGATTTTGATGTGTTCATCGCTTCACGCGCCATATGAAAGTTTTGAGCAAGAATGAATGCACCATCAATAAAAGAACCGTTTCATTTTTTACACCTCATGATGAATTTTTTTTAAAAATAAAAAATAATAAAAAGGTGCATCTCTCTTTATCATCATAGTCATCATGGCCCAAGCGGAATTGAAACAATTTGACTGGAAGTATGTAGAATGTGCCGACGACAACGGCGAGTAAACATGGCAGTGCTCTTCTGACTACAAAATTACACAAAATGTCACAGTTTAGAATCGCACTTGGGTGTCTTAGATTCAAGATCCCCATGTGCATTAATCGAGAATTTAATGAATCTACTTTAATTCTCTCATGTTACCTTTCACCAGATTTTCTCGAGAAGCTTATCACATAGAATCTTTTCCATTTCTGCAAACAAGAAAGAATTCTTCAGAATAATATCAAGAGGTCTCCAAACTGTAATGAATGATCAAGGATTTACTCGCAACAAGAACCAAATACTCACAATAAACTCTGTACAACCAAATATCGATACCGGGACAACCAAGAAGAAAACTACAAGAAGATATTGGCATATTTTAAGAGGTTTTGTGTCTCTTGTACTCATAAAAAACCCCTCGAAATGACGGAATATCAGAAATATCTTTATAGGGCTAAACCACTTCAAAAATATCATTCCCTAAAATAATTATTAAATCCGAAAAAAGACTGAAGAAAAGACAAATTTGTCCTTAATGTTCGAACGTGAAAAAACCCACGTTCGACAGTTTTTCGACGTGAAAAACTGCCAAAAACGAGAAAGCCGAACAGTTTTTCGACGTAAAACCTATTTAAAAGTTTATAGCAAGAAAGAAATAAGTGATGTCGAATTTGAGAGAGATCGATTTGAAGTTGGCGAGAAGGAAAATGACTAGAATCAGCAGCAGTAGTGACGAAGAGAGCACGAGTCAATCTTCAATGGCGTCAATAAGTGTAAGTAGATCGATTTCTAGGATTTTGCAAGCTTTCGGGTCACAAAATGGTTTATTGATTTGAAATGGGTGAGTGTCAGTGAGTCGGTTAGGTCGCAAGGGTCGCAGGAGTTGCATGAACATCTTCGACTCAATGAGCCGGTTGAGTCGCAAGGGTCGCAGGAGTTGCATGAACATCTTCGACTCAATGAGCCGGTTGAGTCGCAAGGGTCGCAGGAGTTGCATGACCATCTTCGACTCAGTGAGTCGGTTGTCTCAGTGAGTGGGATGGGTCGCAATGGTCGTTTAAGACGCATGGGTCGGTTGAGTCTCAGTGAGTCGGTTGAGTGTCGCAGAGTGTCTGAGGGTCATTTGAGTCGCATGGGTCGCACGGGTCGGCTGAGTCGCATGGGTCGCACAAGTCGGTTGAGTTGCATGGATCGGACGAGTCGCATGGGTCGCTTAAGTCGGTATAGTATAATGTATTCATAATTTGTCATTTTGCAGGTGGCGCCAAAGCCGAAGTTTGTGTATAAATTCAAGCACATGGACAGAATGCCAAAGATCACCACCAAGTGTTATCCTCACGAGACAATAAGGACGTTGAGAGGAATCTTAGATGAACACGAGTTGCATTACTTCGAGAAGGAGTCACAATTTAAGCATTTATTCCATTTACAATGTTACTCCACATTGATGAAGGTTCAAATGTCTGTCCTACTAGTGGAGCATGCACTAATTTCCGGATTGAAATG
This sequence comes from Gynandropsis gynandra, assembly GCA_036759665.1. Classification (NCBI taxonomy): domain Eukaryota; kingdom Viridiplantae; phylum Streptophyta; class Magnoliopsida; order Brassicales; family Cleomaceae; genus Gynandropsis; species Gynandropsis gynandra. The sequence goes on from CM071874.1 coordinate 22,528,207, forward strand.
CGGACCATATCCCATAGGATGGGAGTCCAATTGAAAAGCGGACCATATCCCATAGGATGGGAGTCCATGATGGGTGTCACATTCAGGCTGAAGAATTTCGGCCGTGGAAAGGTGACCCCCGAACAAGTCAGTGAAAAGCTTGTGAAGGTGAAGAATTCCGACGACCGGAAGAGGTTTACAACTTTCATGTTGTTGACGCAAGTTATGGCTCACAAGCCTTCAGCAGAAAACTCTATCAACCATGATCTCTTTGACATGGTTGATGACTTGGAATTTTGTGAAGGCTTTCCATGGGGTCGTTACACATTCGAGAAGATTGTGGATACTTGCCACAAGCACGTTAGCGGGGAATCACCGAAACCAAAATGGTATTGTGGCGGTTTCATGATCCCACTAATGGTAAGTTGTATATATTATTCGAATAACTTGAATGTTTTTGTACTTTTTGCATTGTTATCATTTTGTTTTAATGTTTCAGTTACTTCCATTCGAAACCATCCTTAGTTTGGACGGAAAGGGATGGTATGTTGGATGCGCATCGATCTGGAGGATTACGAGGGATGTGACGATCCCGATGTTCAGATATGAATGAAACATCTTTGTAGAAATCCGAAGGGTATTTGTTGGGAGGATATCCGTAAGCAAGAACTGCTGACACGAAAAGCAGCTCTTGGTGATAAAAAAAGGAGAAGGAAAAAGGGACTAAGAGGAAGGAGAGCGTGAGTGATACTGATGCTGATCCTGTAGTCCCTCTGACACTGGAGCAGAAATTACTAGGGGAAATAAGGAAGTCGGAGAAGAGAATCATCAACGTCGTAAGAGACCTTCTAAGGGATGCCGGGATTCATATGCCTAATCCAAAATCAAAGGCTACCGAGAAAGTTGCGATCACCGGAAACCAATCTTTCGACACTGTTAGTGATATTGGTTTTGAATTCCTTCGACGTCCAAATCCAGTGTCAAGAAAAGAGCCAAACGGAGATGGCTCAGAAGAGGATTTGACAAACATTGCTCCTGATGCAGTTCCACCAAGTAATTAATATTTAGTGAAAAGGTCATTTGAGTGTCAATTTTCATCGAGATATATAAGTCGTAGGGTCGCATAAGTCGTAGGATCGTTAGAGTTGTAGGGTCGCATAAGCCGCAGGGTCATTAGAGTCGCATGGGTCGCATGGTTTCATATGTCGCATGGGTCATTGGGTTGCTAAAGTCGAATGGGTCGCATGTGTTACATAATCAACGTAACGAACGATGAGTCTAATGAATGAAATAATTTTATGCAGATGCTCCAATGGGTCCTTTCGAAGAGATGCACACTAAAGATACTTTAGTGGGAGTGGGTCCTGTCGATGACGTCACCGACGATGTTCCTGCCAAGGATACTCCAGCACCACCAAGTAAGTACGGTCATTTGAGGTCGCATAGGTCGCATTGGTCGCATGGGTCGCATTGGTCACATTGGTCGCATGGGTCGCATGGGATGCATGGGTCGCATAGGTCGCATTGGTCGGAATATGTTTAATGAAGTAAATTTTATGCAGGTGCTGGACCTTTATCGAAGGAGTCTGCGCCATATGTTGAACCTCCGCCGGCGAAAAGAGCAAGAACAGTGGTTCAAGAACCTGAAGGGGAAGAGGAGTTTGTGTGTAATCCCAAGGGATTAGTAAAGGGCTTGATAAACCGATTTCCTTCCTTCATTGATGCTAGCGGTGAAAAGTTGACTAATTTATATTGGTTCCTGAAGGTACCTCGACATGATCGGTGGTGGAAATCTGAGGTAGATATTCTCCGGGGGCCAAAATTTTGGGAGATTATATTAAAGGCCAACGTATGGCTTGAAGATGATGTAAGTTTTTTAAACCCTTAGTCTCACAGAGTTTTGTGTCATATGTATTCATGTGTGTTAATTTTTTTTTGCAGCAATTGGACGAGGCGTTGATGGTGCTGTCTTCTCGCTCGGCATTGAATCCCGGTACGAATCAGAATTATTACGTTTGTCCTGTTGCTTTCATGCAGACGATCTCGATGTGGATGTACG
>CM071874.1:22533520-22552323 GCA_036759665.1 Gynandropsis gynandra
TGATGATAAAATGACAAAAACCAATCAACACAATACATTTACAACGTCAATTAACGGTTAAAACAGATTATGACCCATGTGTACCTAGTTGAGTTGTGTATAACCAATGCCTGTGTTTCAAAAGTGATAGTAGTGTTTTAAGAACTCAGCGGATGATTAAACAATACATTTACCATTTTGTTCAAACGTCGATATTATTTATATTATTATCTATATTGATTCTAAATTAGACATATACAACTCAAATATATTGATAATGGCATGGGTCGCCTGGTCGCATATATGGATGAATAGATTCGAAGTCGACGAATTTACAGGTTTATAATGATAAAATGACAAAAACCAATCAAAACAATACATTTACAACGTCAAACTAATTAATGCCAAATGAGGGTCGCATGGTCGCATATATTGATGAATAGATGCAAACTCGATGAATTTACGGGTTTGTGATGATAAAATGACAAAAACCAATCAAAACAATACATTTACAACGTCAAACTAATTAATGCGAAATGAGGATCACATGGGTCGCATGGTCGCATATATTGATGAATAGATGCGAACTCGACGAATTTACGGGTTTGTGATGATAAAATGCCAAAAACCAATCAAAACAATACATTTACAACATCAAACTAATTAATGCCAAATGAGGATCGCATGGGTCGCATGGGTTCACTGGAGAGATAGTTCATTAGCCCAGAGTGACCCAAGAGTGACCCAACACCGTAACCTAAGTCATCTCCTGCCATGTACTTCGTCTTCCAGTCACATTTGAAGAGTGACCCAACACCGTCACCTAAGTCACCCCGCAACTCGTCAGTTACTGCATAGAGCTTGAGTCCGCCGATTACTAAGACCTTGAATAACACATAGACAACACGATGCCCTGCGTCGACAATGGTGACTGCAGCGCGCAGGTCACAAAGGTAAAGGAGATCTTTCACAGAAATATGGGTTAGATACGCATACTAAGAGAAGAGACATAGACGTTAACTTATATACATGGGTCGGAAGGGTCACATGGGTCGGAAGACAGGAGTTTGACAGTAAAACGACAAGTCACATGGGTCGGAAGAAAGGATTCTGACTGCAAAACGACAAGTCACATGGGTAGGAAGGGTCACATGGGTCAGAAGGGTCACATGGTTCAGAAGACAGGAGTCTAACAGCAAAATGACAAGTCGCATGAGTCACATATTGGGTCGCATGAGTCGTACAAGGGTCATATGTGGTCATATTGGGTCGTAAGAGTCGTACAATGGTCATATGTGGTCGCATGAGTCGTCCATGAGTCATATGTTGTCATATTGGGTCACATGAGTCGTAAAAGGGTCATATGTGGTCGCATGAGTCGTACAAGGGTCATATATGGTCGCATGAGTCGTACATGGGTCATGTGTGGTCGCATGAGCCGTACAAGGGTCATATGTGGTCGCATGCGTCGGATGGGTTCCCCTTTAAACCTGATTCTAATTTAATCCGATTGAGCGTTGCATAACGGGTCATATTGGATCGCATGAGACGATGGGTCATAATCTTATGAACAATAGATGCAAAATAAGATATTTTCAACGTTTAAACATTGATTACATAAGGTCTCAAAGGTTACAAAGGTCACAAAAGTTACATAAGGTTACATAAGGTCTCAAAGGTCACAACGGCTAAAAAAAAGGCAAAAAGAAGTTCAAGAAAGAAAAGGAAAGAAAAAAAGGTCAAATTTGTCGAATTTAGAGACACATCGGAGCCCTCCCCCGCAAGGAGAGTCGTGTGTGACTCACTGCCTTCTCCAAGTTGACCTCCAACCGTGACCCTAGGTAACGTGGATACAGCTTGATGTCTGAGTCCGCCGATTGCCAAGACCTTATGTAGTGCAGATACATCACAAAGTCCTCCATCCACGTTGTAAGTACTTGTGTGTATCTGCATAGAGACCGAGTCCGAAGATTACCAAGACCTTGAGTAACAAATAGACAACACGATGCCTTGGGTCGACCATGTGACCTTCGTGACGAATGTCAAAACGGTCACAAAGGTAACAAGGATTTTTCAGAGAATTTAGGGTTAGATGTTAGAAATTGCCCTTTTGAGAGAATGAAAGACTCGAAAGAATAGATGATTTGGTGCTACAAATTGTTGTAGCTTTTCGGGTTTTTCCTCCTCTATTTATAAACTCATATTTAATGAAAAATAAATGGACTCATAAAATTCTAGAAAGACACTAAATACAAAGAATGACCAAGGGACATGTATTGACCACATTAAAGAACCTTTTAATATAGGGGTAACAGAGACGTGTCCCAATGGTCTTGAATGTGGCATTGATAAAATAAAAAGCATAGCTAGCACCTAGAAAAAGCAGTAGTCTGACATTGAAAAGACTAGTCGAAAGGGTCGAAATAGACAAATGGGTCGCAAGGATTGTAATGGTCGGAAGGGTCGCAATGGTCGGAAGGGTCGGAATGGGTCGCAATGGTCGAAAGGGTCAAAATGGACAAATGGGTCGCAATGGCCGGAAGGGTCTCAATGGTCGCAGGGGTCGAAATGGACAAATGGGTTGCAAGGGTTGCAATGCCAGAAGGGTCGCAATGTCCACATGGGTCGGAAGGGTCGTATGAGGCTCTATGACCCTTGGACCCGTGCGACCCTTGTACCTCTGCGACCCTTGTACTTTTGCGACCGTTGGACCCCTGCAACCCTTTTACCCTCTGCGACCCTTGGACCCCTACGACCCTATCCTAAACCCTACGACCCTTTAAACCCTTTGCGACCCCTTTACCCCTGCGACCCTTGGACCCCTAAGACTCTGTAACCTAGTGCAACAGTTTTTCTGCGAAACCTGCTTAATTGCAGCGTCTTTGTTGACAACAAACGATTTCAACCTATTGGTAGCGAATCTGATGCCAATTTCAAGCTACTCTCGCCGAATCTGTCGTTGTGTGGGAGAATAGTTATTTTCGCGCCACTGTAGAGAAAGAAATCGAGGTACTCTAGAGGAGAGAGAAAATTTGTCGACAAGGGTAATATAGGATTATCAATATTTTAAGGGTAGATTTGAAGTTGAAATTTTTTTTTCAGCGAAGGGTATTTTTGAAGCACTTTAGCCCTACGAGGTTATTTTTGAAGTTCCCCCCCTCGAAATAGTTCTTACCTTCATGTATCCATTAATCGAAATATATAGAATCATATATACGATCACTACCCGATTTACCCCTACAAATCCATATGACAAACTTTATCCCCACTATGTCCCCAATCCTTACCAATTCCTTTAGCATAATTCTCCTGCACCTATCAAATACCCCATCGGTTGAAACACATGTCCTCAATCTGTGGGGGGAAGAGTATCAGATGCAAACGGATTGATGAAAACTATAGATTTGACTATGTCAATTGGTTGTTTGTCAACGATCTTCGAGGAATATGCGAGTGATGCTAGTAATGGATATATGTAACGTCGAGCCGTTATCAATGGAATTTCCGTATGTTTATTCAACACTTACAAGAGATCCATATATAGGCAAATGTAGTCTAACTTAATACACAATAATAGGAAACAAAATCAGATCTATTAGAATCAAGGAAAGAATATTTGACCCCTAAGATCATATTATTTGACTCCTAATATCATGCATCAATACCCCTTCAAGTTGGTGCATGTAAGTCTCGAACCCCTAACTTGCCAATGAAGAATTTGAACTCCTTGCGACTGAGAGCTTTGGTGAAGATATCCGCAAGTTTTAATCTAGTGGAAACATGTTGAGTTGCGATGATGTCGTTGTGGATCACGTCTCGAAGGAAATGACAATCAACTTCAATATGTTTCGTGCGTTCATGGTAGACCGGATTGGAGCTGATATGTAATGCGGACTGACTTTCGAAATAAAGCCACATTGACCAAGAGTGGAAAACGGCAAGATCCTGAAGAATTGCCTTGACCCAAATCAGTTCACAAGTTGTCATTTCCATGGCGCGACTCAACCTCCGCATCCTAAGCCGTGTCCCACTCTTCTCTGCGTCTAGCTCCCTTCTCCGCGTCCTGAGTTACGTCCCACTCTTCTTCACGTCCAGCTCCCTTCTCCACGTCCCGAGCCGCTCCTGACGTCCCACGACCTGGTCAAGCCTATTTATGACTTCCGCGGTCTCCTATGCCTTGTTGATCGCTCCAACTCATGCAAGTTACATCCAAACCTGTGCCTTGCATGTGTACTGGTGTTTTCCTTGTTTTTAACCCTTTCTACTTGTATAAATATGTACTTTTAGTTCTAATGAAATACATAAGAGAATAATTATTCTTATTCTCTCTAATTCTCTCGATCTTTGGCTCCCTCTTAGTCTTTCTATCTTGCTTCCGATGATTCATCTTTATTTAACAAATTCTACAAACGCTATCACCTTGTGCAGCGGTAATGTGATCAAGAACCCGCCCTGAAAGAGCAAGAGAAAAATGTTGGAAAATCTGTGGACAAAGGAAAGGGCATTGCGATTATGGAAGAGGCTGAACCAGATTTAGTAAAGCCATATGTTGCTCCACCGGTGTACAAACCTCTTATACCGTTTCCTCAGCAGTTGGTAAGCAGCAAGAACAAAGTAAGATATGGACGGTTTGTAGAGATCCTCAAGAAGCTTCACATCAACATACCATTTGTGGAAGCCCTCCAAAAAATGCCTACATACGCCAAATTCCTTTAAGAGATCCTATCCAACAAGAGGCGTACCAAAGAGAGTGAGACGGTAGCACTCACCGAGGAATGCGACGCCATTCTTCAAAACAAGTTGTCCCAAAGTTAAAGGACCCCGGAAGCTTCTCCGTTCCATGCACCATAGGGAACATCAACATCGACAAAGCCTTATGCGATTTGGGAGCAAGCGTGAGCCTTATGCCACATTCGGTCTTCAAGCGGATGAAATTCGGAGATCTCAAACCTACCAAGATATCTCTACACCTTGCGGATCGTTCGGTGAGATATCTGGTGGGTATTGTTGAAAGTATTTCCACCAAGGTAGGTAATCTTTGTATACCCGGCTGATTTTGTTGTATTTGATATTGAAGAAGATGCTAGGGTACCTATTATTCTTGGGAGACCTTTCTTAGCTACTGCAGGTGCCATGATAGATGTACAACAAGGAAAACTCTCTATGTGTCGGAGTTGAGAAGATTGAATTTAACTTGTCCAGCTCCATGAACGGACCTTCTTTCAAGGAATCGTGCTTTAGAGTTGATTTGTTGGACAAGTTAACGAATGACACGCTTGATCAAATAAGTATCTCCAACCCTCTTGAGAGATGCTTAACACAAGTTTGGAAGGATGCAAGACTCACTGACGAAGAAACCGAGGTCTACACAGAATTCATGAGTGCTATTGAAGCACTAAGAGATGCCCCACATGTGGAGAAACCGCGTGACACACATGCTAATTTTGTAGTGGAGAAGGCGCCTAAACTCAAGCTTAAACCTCTCCCTTCTTCTCTTCAATATGAGTACATTGGATGTAATGATACATATCTCGTTAAGTGAACGCTAACTTGAATGCAAATGACACAAAAAGCTACTCGATTGCTTAAGGAAGCATAGGAGAGTGATCGGATATGCCATTGAGGATATCAAGGGATTGAGACCTTCATTATGCATGCATCGAATACTCATAGAGCACGAGCACAAACCATCCATTGAAGCGCAAAGACGGTTGAACCCGAACTTAAAAGAGGTAGTGAAAAATGAGACACTAAAACTTTTGGATGCAAGTATCATATATCCTATCTCGGACAACGAATGGGTGATCCACGTGCATGTCGTGCCAAAAAAAGGGGGAATGACGGTAGTACAAAAAGAGAACAACGAGCTGATTCCAACAAGAATGATCATGGGATGGAGGATGTGTATAGATTATCGCAAGCTCAACGAGTCTACAAGTATAGATTCCCTCTCCCATTCATTAACCAAATGCTCGAACTCCTAGTGAACCATGCCTACTTTTATTACTTGGACGGATACTCGGGTTTCTTTTAGATTCCCATCCATCCTCAAGATCAAGAGAAAACAACCTTCACATGTACTTATGGGACATTCGTTTATTGTCGTATGCCTTTTGGCCTTTTCAACGCTCTGGCTACATTCTAGTGTTGCATGATGGCAATCTTTTCCGATTTGATTGAGCACATTATAGAAGTTTTTATGGATGATTTTTCCATTTACGGCTCTACATTTGATGATTGTCTTGTAAACCTTTCTACAGTGTTGCAGCGATATGAGGAGGTCAATCTAGTTCTTAATGGGGAGAAGTGCCAGTTCAATGTGAGAGAAGGGATTTTTCTAGGACATATGATCTCATCAAGAGGCATAGAAGTAGACAAAGCCAAAATCGAGTTAATCCACAAACTCCCTCCACCGGTTTCATTTAAAGAGATTCATAGTTTTCTAGGGTACGTTGATTTCTATTGGAGGTTCATCAAGGACTTCTCAAAGATCACAAAACCATTGATGGAGTTACTGTCCAAGGATGCTACATTCAAATTCTCCAAAGAATGCCACGACGTCTTCAACACGATCAAGGGAACATTGATTTCAGCACCTATCATTGAACCGCCAGATTGGAGCCTACCGTTCGATATCATGTGTGACGCTAGTGATTATGAGGTTGGGGATGTTTTAGGAAAGCGGAGAGACAAGGTTTTTCATGTCATCTCCTATGCTAGCAAGACCTTAAACGATGCTCAAATCAACTATGCCACAACCGTGAAGGAATTGAACGTATTTTTTCCCAAGTTTGCTTATAAACTAGAAATATTTAACTTCGCTTGTGCACTAATGGTTTTAGTCCATATGGATAGTTTGAGAGTCCATATTCTCTATTGCATGTGATTTTGTCTCCATATAATTTACTATAGGGATGTGTTTGAAAAATGAAGTTATGTTTCTGACGTGTTGATTTCAAGACTAGAACATCTGGACATAGTTTTGATGTCTTCCTTCAGTTTTTTAACATGAATTCAAAGAATTTAGGAACAACAAAATTCTTGCATATGATGTAAGTACGAAACAAAACTTTTCGTTTAGTCATGCCTACAAAATGGTTATTTTCAAGCTTATTTGTTATATATATGTATATAGTCATGTCATCATGCTAAAAATCGCTTGTTAAATCTTTTTTGTGACAAGATTGTTTATGAAGAAGTAATGGGCATATATCCTCATTAAGCATATATGCATTAAATACAATGAAAGTTCAATATTATGCCTTGTGTTGAGATTGCAAAGATGTATATTATAATGAACAAATTGAATTTATTTAAATAACATTGTATGCTTAATACTAAAGTGTTATAATAGACTTGGGGTAGCTACGAGAGACATCCGTCATGGTTAAGATATTCGACCTACTCTAAGAAATGTATTCTGTCGATCCATTATTTTTCACCTCTGGATACACCTTCCACATATACCAACCAAGAAAATGTAAGAGCACATACAATTATGCATTTTCTTTCATAATGGATCAACATAAGAGGATAATTTCTACAAAATTGTTCATCAAATTCTACAACTTGAATATCTTAGCCTAGTTGGATTGAAAATAATACTTATAAAATTTCGATTGGGAGGAATTGAGATACGCCATAAACAACATTACACATACTATAATATATTCATCACTATAACAAGCCAATCAAGTATGTTATATTCAATATGCAACATTCTTGAAACGTCGAAGAAAAGAGTGGTGAGTTGTTATGAAGAACAAACCATGTGGATTTTTAAACATACAAGAAAAGGAAGGTCTAATGTAAGCTAAAACCCTAAAGCAATACAAATAATTGAGTATGAAGATAGCAGAGATTTTTCAGTAAGTTCAAATGCAGATAGTCAATACATCAATGAATATGAATACGTTGAATGAGAAGATTCTAAAGTGAACAAGGTGAAAAATTCAATGCACCATTAAAGAAAGATTCACCAATTACAGAATCATTAGAAGAAGAGTTGTAATTTTTTTAACTATACTTTTATTTCGTGATTAAGTAGAAAAAAATTAGAACTTATTTTAGTCTTTATACTTCTTAAATCGATTGGCATCCGTTGTGTAGCTTGTCAATGGATGCGCGTTGATTGTGGAAATATTTGGCTTAGGTAAATTTTCAAATTTTAGAGATTTTCAGTGAGCTTCTATTGATATGGTGTGAAATATCAATGAATACCCATTGATAATCCTACCTTCATTGAGGCTAAGCAAATTTTAATGATAAAATTTGATCGAATAATGTTTAAAAGGGACTCCATTGATAATTTGTAGTTTATCAACAAATGCCCATTAAACTTTATCATTTAATTATGTGTATCACCTTTACCATTGAAAAAAAAAAAATCAAAGGACATCCATTGATATACTTAAAACTATCAACTGATACTTATTGATAACTATAATTTTTACGCACGTTGGAGTTTAACCAATTTTGCGATTTTCAATACGCATCATTTGGTATTTACAATCGATGCCCCTAGTAAAAATCATCCATTACGATTTTTGATTGGTGAATGTGTTTTTAAATGTGAATTCATTGATATTATCAATGGATGCCCTTTGAAACGTTTAGTATATTACCCGTTGAACAATTATAATTTTCAACAGAATTCAACCAAACACCAAAAAACCTCTCTAAAACTCTAAACACCGAAACATTCTAATTAATATGTGTGTAAGACTATTTGTTGGTCGGTTCCTCTGGAAACTCTCCACCTCTTCCCTGCCACCATATTGTCCTCCATTGCCAATTTCGGCGATGTCGATTTTTTATGATAATAATGATATGGTGAACATCGATCACTTGATCAATAACTTTGAAAATAATCCCAACGCTTATCATCGATACTTAATTGTCGGATGTAAAATTGTGGTATAAACATTTTTTTATGTAAATTTATATGTTATTACAAGTTATATAGAATTTTTGTTCAAATGAAATTTTTATAAAGGCTTGATGTGGATGATGTATTGAAACATATGGACAATCACATCATCCAAGCAGCGATATAGGATTGTCTATACTACTCTTGGCAAGTGATGCCAGAGGTTATATATCGTCGATGCTAGTGTAGTTTTATTGGAATTTTTATTTTTTAAGCTTTTCAATTAAGTAATCATCTTTATTGTAACCACTGATGTTGTAATTGTTTTCACTGGAGAGATCTTATGCATGCATACAAACCACACATCCCATAAATATACCATGTGGATGCGCGATATGCATTGTGTTTAAAGTTAATGATGAATTACACCAAAAGAAACTACATAAAAAAATGGCAAACTGATATTGACCACGAACTTTAACACGAAAAGTGAAAAAGCTAAAAAAATATTGGTACAATAAGAAGGTTCTTAGCCTATATCTCCAATCCTCGCGACTATATTATTCTCTAAATAAAAAATAAAATTTGTAAATATTTTAATTTATATTTATTATATATTATATATAATACACCTGACGCTTCTTAAGCTTGTAATCAAAATACATTCCAACAAAATGTCGGTTTTGATCGAGGAAAAAGGCCACAAACACAAAATTATCAATCTTCAGGCTGACCGGATAATTTTGTCTTTAAATTTAAACTGTCATTAATTTATATAGAGATAAACTTATTACACTTCAAAAAGATAAAATTTATCTACTTAAAAATTTATATTTTTAAATTTAATCAAGTTGGATGACTACTATATTATAATGATGTTTTTTATATAAAGTTAGTTCGACTATACAAGGGATGATTGTACGATCTTGGTCCTCATACAAAAAATAATGTAGAAGATGACACAATCATACCCCCTTTTGTTTAGGATACATACTCGTAAGAAAGAGACATCAAGCATATCAAAGGCATAATTCACAATTATACAACGAATATACATCAAATGGAGTTTAAAATTGAGCTAACGACTGACCAACCATACCAACACCCATAAGCACCTCCACCACCACCTATTGGTGACACAACGTCAGGACCATAAGAAACAAAGTTTTTTTCGAGGTTATCCCATCTCAAAGTTCAAGAAGTGCCATCAAGACGGGAAACAAAAAGGCGTTAGATCATATGATATGTAAATTTTCTAATTTTGAATTTAAAATTTTAAACATTTATAAAATTATATTTTTTAAGTTTAATTTCAAATTTTGGCAAATTTTAGGGTTAAGACATCTGCGACACTCGACCAAGCGATTTGACCAGGTTTGTTAAGTTAGCTTATTTTATTAATTTTTTATTAATTTTTGGTCCTTAAAATAGAGGACCCATTGTATGAAATTTAAAAAAATGAATTTTTCATGAATAAAAAATGTCTTTTCTTGTTAATTGTTAAGATTTAGCTACCAAAGTTTTGGAGAGAATTTAAGTGCTCACCCACTTATCAATAATAGATTACAAGTGTTGTGGCGTTGATTGTTCAGTCTAGGATTTTGTTGTGAAGCCTTTTCTTAGGGATGACATGTTCTAGGTTTATTATCGAGTTTCAGTACTAGAAATTTTATAATTCAAAATGGAATTTCTGAACGGCTTAATTCGTCCACAAATTGTCGGACGGATTGTAGACAAATTACGGAGAACACCAATTTTTCGTTCGTAACCTGTTCACAAATTTGCGGATGGAACCGAGACGAATATACGGGTCATCGCGGATTACAGACGAACTATGTACCCATCCAAAAATTACAGACGAGAACAAAGTCCATTCGCAAATTTGCGAACGACACAGTCTCTGTCCATATATTTGCGAAAGAAAGAAGGATTCGTTCGTAAATTTTCGAATGGAAAAAGGATTTGTTCGCAAATTTGTGAATGACATAAGGATTCGTCCACAATTTTACGAACGGATACGATGTCTAAAATCAGAAAATTGCATAAATTTGCACATGAGTGCTTTCCGATAGGAACCCATTTGTATCTAGGGATGTTTTAAGGACAACTCGTCAACAAATATCAGTCTTGGTGAGTAATTCATCTTTAATCGGTCCATTAATTACCAATTTAAACCACTCATATCTTCATCCGTTTCTCACACAAAATTATCATACATTCTACTCCATACAATCTTATTGTTTCTTATTAGACTGACATCATCGTCGTGATCGAATATTTTCGTTTCTAGACAATGGATATATAGAAGAGTTGATCCATAAACTTTAAATGTATCGAAGGAGTTTATAGAAGGCATTACATAGTTTATGATGATGGTGAAAATTACAAGTTTATAAATAAACGGTAAGTTGGTTTGTCCATGCGTCGAAAGCAAAAATAAAAATTTTTAACAAGAGAATCGTTTGGAATCATCTTTATTTAAGAGGTTTTACTTTGGATTATTTCATGTGGTTATGTCATAAAGAGAATTTTGCACCATGACCTAGTAATGTTCTAGACAATTTTAGTAAGAGTATTGTACAACATGAAGTGTTTGAGACATCTCAAGATGTAGAAATGAACCCTTATGTAAAAATAGTGCAACATGTATTCGGTGAAAGAACCGAGGAAAATATTGAAGAAGACTCGAATGAAGATACCATTTTTTTTTAAAATTTTAAAAAGTGCTAGATATCCACTTTATGATTGTTGTAGAATGGGTCTTTCACAATTGTCTTTGTTTACATGATTGTTGAATTTGAACACTGAAAATAATCTTCTATCAAAATTACATGGATTCTATATCACAATTAGAAAGAGATTATTTTTCTAAAGATAACAATGCAGTAGAGTCATATTATAAGAAAAAGAAGATGATGAGATCATTAAATTTATTTTCATATCAAGATATTGATGTTTATCAAGACAATTGCATATTTTTTGGAAAGAGACATCTAATTTGAGTAACTATTGATTTTATGGAAGATATCGGTTTTATTTGTCAAGGAATGGAAAATTGGTTCTATATCGTCGTTTGTGGAATTTACCAATTGCATATAAAATTAAAGGATTGTATCAATCTGAGAAGATCACAAGCGATATGAGGTGGCATGCTGAGCATTCAACTCGTGAAGGTGAAATGTGTCATCCCTCAAACGGTGAGACGTGAATACACTTTTACAACATATATCCTGATTTTGTAGCTGAGAGTCGAAATGTTTAATTAGGCCTTTGCACTAATGATTTCAATCCATTTGGGATATTTGGGAGGAATTATTCTTTGTGGCCAATTATTATTACACCGTACAATTTAGCACCTGACATGTGCATGAAAAGAGAGATTTTGCTCTTAACCATACTGATTCTCGAGCCTAATCATCCAAAAAGAAGTTTGGATATATTTCTTCAACCATTGATTGATGAATTAAAAGAATTATAGAATGGAGTTCAAGTGTACGACGTCTCGAGGCAACAAAATTTTATATTATAAGGTGCTCTTATGTGTACAATAAGTGATTTTCTAGCTTATGGTTTGTTATCTGGATTGTCAACGCATGATCGATTGACTTGTCTATATTGCATGGACGAAACATATGTTTTTTCAGTTGAAATATGGATAAAGATGACTTATTTTGATTGTCATTGTCATTTTCTTGCTATTGATGATATATTACCGATCTAAAAACGTATTGCTCATAGTAGGAGTTATATATACGTGATAACGGTAAAGTTATCATGGACGAAAAGTAACGATTATCATGTATTCATGCAAAGACAACTTCTCATACGTTTTTCTGAATTGCTAGACAAACATGCACACGAAGTAATCAGAGTTATGGTTGATTTTTTGAATCTTAATGATTAATAATTTATATATATTAATTGTTAAATATACTGATACTTTCATGTTTCAGGTATTGGCATATTTTTTTCGAGATTTATGTGTGAGAAGTTGAAGTGTATATGTGATTCGTAGACTGGAAAGTAACATAGTTACTATATTATGTAACTTGCAGAAAAATATTCCACCATCATTCTTCGATGTTATAGAGCATCTGACAGTTCATGTATCACATGAAGTCTCATTATGAGGTCCAGTTGAATTTCGTTGGATGCATGTACTTGAGAGATTTATATTTCATCCGAAGAAAACAAAAGCTCATCCAGAGGGTTTAATTATGGAACAATACGTGAATGAGGAAATATCTTTCTTCATTTATTACTACTTCGAGCCACATGTTCAAACGCGAAATAGGAATACAAACAGATATTTTTACGGTGGTGCCGCATTTTTATATCTAGCACCCGATATTCCAGATATATCTTGCAGCATTGGTTGAATGCTCGTAAGGAAAAAGATGTATGACTATCACAATGAGATCTCCACATCGTAACCCATTTTAGTTCAGAGGAATGTGCTAATGTTCCATCTCTTCCACAACAAATACGACAATCAGATTCGAGATTTTCGATTTTTATGAATCCGAATTTATTTCCGAATGTTGGATCGACTTAATATATACCATTTCCATATTATCAACAGATGCCACCACCAATTGAGGCAATGATGCATCACGAGCCAACGATGTTCACGAAGCAACAATGGAAGAAATATTATGAATGGATGAGGAAAGACATAAACTCCCTCGTTTAGACCCGAGTCATGAAAACGGCGTACAATGGTACATATCACTAAATTCAAATATAAATTTTTAAATAGTTATTAAATGTTAAGTTAACTTCATTTTGATTTGTAGGTTTGGTTATGATCAACTTTCTTGTCATATAGCAAAGACGATGAAAGCTGATTACAATTGCCCATATTATAATTGGACGTGGATCGACTTCCGATATTAAGGAATTGTGGTGTAAATATTTTGTGTTATGTTTTAATAATATTTATATTTATTAACTTTCAAATAATAGTTTGAATATATTAATCATTTAATTCTCTCAGTAAAAAAATTATTGGACTCCCGAGATTACGGGACTAGTAAAGTCTGAATTTGAATGAGTTACGAGAATTCGCTTGAAAGTTCTCATAAATGATGTCAAAAGAAATCAAGAGAAGAAAGTGATACTCGTTGGATGACGGAAAATGTCTGGGTGCAAATGTGAGCTTATTGAGATGATCCAGATTTAAGCAAAGAAGCTAGTGAGAAAGTCTATCTCATCGTTTTGATAGAGAATGATACGTGATTAGCGCACGTACAACAAGTCTTATGCCTTGCAAACATTTATAGACTTGGTAAGATTTCAATAAGTAGTCTGGTGGTGCGTGGGAAAATCTCGCAAGGTCACAACGTACCCCAGCTATCAGTACCATACAGCGCTTCGTCGCTTGAAAGGTTACCACAACCCCAACACGGTATGACGCCGGCCCAGATCCAAGTGTTGCAATACTA
Organism: Gynandropsis gynandra; assembly: GCA_036759665.1. Classification (NCBI taxonomy): domain Eukaryota; kingdom Viridiplantae; phylum Streptophyta; class Magnoliopsida; order Brassicales; family Cleomaceae; genus Gynandropsis; species Gynandropsis gynandra. The sequence goes on from CM071874.1 coordinate 22,547,813, forward strand.
ACGTCATCGACCCGATACTCCTCACGTGATAACTCTCACCAACGCGCTCGCACACGCCTTCTTCCGAAGGTTCGAGTGTGAAACCACCCGATCGAGCACACTAACACGATATTCACTCGGTTTAAACACCGAACCCAAATATCGACGTTCTCCGACCCCAACACTTGGTCGCACGTCAATTCCCTAGATCATATCTAGTCACTTATACACTCATATACTTATCATCAATTCTCATACGATAAATTTAGGGTTTTAATCCAATTCCACTTGTAACGTCTCATTTTTCCCATTATGATCCTATAAATTCTATCGTGATCATGCCTCATTTTAAAAATATAATTTCTTCCATAAATCGATCATAAATCCGAAATTAGGGTGGAGAAAATCATCACCTTAGCTTCTCGACGATTTGACGATTCTTGATATTATCGCTAACAACAACACCAATCAATCATTCCCTATTATAGATCCATTCATTCAATAAATTTCCATAATATAAATCTTCGAATTAAGGAAATAATCATAAAAATTAACTAGAGATTTACCACAATCTCGATTAGAATTCACCCACGAAGAACGCGATGAAAAATTGAAGATCCTTTTCCAATTTCTTCTTTCTCCCTTTTTCTTCTTTCTTCTTTCTTCTTTTCTTCTTTCTTCTTCCTCTCTCTCGGCGGCTCTCTCTCTCTCTAGAAGAACCGCACATTTTGTTTTTTTAACCTAATATACTATAATATATATATATATATATATGGGGTAAGTCGATTATGACTCACCCTATTATTACGGGTGTCACAATTATCCCCCACTACAAAGGAATTCGTCCTCGAATTCTATATTTGTGATTCTTACGACAGAATTGTATTCAATGAATAAAATAACCATACAACTCATCTCCAATCAACTCGAGACACTCATGTCTCATATCCTCTTCTAATTCTCATCTTTCTCCTTCCACGCCATGATGTTCCCACGCAACCTTTATTATCGGAATTTGCTTACGCCTCAACTGTTTCACTTGGTAATCCACAATGCGTATTGGACGTTCTTTATACGTTAAATATTTCCTCAAAGTGTTTGGTGGCTCAAAAAGTATCTTTCTGGTACTAATAGACACTTACGCAACAATGATACATGAAAAACATCATGTATTCCCTCTAAAGATGAGGGAAGCTCAAATCTATAGGCCACTACTCCAATTCGCTCAATCACTTTAAACGGTCCCGTGAACCTTGGTGATAGCTTGTTTACTCGACTCCCACCTGATCTCCCTCGCCTCGCTTGAATTCACAAATACACCATATCTCCAACGTTAAACTCAACATCCTTCCTTTTTAGATCAGCATAAGTCTTCTGACGATCTTGAGCCGTCTTCATTTTTATCTTAACAATTCTTATCTTTTCCATGGTCTCCTCAACAATCTCTGCTCTGAAGATAGATCTCTCCCCCACTTCAGTCCAGCACAAGGGTGTACGACATGGTCGCCCGTATAAAGCTTCATATTGTGGCATCCCAATGCTAGCATGATAGCTATTATTGGATGCGAACTCAACGAGTGGTAAATGATTCTCCCAACTACCAGGCCACTCCAACGCACATGCTCGTAATAGATCCTCAAGCATCCTTATAGTTCTCTCAGATTGTCCGTCTGTCTGTGGATGATATTCGGTGCTCATGCACAATTTGGTTCCTAACTCTTTTTGAAACGCCTGTCAAAGACGTGAGTTGAATCTCCCATCTCGATCTGAAACAATGCTTGATGGAACCCCATGCAACTTCACAATTTGTGCAATATATATCCTTGCTAGCTGATTCACATCAAAAGTCTTCTTTATCGGAATGAAATGAGCCGATTTAGTTAATTGATCCACAACCACCCAAATAGTATCTTTGCCACTTTGCGTCCTTGGAAGACCAGTCATGAAATCCATGGTAATATGGTCCCACTTCCATTCAGGGATTGGTAGACTTTGTAATTTCCCGCTCGGTACTTGTTGTTCCGCTTTAATTAATTGACACGTTGGACATTTTGCTACCCATCGAGCAATGTCCTTCTTCATCCCTGGCCATTGATAAAGCTGGCGAACATCCCGATACATCTTCGTCGATCCCGGATGAATCGAAAACTTAGATTTATGAGCTTAGCTCAAAATCTCTTCTCTGATCTCTAGATCCTGCGGTACACAAATTCGACCACTAATCATCATTAGACCATCTTCTCTGATCTGATACAACTTGTACCTCGGGTCTTGCTAATTATTACGAATCTTCTGTAACCTCTCATCGAATAATTGTGGTGTACGAATTCTACTCAATAGACCAGCCTGATTTACGGCTTGCAAACCGACACTCTCGGACTCAGTCTGCACCGCCTCTAGTCTCAAAGCACTTATCTGGCTAATCAAATCCCCGAATTCTTGCATAGCCGAAACCTCAACTCTTTTACGGCTCAACGCATCTGCAACAACATTTGCCTTCCCCGGATGGTACACGACGTCCACCTCATAGTCTGCGACAAACTCCATCCACATTCTCTGACGCAGATTCAACTCTGGTTGCGTAAATATGTACTTTAGACTCTTGTGGTCCGTAAAAATCTGTTCCTTCTCCCCATAAAGATATGCCCTCCAAATCTTTAACGCAAAGACCACAGCTGCCATCTCTATCATGACTCGGATAATTCTCTTCATACTTACATAACTGCCTTGACGCATAAGCAATCACGTGATCTCCCTGCATAAGTACACATTCTAATCTCGTCTTTGACGCATCCGTGTAGACTATGTATGGAATTCCTGGTTGTGGTAAGGCTAACACTGGGGTTTTCGTTAGCTTCTCTTTTAGTTCCTTGAAGGACTTCTCACAATCTTCATTCCAACCAAAAGGTACATCTTTTCCCGTAAGTCTCATCATTGGCTTTGCTAGACTAGCAAAGTTCATAACAAAACGTTGATAGTACCCTGTTAGTAAAAAAAACTCCTTATCTCTGTTGCATTCTTCGGTTGTTTCCAACTTACAATCGCTGACACCTTCTCAGGATCGACATAAACTCCTTCCTCCGACACGAGATATCCCAAAAATCCAACACGTCTCTTCCAAAAAATACATTTTTTCAACTTCGCAAACAATCGTTGTTCTCTGAGACGCTCTAACACTAAGCGCAAATGTTCCTCGTGTTCCTCTTGGCTCTTGGAGTAAACCAGAATGTCATCTATAAATACAATAAGAAACGATCCAAGTAGTCCCGAAACACATTGTTCATTAGCTTCACGAACGCAACAGGGGCATTAGTCAACCCAAATGGCATGACCGCAAATTCATAATGCCCATATCGAGTTCGAAATGCGAAATGCCATCTTCCTAATGTCACCTTCTGCAATTGGAATATGATGATATCCCGATGCTAAATCTATCTTTGAAAAACAAGTCGCACCTCTTAACTGATCTAATAACTCATCGATCTTCGATAGTGGGTAACGATTTTTCACAATGACTCTATTTAGAGCCCTATAATCAATGCATAGTCTGAAATTCCCATCTTTCTTCTTCACAATTAGGACTGGTGCACCCCATGGTGATGTACTAGGTCGTACAAAACCTTTCTCAAGTAGCTCATCTAATTGCTTCTTCAACTCTGCCATTTCTGCTCGTGTCATTCGATATGGAGACTTTGATATTGGAGCAGTACCCGGTTCTAGCTCAATCTCAAATGGATCCGCTCGCGTTGGTGGTAAGCCCTACAGTTCTGTGAATACATCTACAAACTCTCGCCCTACAGGAATCTCCTCGACTTGCACAGATGACCTTCTTCTTCTACCGATATGGTAGCAAGATATATATCACACCCTTGATCTAGTAATCGTTCCATACGCAACGCTGAGATGATTTGAATCCCTTGACTTGATCGAATCCCTTAACAATATGTGTTGACCATGCATAAGTGTAGGAACGCCAACTCCATCGCTCCAAACACAATGTGCGACACATATTTCAGCTCAAAAGGTTATTTGAACTTAACCCAAGGAAATCAATGCTCTAGAGATTCCTTTAGGTTTCATCTCACAAGAAAATCCCTTCACCCACCAAATATCAGAACACAATATTCAACTAAATATCTCTAATCAACATCTTGATAACTGATGTGCGTTAAGCTCAAGTAATAAACCTACACTAACGCTTCCGCAAGAATACGGATCGTGTAGTAACTAGGGTCGAAAACAAGGAATTGATGCGACTTATAAGCTATTAAACTTATGGAATAGACGTGTAAGGTGACTAAAGATGGAGTTGTGATTGAACTAAACTAAACTAAATCGATGAGATAAACTTATAGCTAAGCACCATGGGTATCGAGAGTTTGCATAATGATATAACGAAGTTCTAAAAGGATAATTGGTCTAAGGTACTATCATGAGTTCAGGGAATTCAAGTCTCCTATAGGAACTGACTGGCGTAGACTTGTCCACTATCTAGCATGCATATACCAATGTATCCATTGCGCATCTTACAT
>CM071874.1:22585286-22595944 GCA_036759665.1 Gynandropsis gynandra
TCATAGAGTCTATGGGTTTAGTTCAAGGTGTCAGCCACGAAAGTAGGGGGCAGCTTGTCTAGATCACGTGTCTATGCCTCGAGAGAGGGTAGATATCATATAAGGATCATCCGCCTTAGATAGCTTTAACTGGGATTGCATGATAGATAGGTTGATCGCTGGTTTCGGTAGTCTTGTGGTGAAACCGGTTTTCTAGGACGTTTATCTTATTGTTAGAACCCGAGTAGTTTATTTACTTTCAATATTTCATTCTTCATCCACATTCTTTCGTTAGCAAGTTTGATTCCTAGTTCGAGTTTGGGTAGTGTTGCGTAGTCTCTGTGGGATCGACACCTAAAATACTACACACGTGTCGTGCACTTGCGGGTAGTTTAGGTTATTTTATTTAACTTTGAGAATGCATTATTAAGCAACCATGCATGATCGATTCGGTGTTCCACATCGACATCTTGGAAAAATTAGCCGAGGAAGTACTTGAAGAATTTGGGAGTATGGATTCCCTAGAAAAAACTCTCTTAGATGCTAGAGAAGGATTGTATAAGGACCCAAACGAGCTGCTGAAAAATAGAAAGAAGAAGGAACCCCCCGACCGAGACTTCCGCACGACCTGAGCTAAATACGATGCAAATCAGTACATAAACAATCTCGAGACGCCGAGAAGCTACATAAAATTCCCAGCACCCATTTGGAGCATCGACAAGGCACCCAAGGTGAAGATGAAGCCTTCACAACAAGGGCTCACGCACCAACAAATTCTGAAAATTTTGAAAGAAACAAGAGATGAACGCCCAACTGGTTTCATGGAGTGCACAACTAGACTTATGGACAACACGACCAAGCTATTTGGACTGCACGACCGGGCCTCTAACTTAGGGAACAACATGACCGAGCTTAGAGAGGATATGGCTGATTGTTCAAGGAGCCCAACCGATCTATGTGCTATACTTGAACGGGCACCCTATGCACGCGACACGCTATGGACACGACGACAACGAGGACGTCCACCTGATGAGTAGTGCATCTTGGTCAGGCTCGTGACCTTAACAAGTACTTCTCGAGAGGCAACTCGAGCTTCATATCCTTTTAATATCTTTTTATTTTTCAGAATTCAACTCTTCTTGTTTTCACACGCATGCACTCTACTAGCAGCCTCGATGTATCGTACTCTCTATTTCGAATTGTGTGAATTTTTTTACAGGTTGCTCACTTCGACATCATCCACAACAAAGGAGAGACACATATATCCAGCTCCATCAACTTGGGACAGCAAAAACACACCAAGTGCAGATGTTCCTACCCTTCTTTTTTTCCCCTGAGTTTTGGCATGCGAGTCCTTCTCTTAGGTTTTCAACACCGGGACGGTGTTCCGTTCAAGTCTCGGGGTACTCTTTGAAGTGTAATGATTGTGATTAGGATTAGATGCTGAGTTCTTCGTTTTAATTTAGCATTTATGTTATTTTATTCAGGATTAGACGGACGAATATTTAGTACGAACTTTTGAACTTTAGTCATCTTTGTGCAACTTTGTTGAATCGGGAACAAAAGTCTAGGTTTGCTAAAGAAAATCTTTAGATATCGATTAATCTAGTATTTGTGCATGAACCCATAACCTATAGTTGTACTCCGCCCCTTAGGTTTCAATCTCAAGTACTTATATCTCCGAGTATACTATTCATTCTTTTATTTGCTTCTTTATCATTGTAATAGTTTCTAACTTTAATTATTTTACATTGACATGATTTCATCGATCTTGATGGTTCGGGTCTAAGTTGTGGGTTGAGACTGTTTTTCTATGTCCTAAGGGTTAGAGTCGATACACAATCACAATAGTTTAATCAAAAGAAAAAATCTGCAATGATGCAACCTCTTCACTCTTCAAAGGTTACAAGACCTTATGAGTGTGCCAATCAACAATTTGGGTCTAAGTAGAAGGCTATCCTCTTAACTTCCGATGTCCAAGAAAACGAGTGCGAATTTTCAAAGAAAATTTGCTGGAAACCATAAAAGAAGAAAAGAGAAAAGAAGAAGAAAATGTGCGTCTTTAAAAATGATATCGCACGTAGCATAGGTGAATTGTCATGGAGATCGCTTGGATGTCATCTAGGGGTTAGCGAAATGAACTTGGGTTACGTGTAGATTTGTACGGCTAGTGGCTTTCAATGGAAAGAGGTCTGAACTAAGTATGCCTAGGTCTATGTTCGTGTGAAGCATTGATATGCATGATAGCTGATTTTTTCGAAATGCTTGTGCTGGTATCCGGTTGTCGTCTAACTCTCATTGTGCTTACTTTTTAGTTTTGCTTGACGACGAGCAAAGGTTCAAGTCTGAGGGAGTTTGATAACGTCTAAATTGTTCTTGTATTTTCATCTATTTCATAGTTATTTTTATCATTTATTTGGACTCTACCGAGTATAAAGTACAATTTAGTCTTCTTCTAGCGTTTTCTCGTGTTTTATAGGAAAGGAGATATCAGGTTACAAACACCAAAAAATGTCGGGAAATCTTGGCAAAACTAGTTCAAGCTCAGCTCTACACACTCAACACCGAAGACTCCTTCGGTCACAAAAATTGAAACAATGGTCGCTGCTCACGAAAATGGAAATAGTGGCTGTTGCCTAAAAGAAAGGAAACCAACTGTTGGCCTAAAAGAAATGGAAATCGATTGCTGCCTCCACAAAATGGAAAGAGGACACAATTTTCTGCACAAGAAGAAAAGGAAAACATTGCTACACAAGAAGAAATGGAAACACAAGCCACTTGAGCAAATTGGAAACGAGTAGAGAAGAGGAAATCAACACGAAAAGGAAAGGAGGAGAGTTTAGATTCGGCCAAGAGGAGTTTGGACAGACAGATGGAGGCATGAGCTGGACGATTTGGAGCTGAAGAAGAGAAAATATATGTTTTCCTTTTGTTTTATGCTTAGCGAGTAGTTCGGTAGCTACGAGTTAGAGAGTTTTGTCAATATGTAATGAAGTCTTGTGCTTAATGCTTGGTGATTCTTAATGTTTATTCCTGTATGCAACTTGAATAAATGATTATGGTATTTGGTTGTTTTCAAAATGATTGGTTGTTCTTAATGCTTTCGCTCTTATACGCAACCTGAATGGATGATTGGAGAAGTCTAATTAATCTACGCTAGAGGATTAGAGTTTGGAACTTAGCAATAATTTAGGATCTCAATCGATTTAGACTCTATGCCAGGTCGGTCGATGAAATCTAGGGATTAGGATAGTGGTCTTAATGCATCTAGTGGATGAGATTATGCATTTAGAAGATTGGTAGTATGCACGCTAGGTAGTGGACAAGTCTACACCTGTCAATTCCTAAATTAGAGCTTTAATTCCCTAAATTCGTGATAATATCTAAGACCAATGATCTTGTTAGTACTTCATTGTTTTATTGTGCATCTCTCAAAACCTATGGTGTTGAGGTTATTGAGTTTATCCGGTTAGTTAATTAGTTTATTTTTTACTTGCATTCCAATCACCTATTGATTTTACACGTCCTACTCACTAGTTAACTAGTGTTATTGTTGCATCGATTCCCTAGTGTTCGACCCTCGTAATATGTAGAAATCACTACTAGAAATTTTTAATTTAGGGACGGAATTTCCAGATGAATTTTGATCCGTCCCTAAATTACGGACGGAAATTTCGGTCCGTCCTTAAATTTCGGACGGATTTTAATCCTTCCGTAATTTACAAACGAAATTCTTTCAGTCCCTATTTCCAGACGGATTAAGGACTACCACCAATCAGTCCCTAAATTACGGACGGATTAGGGACGGATATTTGATTTTTTAAAAAAATATTTATTTTATTTGTTATTTATTTTTATCACATTTTATTTTTCTGCAAAAAAAATCTGGACGACCTAAAAAATCCGTCCGGAAATTAAGGACTGATTTTTTATGTACGAATTTTTTTTATTTTTATATTATTTTATTTATTTATTTATTTAATTTTTTTTGAAAAAAATTCTAGACAGAAAAATATATCCGTCCGGAAATTTTTAAAAAATAATATTTAATTTTTAAAAAAAAATTAATTTCTTATATAAAAATATATAAAATTTGATTTTTTTATTTTAAAAAATTTGTAAAAAAATTTCTGGACGGTGTGGTGTCCGTCCAGAAATATTTCAAAAAAAATATTTTTTTTTATTAAAATTAAGTTTTTATTTAAAAATATAATTCTATAAAAAAATAATTTTTTTATTTCTCGAAAATTTCTAGACAGACACCTAACCGTCCGGAATTTTTTTAAAAATAAAATTAAAAAATTTTAAAATAAAAAAATTAAAAAAACCGTCCCTAATCCGTCAGGAATTAGGGACGGATTTGGGACGGATGTTTTAATCCGTTTGGAATTAGAGACGGATTAGGGACATATTATTTAATTTGTTTTGAATTAGGGACAGATTAGGGACGAATTACTTAATGTGTTTGGAAGTAGGGACGGATTATTTGAATCCGTTTGGAATTAGAGACAGAATATTTGAATGCGTCTGGAAATCTAATGTTATAAATTCATTCGTAAGGAATAAGAAGAGAAAGAAAAAGAGAATGAAGAAAGAGAAAGTGAAATAGAGAAGAAGGCATGTGAGACGACGACGGCGGAGGTGGAGGCGATGGCGATGGTGGAGGTGACGGTGGAGGTGAGGTGGCGATGGTGGCGGCGACGGAGGCGGAGACAACGATGACGGTTGATTAGGAAGCGACGATGAAGACGGAAGAAGAAGAGGTGGCGATGGAGGCGAGAGAGGATAAATGTTTTTATTTTTAATTATTTTTAATTGTTTTATTTTTTTTTTGAAAAAAAAATCCGGACAGAAAAATATATTCGTCCGGAAATTTTTTTCTAATTTTTGGAAAACATTTTCGGACAGAAAAATATATCCGTCCGGAAATTTTTTAAAAATATTTATTTTTTAAAATTTTTTAAATTTTTTTAGGGGCGACTAAATCCGTCCGGAATTTCGGACGAATTCCGAATGGAAATTAATTAGCGACGTTCATTTACGGACCGATAAAATCCGTCCGGAAAACGTCTGGAAACCATTTTCCAGATGAATTAGGGACGAATTTTGCTGTCTGGAAATTTAATTTTTCTTGTAGTTTACAGAAATATTATTCTATGTATTTATTACTTGAGATTAACCACATAAGTCTTGCACCCTATGTCATCTTATTGTCCAACTGGCAATAGGTTCTTTGTCAAGCCTTCCACGTACCAAACCTTTTGAATGGTGTGAATAAAACAATCTTTAGTTTTCACCTTGATGGTACTAATACCAGCGATATTCAAGACATGATCATTTCCCATAAACATAGATCCTCCTGAGATAGGTTCATAATCATGGAACCATTCTCTCCGAGGGGTCATATGCCATGACGCTCCTAAATCCAGAAGCCATATATTTGAGAAATTTTGTATGTCTTTAGTAACTGTGGTTACCTCGCTATACAACACTTCACCATTATGGGAATTTGCAATATTTCCTTGAGGCTTTACTGCTTTCTCTCCATTTTTATTATAATGCCAACACTGCTTCTTCAAATGACCTTTCTTTCAGTAGAAAAAGCATTTAATAACCTTCTTACTTCCTGACTTTGATTTGTCAGCATATTGACTCCCACTTTAACCATGTTCCATTGTTTTTGCGAACCTACCAACTTATCCTGCTTGTTTTTGCGCCTCCGTTCTTCTTCCAGAACAATAGTTGCAACATCGTCAAAGACTATATAGTCTGTGAGAAGATTGCTAGTCATGTTCATGATGAGTGAATCATACTAATCTGGTAAACTTTGGAGCAAGATCTCATCACACTCTTTTACATCTATTTTATAACTCATTTCAGAGAGTTTTGAAAATAACGTATTAAGAGTACTTATATGCTCTATCATGGAAGTAGATTCCGACATCCGGAGTGTGTAAAATCTTCTTTTAAGAAGATCTTGTTGTGGAATGAATTTGTCTCATATAACTTTGAGAGATACTCCCAGACCTCCTTGAGAGTCTCCAAGTCGTCTACACTATTTTGGATGTCATCGATGAGACCGATGTGCAAAGTGGCGATGATACTTTCATTGATTTTGTTCTTGTGCTCATCAACCATATCATTCAGCCTTTCCCCAATATCCGCCAAACAAGGCCCTTTCATCAGAACAACCCTCATCTTTGTTTTCCATGTCAAGAAATTATTCCCGTTGAACTTCTCTATCTCATACCGTGTTGACATTTTATAAGTATTTATCTCACTATAACCAAATCGTCGTATGAACAAATAGTATTAAATAGAGCTCAGATACCACTATTAGGATCGGAAATGGATAAATAACTATTAGGCAAAAAAGTAGAGACGAGAAAATGGAAAAGTGACACTGGATTTTACGTGATTCGGCAAAGTGCCTACGTCCATTAGCAAACAATGGAAGGGTTTTACTGACTCTTACAAAATTACAACACTTCTCTCAAACTGTAAGGAGAAAACACTAGTATTTCTCTATTACAATAAGGAAATACTCTCTCAAAGAACCAAAAGAAGAACCTTAAAAACTAGGAAAGACTTCTTTCTCTCCGTTTTTCCTTTTCTTCTTCTTGTTTTGAATTTTAGGATGGTTTTGAACTCTCCGAATACCCTCCTTATATAGGGGAAAGTTTCCGAAAAAAATCAAATGTGGGGTCCACTACTTTGAACCAAAATTCAACAAAGTCGGCAACTTTCGGTGCTTAACTTTAATTTTTTTCAAAAAGTGATTTTATCATTATTTTTTCACAAAAAAAATCGTTTTTGATCAAATAGGGCCAAATTTGCTGGTGTCTTTTAGGGCTCCATAAGCTCTTCGCCATTTCTGAAGTGTTTCCATCAAAAACTACATAAGAGCATATATGGTCGCTCTCTAACTATGCAGTTGGAGATACGTTTCTCTCTCTCAAAACAGATTAAATTAATCGTGAGAAGCCATCATGAGAGAGAAAAAATAGTAAAATGGATCCAAGAAAAGGACTCATTCCCTTTGAATGGTTGAATAATTTTTACTAGTCTGCCGCCCAGAGGCCGTCTAATAAATAAATAGAGCAAAAATACGGGAAAAGGCTCAGTTGAGCGGAGATAAAGTTTTAACTCCCATGACACTATTTGGTAGAGTCGCCCTAATGCTTGGTCAAGTGGTATGATGATAAGTCTAACATCCAATGTGTGTTATTTGCTCTTTGGTTCAAAAAAATCACTCGAGTCAAGTGGTTTCTAGTTGAATTTAGCGCCTTTAGGTCCTCTAGTTTATTTCTCTTCTCTCCTCTACTTGTACACAAATCATGTGGTTTCAATTCAGAGTCTCTTGACATCCTCGTGGAGTCATTGCCACGTCTTTTGCATCCTTAGGAGCGAGACTGATTGAGATCCATCCTGGTATGTTTTGTGTCTAATCAAAGGCCTTGTCCTCGTCACCTTGAATAGTATTGTACTAAAAGATAACCTTCCCAAGATTGAAAGGAACTCCTTCCTTGATTCAATAAAAAAGAACTGCCATGTCACTCTTCAGAGAATCAATTTTCTTTATGGCCATCCAATCTTTCTTACGGATTTTGTTGAGTAATAAAATATGTTCGTTCCAAGTTCCACTCTCATTCCTTGATAAAATCTTCACAACAAGATTTTTATGTACCAAAATTTCAAGTTTAATATCCGGTGTCTACAAATATCAATTAATAACACTAGGTGAAAATTCAAAGATGATTCCTCTTATGTATGCCTTCTGTAATGAAGGTCAACCTCATTTTGGACTAAAGTTAACATGGTTAGCGTAGAACTCATAGATCAGTTGTCTATTGTTCTACTTCACCTTAGTAATAGTTACAACCTAATTTCTATCTTGAAGTAAGCCACATATTCATGGTTCGTTCAATCACATCACATTCAGTGACGTTTCTTCCCAAATATTTCTATTTTTGAAAATTTCATACCTAAACTCACAATTTTCACTATAGAACTTATTGTTAGTTGTTGTGGTTCATGAGCTTAGTTTGAGAGTCTCATGAACATCATCTCTTCTTTGCTTCCTTTTGGTGCAAATGAAAAACAAAATGAACCGATTTTAATGTGTTTGGATGTTTATGATTCAATGGTGAAATGTGTTACGTTTTGGTGTTTTATTAAATGTTTGGCCGATGGTTTCTTGAAGGTGATACCCTCACCTCCTCCAGTATTTCATATATATCAAATTGTTCTTCCAGAAGACAAAATGACCTAGTTTACTATATCTAGATCTTAATACAAATTGTTAACTTCTAATAGCATTAAATGTTTGATCAATAATGGGATTGTAGTCGTTTTGCTCTATTTTCTTCAGTGTTTGTTCTTTGAATTCTCAAGGGAACCCTACTGGGCATCATGGGTTGTGATGGAGGCTAGGCCGCTGGATGCTTCGGGTTTCATATCAATATTTTCGTCTTGCTCTGTAATATTGATGTTGAACGGGCCTTTGTAAGCCCATGACTTCTTCGGCCAATAATAATAATCTTCATTCCCAAGCTTCGTCAAATCTTCCTTCTCTTTGAACCCTCTCTCGAACCTTCCGTCGAACCTTTGCTCAAACCCTAAGTTTTCGCCTTCGATCTTGTTTCTTGCCTGTGACTAAGGGGAATCGAATCCTTCCATCTCCCTCTTGATCCTTCTCGGTACAAACCCTAACTTCCTCTCAAATCCTTAAATCTCCTTGTTTAGAGCACCTTCGTCAGGAGGTCCGTGATCTGATTATCTTTGGTGCAATAAAACAATGTAATCCTCTTATCCCTTTCAACTTCCCTCACAACATGCACCTCGATATCAATTTGCTTTGTCTGTCTGTGTTGGACGGGATTCTTCCCTATTGTGATGGTCGAAGTGTTAACACAATAGATAGGAATATCTCCTTCCATCTCAAACCCTAACTCCTTAAACAGCCTTCTCAACCATGCAGAGTGATTCATGGTAGCACACAAAGCAGTGTACTCTGCCTCAACGGTCGATTGTGCTATCACAAGTTGCTTCTATGTTTCCCATGAAGTCACAGCGCTCCCTACAGTTAAACAAAACCCCATAGTACTCCGCATGTCCTTTTTACAACCATCCCAATCTAAATCCGAATACCCAACCAATTCTGAGTATTCCATGTGCTTAAACCATACACCATAATTTGTAGTGCCCTTAATGTATATGAATACTCTTTTTGCTTCTAACATATTTGTTTTTGTAGGTTTAGCCATGTCCCTAGACAAGTAGGAGGCGACAAACATGAGGTTTTGCCATGTTGCAGCGAGGTACAAGATTCCCCTAACCATGTCGTGGTACTGCAAAGAGTTGATAAGCTCTTCTCCTTTTCTGATATTCTTTCCAGTAGGTGTTAGGGGAATGGTAATACTCTTAGAGTGTTTCATTCCGAATTTTCCCAACAGTTGCATTGCATACTTGCTCTGGTGTAGGAAAATCTCTTCATTGTGTAGTTAATCTTGAATCATAGGAAGTACCTCAGTCTCCCTAGATCACTCATCTCAAATGCATTGTTGAGCTTAGTTTTAAGAACATTTATCCACTCCTCATTACTCCCAGTTAGGATAATATCATCCACATAGATGCATATTATTAGAATTTCAGAAACTGACCGTTGGGTGTACATAACCGCATCACAATGGCTCCTTGTGCACCCTTCAGTAAGAAAGAATGCATCAATTTTGTTGTACCAAGCCCTAGGTGCCTACTTCAACCCATAGAGTGCCTTTCTTAGTTTGTAGACCTTGTCATCGGCTCCCTCTATCTCATATCCATGAGGTTGTTCAATGAACACCTCTTCTGTGTTCTCACCATTTAGAAATGTAGATTTTACATCAATCTGATGTGATTTCCGCTTCTTTTGTACAGCTAGGGTGATAACACTGAAAGTGTATCAATTTTAGGTTAGGTTTTAGTGCCATTTTCGCATATATTTTATAGATAGATTTACATATCCGATACGATTATGAGTTACATACGTCCGTTTTGTTGGTTTTCAGGTTTTAAGGCGATAAGGCCTAAATGAGCTTAAATAGACGGATTCCTGAACAAAACCACGCACTTTGAAGGTAAATCCACTCAGAGCCAAGATCAAGCCTCATAACTCAAAGGAACACCCGAGCAACGAGCGGAAAAGTGAAAAATCAAGGTACCAAGGGTGTCCGGTCGGGCACCATGGTCAACCCGCTTGGGTAAAACCTACGGGGTTTTATCTGTACACCTTGCACGACCCGAGCACGAAGGCAATGAGATCGGGTAGCCTTACCCGATTGGGCGCTACAAGGATACCCGCTCCGGTGTTAATTCATCCCAAATATCCTCGAGAGTTTACACGACTCGGGCCGCTCAACCACACGATCGGGTGCTGATGCCCGATCGGGCATGAAGAAGAACACGACCGGGCGCGCCTCTGCACGACCGGGCAAAAGTGGTGCCTGAGCGGGTCGCGTATTTCGCAACAACCTAGATCTTGCATTCAAACGACCTAATTTATAGACCAGAAGAGATCTAGAGCAAAGGGGGCGACGTACAGGGCAAGAAAAGGCTTGGAAAACATCTGGAAAGGCTCGGGAGACGCTGGAGAAGAAGAGAGGCATTAATCCTCACATCGGTAACACGATAGGGAAGGT
>CM071874.1:22596129-22612850 GCA_036759665.1 Gynandropsis gynandra
TAGGGATATCGGATTGTAACGGATGAACAATGATTTGCGTTAATGCTTAGATCTATTGATTTTATCTTGACTATCGGTTCTACACTTGACATTATCACTCTTATACTAGTGTTGCCCGCTCAGTAACATAGGAATTCAGACTTTGCTGGAAGGTTAAAGGATGAATCCGGACCTGTTAAGTTGTAGGTTAAGTTCGGCTAATGAGAATCTGACCGGTCGGTTAGTCGACTTAGGAATTAGGATTGCGTGCATAGAGCTGCCATGGTACGGGTTAATCACTGCTGGAAGGTAGGGTTGCACGTACTCATGGTTAGGAGGTTTAGGCTCAGAAGAATCACTCCTCACCTTAGGGCATGAATTTCCCGTAGTCAAGATAATTTGATAGGATTATGATCTTTAGTTGTTTCATCCACACGATTCCCGAAATCCCGACACCCGTAGTGTTCGTCATATCCGAGTTTACCCCAACCTAGTATCGTTGTCACCACTTAGTTTAGTTTTAGATATTTAGGACTACACCTTCATCTATCTCTATTCGTCTTAGTTTAGTTTTATTCTTAGTTTTTGGCTGCTTTAGTCCCTAGAGATCGACCCTGGTACTACACGATCCGTATACTTGCGGTGAAGTGGTCTAGGAAAATATATAACTCGTGTTTCACCCACATCATAGGGCAATGAGGACTCTGACGGTGTCGTGTCTAGAGACTGGTGCAAAAGTCGTCCCATAATCCATACCAAAGGTTTGTATAAACCCTATAGCCATAAGCCTTGCCTTTAGCTTCTGTAGTTTTCCATTTGCATATGACTTAACCTTGTACAAACATTGAACTGAACTGTGATCAACTTTTGGTTTTCAGGTCTATCCACTAGCTCCCAAGTCTCATACTTGTGGATCATGTCCATCTCATCATCCATGGCTTTCCTCCAGCCTAGATCAGACACAACTTCCTCAAATGATCTTGGTTCTTCCACTATCAGGTAACATGCCTCAAAGTTCTGCACTTTTTCAATTTCAGTTAGTTCTGCTTCTTCATATATTTCACTCAATCTCCATGTTTTGTGCATGATCTTAGAGGAGGAGGATGAAGTACCACTGGACTGGCCACTGCTCAAATGGAAGGGGACTGGAGAAATCTGAGATAAGTTCCTCTCCCATTCTCAAACGCTTGAATCTCTTTGTGTAGTTGTAGAATGTGTTTGTTGTGTCGATCTAGGAACCCCAATTGATGTAGGTATAGACTTAACACCTCGTGAATCAGACTGTGTAGTCCAGTCTCAACACTTGTCTTCCTCAAAAACCATATCCCTAACAACTTCAACCTTGTTTGTTTGAAGTTTGTAGATCCTATACCCCTTACTTAGACTATTGTATCCAACAAATATGCCCACCTCTGATCTCTTATCTAGTTTTCTTTCTTTGTTGTGCAAGTATGCGCACATGGAAAATGCACCCAAAAACTCTAAGGTGGCTCACTGAAGGCCCGTGTCCACTCCACACTTCAAGTGGGGTGAAATCATCCAAGGCCTTGGTGGGTAGCATGTTCTGAAAATAGGCGGCCGTGAGGACTCCCTCAGCCCAAAACTTATTAGTTAAGTTCTTCTCATTTATCATGCTTCTGGCCATGTTTAGTAGTGTCATTTATCCTCTCAACAACACTATTTTTGCTGAGGGGAATAGCCCATTGTTAGGTCCCTTTGAATTCCCTTAGCATATAGAAATTCATTGAACTCCTTAGAGTTATACTCTCCACCCCTATTTGTACTTAGCTTCTTGATTTTCTTTCCAATTTGAGTCTCTACTTGTGCCACAAATTTCTTGAAAATGCTTAGTCAATTTGACTTAAGCCATAGGAAATAGACTCATATCATATGTGATAGGGCATCTGTGAAGGTTAATAGGTAGAGGCTCCCATCCAATGATAGGGTCTGCATTGGTCCACATAGGTCTGAATGAATTAGGTCTAGGATGATCTTCACTTTGTAGTCTGAGCTCTTAGGAAACCCATCCCTTGTTTGCTTTCCTTTCAAGAATGCTTCACATGGCTCTTGTTCCGCTTTGAATTTAGAAAATCCTCTAACCATGTCTTTTCTTTGTAGATGTTGCAGGTTATGGAGGCCTGAATGACCAACCCATAAGACATATAAGTTTTTTTGTCTCACTTACTGTCTTTGCTTGCTCCTTTATTATTTTCCATCTTAGAGGGTAGGCCTTCTTTGTTGTATGGACTTCAACTACCAAAACATCCCTTTTGTCCTTAATCTTGCAACTATCCTCAGTAAAAATGACTTGATAGCCATTCATAACCATCTGAGGTACACTTAGAAGGTTCTTGTCCAAACCAGGGACAAGATATACATCCCTGATCATCTTCCTCTCTCACTTAGTTTCAACCTCTATATCTCCCTTTCCTGTGGTAGTGAGGACTTCATCATTTCCTACTCTAATAGGTACTTTAAAATTTCTATCTGATGTGCTGAACAATTCCTATACCTTAGTCATGTTGTTTGTAGCACCACTGTCAACCTGCCATATCTCTTGGTCAAACCCTTCTGTTGCAATATAAACAACAGTAAACAAAAATTTATCCTCTTATTCTTTTCGGTTCACATGTGTGTTATTAAAATTTTTAACCCTATAGTTTCTTGAGAAGTGTCCAGACTTACCACAAATGTAACACTCCTTCCTAGTCTTAGGAGGTCTAGGGGAGCCTGTCTTGTCCTACTTGTACTTAAGTAGCATTGAGCCTCGTAGTGGTTATCTTTCTTACAAAAATCACACCATTTATTTCCTCTTCTGCTTGTAGTCACCCTTAGGATAGGGTTTCCTACTAGATTTTGTTGGAGTTTGCTCTAGAGACCAGTCATTTGGATGATTATTATTTGAGTATTTCTCATGTATCATGACATTTTCTATAAAATGACATTCTGTTGTTTCAGTTTATTTACTTTCTATGTATATAAATAGATGAAATAATATACTTAGAAATATAATTTAAGATAGTCTTAAAACATCCCTAGTCGAGCATCATTGAGAATAAGGATATCAATGTTGCATTAAGACTAGTATGTGTAAACTGAAATGAGATATCAATTTAACACATAGTACATGTTAGAGAATAATGTATTGGATGATCCCCCATGAGATTGCTACATGGATTGTTACATGAGTATCATAGAAATTATCATAGTGATTATGGTATATTTAATCCTGTGACTTGAGATCGCCAGAGATCTTAATATAAGCAATGAAATGCTTTGACACTATCAAACGTCACTCGTAAATGGGTGGACGAAGAAGTAAGTGATTGTGTATGCAATCTGTTTATGTAGTAAGATGTTGGTTGAACGAGATAAGGATTTGTCCCTCCTATATAACAGGAGTGATGTCACGAGCTCATAGATTGAATTAGATGAGTATGATACGTACCATGACTCATGTTCAATCTAGACATCAAGGAAAAAAGGATTAATATACATAAATCACGAGATTGATAATGTCGAGTCATAAACATTTTCATTGCTTAGGAAATAATGATGTGTTGCTAGACACTACTCATTATTTATGATCAACGCAATGAGAATCTATTGGGTCGTACATAAAGATAAATGGAGTTGGACATGTAAATGGGCCAATCCTAATATGAATAGGATTGAGAATAATTCGAGTCATTGGGCCAATTTTAATTGAATTGTGAATTCAATTTAATTGGACCTAATTCGGCCCATTAGAATTAATTGGGCAAAACTCTAAGTAGGGTTTTAAGTTAGGGTTAAACCATTTTCTTCCTATAAATATAGTACTTAAGCTATGTTCTCTAGGTAAAAAAACACACAAAATCAAAGGTACTCCGCCCAATATAATTTGGAGGCCGAAATCCTAATCTAGCAACTAAGGTTTTTGACTTTGTCCATATCTCCTCCGTCCGTATGGATACCGACAGAGGCAGGAGCGATTCGCTGTTGCTCGTGACTCACAGATCTAAGCTTTACGTTACACCAAGGTAGGTACTAAGAAACACTAATCAGATTTGTCTCCGAATCAGATCTCACCAAAGGGAAAACTGAGAAAAACTCTGTGTTTCTACGTGTTTTTCCTCTCGGTTTCCCTAACAGTGGTATCAAAGCCTAGTTTCAATGACCCAGATTGTCTTTCCTGTCATATACATGTATGATTTTCATTCTAAATATGTGATTTGTTTGACAAGATCCGTGATATGCATGTATACTTCAAGTAAATCTGAGTTATGCATGACTAGATCTTTGATATGCATGTTGATTTGCTAGATATATCATACGCATGATTGTTTCGTATAGATCTATGATATGTATGTAAGTTGGTTTTTGCTAGGTCTACGATATGCATGTCAATATGTATGAATCTGTGATATGCATGAAGACTTAGGAAAGTAAGAAATATGGAAAATTCACATAAAATCAAAATAATTGAATCTATGATATGCATGAAGAATCGAAAAAGTAAGAAATATGGAAAAATCACATAAAATCAGTATGATTGAATCTGTGATATGCATGAAGAATCGGGAAAGAAGATGGAAAGTGAATCTGTGATATGCATGAAAAATCTGGAAAATTCACATAAAATCGATATGATTGAATATGTGATATGCATGAAAAATCAGGAAAGTAAGAAATATGGAAAGTAAATCTGTGATATGCATGAAGAAATGAGAAGGTAAGAAACATGAAAATTCACATAAAATCGATATGATTGATTTTCGATGATTTTTTTCCATAAAGGGACCACAGTAGGCTAGCGGTTGTTAAATCCCTAAAGCAGTATCTATCGATTCTCGGTGAATCGGAATACAATGCAATATCTATAGATTCTCGGTGAATTGTGATATGTGAATGCTCATGATCAAATAAATGTTACCTAAGTCAGTTCTAACTAAGGACAAGAAGTTATATAATTATGCGCTCTTATGAGTTGGCTCCCTCTTACCTGAGAACTACTTAGTTAACACTTAAGGTTATCACTTGCATCGTAAATCATGGGATCCCATTATGTTGTTTAGACACATGATCGAGTAGTAGATTTATTCTAGGAGAAAGGATTAGCCCATGGCTATCGCGGAACCATCCTAGATTCGTTATGAATGCATTTCCCCATTTCATTTATCTATTATTTGTCTGAGCGCTTAATGACTTGTGTTTACGAATGACCATGTATATGCATGTGATAGGGATTAGGAGAAGGAATGAAAGGTGAATTCTAGTCCTAGAAGATCAGGGTTAGAACAATCGAGACAAGGTTATGAAAGTAGGGTAGTAACGGTTGAGGGATGAATCGGGGGAATCATGAATTGTAATGGGGTTTAGTTGGGGTGTCAGCCACGAAAGTAGGGGATGACTCAATCTATCCACGTTCCTATGCCTTGAGAGAGGGTAGGTTCTACATTAGAATCGTCCACCTTAAATATCTTGATATGGAATGCACGATTAGATAGATTGGAGATGGGTTTCAGAAGCTATGCGGTGAAACCGGATTCCTAGGACGATTGCCTCTTTGTTTAGAACTCATTTATCCATTGCATCATCATCATTGCATCTCATCATCCTTATTCTTTTGCAGAAAGCATTAATTCTAGTTTGATTCTTAGATCATGTTACATTAATCCTGGTGGGATCGACACCTTAATTACTACACACAAGTCTACACTTGTGGGTAGTTTAGGTTAACTTGTTTAACTTGATACACATCAAGTTTTTAGCGCCATTTTCGGGGATCAATTGTCAACACGTTTAGGATTCAGATTTAGAATCATACTTGTTTTTTATTTTCTTTTGTTTTTCTTTTCTTTTTTGCTTCTTTCTACAAATTTTTTTTACTTATCTTTCGTAAGTGCATGACCCGAACTCAAGGTAATTCAAATTTGCATCGAATTGACCTCGAGATTGAGAGAACGATTAATAAGCGAAAGAAGGGCAAGGGAGAGGAAAGAGTAGACAGGATCAATCCACGAGCAATGGAAAACCGTAATGATTTCTTGGATGGTCACGGATAGCCGCAATTACCCATCGATTATGTGGCGCAATTACAGCAACCGCAGGCTCCTCCACCACGTCATCTTCGTGATTAAGTGGTGCTATCGATAATGCCCGCTGTTGTGAGGGAACAATTCGAGATCAAGCTAGCGATGATCAACATGTTATACCAAAAACAATTCATGGACAGAAATCACGAAGACCCTCATCAACATCTACGAGACTTCCTAGAGCTTTCAAGCACATTCAAAATTCATGGAGTCTCGGAGGATACTATTTTGTTGCGTCTCTTCTCCTTCTCAATTAGGGAACTAGCGAAGACGTGGCTACAATCTCTTCCCGCTGGTTCGATCACTACATGGGACCAGCTTTAAAAGTATAGAGAGAGAGAGAGACTTTATTTGAGGAATGGGAAAGATTCAAGGACCTTTTGCAAATGTGTCCTCATCACGATCTAGAGCATGGCACGTGATCCAAACATTTTACAATGGGATCACATATGAGCATAGAACGACGTTAGACAATGCTACTCGAGGATCATTCATGGACATAAACGTTGAAGAGGCATACGAGCTTATTGAAAATCTTGTCATGAACCACACCATGTGGTCTACACCAAGAAGTATGCCAAACAAGATACGATGTCTTTACGAAGTTGATCAAAGAAGCGTGATGGGCAATGCGGTGAATGCCCTGTATTGTGCAAAATTGTGGAGAGACGGATCATATGACTTACCAATGCACAATGAAAGAAGCCATGGAACATGTGAACTATGCTCAGCAGCAAGGCATCACGTAATTCGAGAATTCATACAACCTGAATTAGAGGAATCACCCCAATCTCTCACATCGCACGACACAACCGGTGAAATTTTCGGATTTTCAACAAAGGAAGCAGCAATATCAACAACCGCAGTCACTCCAGCAAGCTCCTCAACCTCCTCAAGCTCCTTCGTCAAGCCTTGAGGTCGTGATGCTCGAAATCATCAAAGAGAAAATGCAACATCAAGGAGCAACAATCAATTCAAGCAAAATTCAATGCGGAAATGGGAGCAGCGATGAATGAAATCAAAACTCAAGTGGGGACTACGATCAACGAGCTTAAAAATCAAATAGACTCCTTGAGCACGCTTGTGAAGATGCTAGAAAACTCCATTGCGCAGCAGGCTACATCATCCTCTCGGAATCATGGAATGCTACCCGAAAAGCCCGATCTAAACCAAAGAGGGCACGTAAACGCCATCACTTTGTGCAGTGAGGATATGATCAAGAATCCGCCCAACAAATTGCAAGAGAACGTTGCTGGACATTCAGTGGAGAAAGGAGAGGGCAAAATTGCGATCATTGAAGGGTATGAGCCTGATTTAGAGAAGCCACATATTGCTCCGCTGACATACGGCCCTCCTATACCATTTCTTGGACGACTAGTGAGCAGCAAGAATTAGGAGAGCGTGATCAAATTCTTATATTTCCTCAAGCAGCTCGACATCAACATGTCGTTTGTGGAAGCGCTCCAAAAGATGCCTAAGCGAGCAAACTATCTTAAGGAGTATCTTTCCAAGGAGAAGTGCATCAAAGAGAGTGAGACAATAGCACTCGCCAAGGAATGCAGCACCATTCTCCAAAACAAGCTGCCACCGAAGTTGAAGGACCCCGGAAGCTTTCCATCCCAAGCACTGTAGGAGATATTGACATCGACAAAGCTTTGTGCGATTTGGGAGCAAGCGTGAGCATAATATCACATTCGGTCTATAAGCGGGTGAACTTCGGGAATCTTAAACCTACAAAGATGTGTCTACAGCTAGTTGATCATTCGGTAAGGTATCCGGTGGTAATTGTTGAAAAAGTTCCCACCAAGGTAGAAAGTATTTTCATACCCACTGATTTTATTGTACTCGATATCGAGGAAGATGCTAATGTACCTATTATTCTTGGTAGACCATTTTTAGCTACTGCAGGTGACAAGATAGATGTTCAACAAGGTAAGCTCTCTACGTGTCGATGATGAGAATATTGTGTTCCATTTGTTCAGCTTCAAGGAGTCATGCTATAGAGTTCATGTGCAGCACAAGTCGGAAAATGACACGTTTGATCGACTAAGTGTTTCCGATCCTTTAGAGAGATGTCTAACGAAAGTTTGCAATGCTGCAGGATTTACCGGTGGAGAAGCCAAACATTACACGAAGTTCAAGAGTGCCATTGAGGCACTGCAAGACGCTCCACATGAGAAGACACCGCATCACTCATTTCGTGGTAAAGAAGGCGTCTAAGCTTAAGCTTGAACCTCTTCCCTCATCTATTCGGCATGAGACGCGAAAGCCACCCATTCGTCTTAAGAAGCGTAGGAAAATGAGCCCTTCAACATGTATGTGCTGGATGTCTAAAGAGGACAGCCAGAAACCCTCAATCGACGATCAAAGGAGGCTGCACCAATATTTGGAAGAGAAATGAGCAACAAAGGCAATGCACAATGCGAAAGGCAACTGAGCTGAAGGATGGCACACTCTTGAACGAGGTGCAAGTGTATACCGTCATCGGTAGCTTGGGTCTAAGTAGAAGTTGAATCCATTCAAGTCCGACGTCCTAGAAGCCTAGTGTTTCGCAAAATCAATAAAAGAAGAATAAAGAAAGAAAGAAAAAACATGGAATGAAAGAATAAAGAAGGTCGAGAATAAAACAAGTATCCTCTTTGATTATGTGATTAGCATTTGTTTCAAGTCTCGTTTAGTAGAGAGAGTTGTAGTTTCTCACTAAGCTCGTCTTTGATTTAGTTTCTTAAAGGTAGCTATGGTGAACCTAATTTGAAGACTGAAAGTTATTAGGCCAAAAGTTTCTCTAACTTGTTTGATGATCGATTAGGTTTGCTTTAGCGGTATTTCTAGGGGAAAGGGGACTTCTCGACTTTTATATCTCCCACATGTTCCACGTTTACGTTTGCTTAGAGACAAGCAAGCATTCAAGTCTGGGAGATTTTGATCATCTCGTTTCCGTACACGATTCTCGCATGATTTTAGATATGTTTATGACGATAGTAGCGATATTTACATGTGATTTTGTATCCATTTTACTTGTTTTCGTGTTTTGATGTTCTTATAGGTTTTTATGCGTATTTGGTTTGTTTTGGAGCTAAAGAACATACGCGAGACAAAGTACGATCATGAGAGATTATAACGGAGCAAACGGGATGAGAAACGGGCAAGGAATGCAACACAACATGAGCAGACAAGGCGCCCCACGGGGTGGTTTCCTTAGCCCGCTCGGGCTGAACTTCCAGCAGCACTTGCTCGACTCGTGCTCACCTTCAGCACGCATGAATTGAGCCACATGAGGAGCCCGTGCAGGGTGCTTTCCTTAGCCCGTGCGGGGTGGTGTTCCAACAGGTTGTGCCCGAGTCGTGCTAACCCTTAGCACGCGCGGGTTGTTCAAGAGCAAGGGAGCCCGCGTGGATTCCCTCCCTAGAAGTTCTCTAATGGGAAATTTGTAAAAAAAGGGACCCTAAATTGAGTTCAGAAGCAAGAAAACGTAGAGGAGAACCCTAGGAGGGTACAGAGCATCCATCAATCCATTCAAGAGCCCTCTTTGACCGGAGACACAACAAGGAGTCGGAAAATGATTAGGGATCATCACTTGTTTGATACTTCTATGCTCCTTACTCTATTATTTAGGTTATGTTGTTTAGACTCATGATCGAGTAGTAGATTTTTTCTAGGAGAAGGGATTAGCCCATGGCTATCCCAAAACCATCTTTTATTCGTTTATGAATGCATTTACACGTTTCATTTATCTATTCTTTGTCTGAGCACTTAATGACTTGTGTTCACGAATGGCCACGTATATACATGTGTTAGGGATTAGGAGAAGGATTGAAAGGTGAATCATTTAATAAAGTCCATGTTTAAATGATTCTTTTCATGATACTCATATTCTGTGTATCTCTGTTTTAGGTGACCATGGCATCAAACACACATGTGTTGTCTTTGCGATCAATCCTTGAGAAGGATAAGCTGAATTGGACAAATTTCCCGGATTGGTACAGGAACTTGAGGATTGTCCTCAAACAAGAAGAGAAAATGAATGTCCTTGAAGCCTTTTACCTGAAGTACCTCCAGCAAATGCTCCAAGGGTTGATAAGGATGCCTATAAGAAGCACCTTGATGATTCCCTTGAAGTCAGCTGTCTTATGTTGTCACTCATGAACTCTGTGCTTCAGAAGCAACATAAGGAGATGGCAGCTTTCGATATGATCGAACATCTTAAGGACCTGTATCAAGAGCAGGCTAGGCAAGAGAGGTTTGAAACCTCTAAGGCTTTATTTAGATGTGTTATGGCAGATGGAACTTCTATAGGACCTCATGTACTCAAAATGATTGGGTATATTAAGAGCCTTGAGAAAATGGGTTTCCCGATGGGCCTAGAGTTGGCCACGGACTTGATTCTGCAATCGTTGCCAGAATCTTATGATCAATTCGTCATGAACTATAACATGAACGATTTTGATAAGTCTCTGGCGCAATTACTAAACATGTTAAGAACTGGTGAAGTAAACATGAAGAAGGCCAAACCCAAAGCTCTTCTGATGGTTCAGAATTAGAAGGGCGAAGGCCAAAGGCAAGAACAAAAGGGGTCAAAACCCCAAGTTCAAGTTTGGTAAAGCCTTAAAGCCTAAAGGTGGGGTGGCTAAAGAAGGTGACTGCTTCCACTGTGGTAAGACCGATCATTGGAAAGCCTTAAAAACTAAGAATATTATTTCTATTTCAAAAGACACCATATGAGATATGGATTGGAAAACGTCCTAGTATGTCTTTTATGAAGATTTGGGATGTGAGTTTTAAGTTAAACGTCAGATGTCTAACAAACTCGACCATAAATCAGACAAGTGTATTTTCATGGGGTATCCTAAAAGAACTAAAGGATACTATTTCTACAAACCCTTAGAGCACAAAGTGTTTGTTGCCCGCACATGTGTTTTTCTGGAAAGAGAGTTTCTTTCTAGAAGAACTAGTGGGAGTACTGTAGAACTTGAACAAGTTCAATAACTGCAAGAAAATGCTGCTGACAGTGAGATGGAAACTGAGCAGACACCACTAGCAGTTATGGAACCGGAACCACAATTTTGTTTAGGAACCGAAACCACAAACTGATGTGGAACCTGTTCATGAGATACAGATTGTGCGTAGGTCTATAAGATCACATCGTGCCCCATAGAGATATGGATTTCTAGTGACTCAAAATGGTGATGTAATGCCCATGGAAGATGAAGAGCCTACGACCTACCAAGGGGCCATAACAAGCACAAATTCTAAGAAATGGCTTGAGGCCATGAAATCCCAGATGGACTCCATGTATACAAACCAAGTATGGACTTTGATTGATCTACCTAAATGGGTGAGACCCATAGGTTGTAAATGTATTTTCAAGAAGAAAACCGACATGGATGGTAATGTTCATACCTATAAAAGGCGTTTGGTAACAAAAGGTTTTAAACAAGTTCATGGTATAGACTATGAGGAAACCTTTTCACTAGTTGCGGTGATCAAATCCATAAGGATTTTGCTTGTGATAGTTCCATACCAAGATTATGAAATCTGGCAAATGGATGTCTAAACAGCTTTCCTTAATGGAACTCTTCTTGAAGATGTGTACATGACACAACCTGAAAAACTCTGAGAAGCTTGCTTCAATCCATAAATTGATCGTTGTAGCTTGAAGACCTTATCAGCATTTTCTGGATCGATAAAACCTTCGGGTTGTGTCATGTACACATCTTCCAGAAGCGTTCCACTAAGAAAAGCTATTTTGACATCCATTTGCCAGATTTCATAATCTTGGTATGCAGCTATCACAAGCAAAATCCTTATGGATTTGATCATCGGGTAGGGACTTGTAATGAATCTTCGTTTGCTGGAGGAGAACCCTAGGAGGGTACATAGCATCCATTCATAAACATTTAAACGTGAACATAATGAATCTTCATTTTGATGAAGCAATCAAAGGGTTTGGTTTCATCCAAAACAAAGATGAACCTTGTGTCTACAAGAAGGTTAGTGGGAGCACCATAGTTTTTCTTGTGTTATATGTAGATGACATATTACTCATAGGAAATGATATCCCTACCCCTGCACTCTGTAAAGACTTGGCTAGGAAATTATTTTTCTATGAAGGACTTAGGTGAAGCTACCTATATACTGGGTATAAATATCTATAGAGATAGATCGAGCTGATTGGCCTAAGTCAAAGTACATACATAGACAAAGTGCTAAAACGTTTTAGCATGCAAGATTGTAAGAAAATAACTTTGCCTATGGTAAGTGGCAAGTTTCTCTCTAAACAACAATGTCCTACGACAAAAGAAGAGAGAGAACGCATGAGTAAGATTCCATATGCATCTGCTATTGGATCTATCATGTACGCCATGATATGTACACGTCCCGATATATCATATGCCTTAAGTATGACTAGTAGGCATCAAAGTGATCCCAGTGCAAGTCACTGGATTGCTGTAAAGAATATTCTTAAGTACTTAAGAAGTACTAAGAACGCATTCTTGGTATTTGGAGGTGAAGAAGAGTCCATTGTAATGGGTTACACTGATGCTAGCTTTGAAACCGACAAAGATGATTATCGATCACAATCTGGTTTTGTGTTTTGCCTACATGGTGGTATTGTGAGCTGGAAAAGTTCTAAACAAGCTACAGTTGCTGATTCTACTACAGAGACTGAGTACTTAGCGGCATCAGAAGCAGGTGAAGAGGCGATTTGGATCAAGAAGTTCATATCTGAACTTGGGATGGTTCCTAGCATAGAAGATCCTTTTGAGATGTATTGTGACAATAATGGTGCCATAGCACGGGCTAAGGAACCTAGATCACACCAAAGATCCAAACATATACTCAGACGCTTCCATCTCATTCAAGAAATCGTGGAGAGAGGAGACATTAAAATATGCAGAGTACCAACAGATGACAATGTTGCGGACCCTTTGACGAAGCCTCTGGCGCAACATAGGCATGATCTTCATACTAGATCATTAGGTATTAGAGATATACCCGATTGGTCTGATTGGTCTTAGCGCAAGTGGGAGATTGTTGGAGTATGCTCTAGAGACCAATCATTTGGATGATTATTATTTGAGTATTTATGATGTATCATGACCTTTTCTATTAAATGGCATTCTATTATTTCATTTTATTTACTTTATGTGTATATAAATAGATGAAATAATATCCTTATAAATATAATTTAAGATAGTCTTAAAACATCCCTAGTCGAGCATCATTGAGAATAAGGATATCAATGTTGCATTAAGACTAGTATGTGTAAATTGATATGAGATATCAATTTAACACATAGGTACTGTTAGAGAACAATGTAGTGGACGATCCACCATGAGATTGCTACATGGATTGTTATATGAGTATCATAGAAATTATCATAGTGATTATGGTATATATAATTCTATGACTTGAGATCGCAAGAGATCTTAACATAAACAATTGCATGCTTTGACACTATCAAACGTCACTCGTAAATGGGTGGACGAACAAGATAGTGATTGAGTATGCAATTTGTTTATGTAGTAAGATGTTGGTTGATCGAGATAAGGATTTGTCCCTCCTATATAACAAGAGTGGTGTCACGAGCTCATAGATTGAATTAGATGAGTATGATACGTTTCATGACTCATGTTCAATCTAGACATCAAGGAAAAAAGGATTAATATACATAAATCACGAGATTGATAATGTCGAGTCATAAACATTTTCATTGCTTAGGAAATAATGATGTGTTGCTAGACACCGCTCATTATTTATGATCAACGCAATGAGAATCTATTGGGTCACACACAAAGACGAATGGAGTTGGACATGTAAATGGGTCAATCCTATTATGAATAGGATTGAGAATAATTCGAGTCATTAGGGTCAATTTTAATTGAATTGTGAATTCAATTTAATTGGACCTAACTCGGCCCATTACAATTAATTGGGCGAAACCCTAAGTAGGATTTTAAGTTAGGGTTAAACCATTTTTTCCCTATAATATAGTGCTTAAGCTATGTTCTCTAGACACAGAAAACATAGAAAAGCAAAGGCACTCCGTCCAATATAATCTGGAGACCCGAAATCCTAATCTAGCAACTAGGATTTTTGACTTTGTCCAAATCTCCTTCGTCCATGTGGATACCGATAGAGGCAGGAGCGATTTGCTGCTTCTTGTGACTCACAAATCCGAGCTTTACGTTACACCAAGGCATGTACTAAGAAACATTAATCATATTTTTCTCCGAATTAGATCTCACTAAAGGGAAAACCGAGAAAAACTATGTGTTTCCGCTGCATATTTTTCCCCTCAGTTTCCCTAACACATTCTGCCTTTTTGGATAACTTAAACCCTTTGAACTTAGCATTGAATGCTCCCTCTACACTGCTTCGGTGTTTTTCATCCAATCTAGCCTCTTGTGATTGTAGAGAAATGACCAATTCACCCACTGTTAGGGTAGTTAGGTCTTTGGCCTGCTCAATAACACCCACGTAGGGTCGAACCTCTCTTGTAGTGAACATAAGATCTTAGATACTAGGGTATCTTCTCTAATATCATCTCCATAAATCTTCATTTTGTTTCCTAGTTCAGTTACTCTTTTTGCAAAGCCCATTATGCTCCCCTTTTCTCCCAAACTTGGTTTATAATAAGTTGCTCTCAACCTCTACAACTTTATCATTGTTGCTTTATGATTCCTTTGAAATCTTTCCCTTAGTAGATCCCATGCATCTTTAAAGTTCTCGCAGGTAAATAAATGAACCCCAAAGATTTCCTCTGTGATAGCACTATAGAATAGTTGTAGTGCTGTCTGATTTTTTGCTTCTAGGTCTTCCCATGCAGCTATGGCCTTTTGTTGCTCCTCAGGTGTAGTTGCAACCCACATTATAGGCATTTCCGGTAGTCCTTAATATTGATATCCCATCTCACTAAATACCAAGATGTGTGGTACTGGTTGCATCTTCTTTTCTTTATAGATCTAGAGCATTTCCTTAATTGTCTTGTTGTGCTTGGTGATGTCTTGTGCTTGTTTGCGCCGTCGTGCTTAGTTCCTAATTGTGTTGTATGCTCCCTTGAATCATGAGACGACGTGACATACTACGATCACGTACAAAAGGAAGCTCTGATACCATTTGTTAGTTGTTGTGGTTCATGAGCTTAGTTTGAGAATCTCATGAACATCATCTCTTTTTTTCTTTCTTTTGGTGCAAACGAAAAAGAAAATGAATCGGTTTGAGTGTGTTGGGGATGCTTATGATTCAATGGTGAAATGTGTTCTGTTTTGATGTATTTTTTTAAACATTTCATACCTAAACTCACCATTTTCACTATAGAACTTATGATTATAGACATTCGAAACTAAGATTCAAAAAAATTACTTGATCATCGGTGAAGTTTTGATGAGTACCCACTTTGGTTGACCTTTCTTCCCCGATCTTTCTATTTTTTGAACATTTCATACCTAACCTCACCATTTTCACTGTAGAAGTTATGAGTATAGACATTCAAAACTACGATATAAAAAAATAACTTGATCATCATTGAAATTTTGATGAGTATCCACTTTGGTCGTTCTTTGTTGTGGTCTTCAATAATATTATTCCATGTTCATTCCATTTTTCCAATTTTGAAGGTACTCTTTCGATTATATTAACTTCTTGAAGAACAATCAGCTCCACATCACGAACAATCGGCTCAATTTTCACAATCATTGGCTCCGGTTCCAGACCCGCCCATTGACGTTTAGGGAGTTTTGATTTAGTGGTTGTCTCATGCATCTGCAATTGTCTGCATATTTTTCATACTTCCTTTGGAAATTTGGAATTTTCGCATCCTTCTTTTCCGTTGCAGATTCTTCCGGGTTTCCGACTAACCCCTGTCTTCTTCATGCGTTTCCGTCGATTTTGTTTTTCAAGAACCTTCCATTTCTTCTTTGGGGGTAATTTCACTTTTGTTGGTTGTGCCTTTTATTCCTGAAGAACTAGTTTTCTTTTCGGTGGAATTTGTACTTTTTTTTGGATGAGTTTCTTGAGGAACATTTACTGGATTTCTGCAATGATTAGGTTACAAAAAGGCAAAATATAGGTTTGTCTCTCAGAAGTTAGCTGAGACGATGTAAAACTCGAATTCAAAATTTTTAAAAATAATCAGAAAATAGTTTGATTTTTAAAAATTTTCTCTCAAATGATTATAACTTCCCTAATCGTGTAACTAATAACTGCCTCTTTTTATAGGGGATTATCAATAATAGTCCTGTAGGGCTAAAGTGCTTCAAAAATACCCTTGATTGAAAAAAAAAATCAACTTCAATTTTACCTTTAAAATATTGATAATCCCATATTACCCTTGACGACAATTTTTCTTTCTCCTTTAGAGCACCTCTAATTCTCGTGCGAAAATTACTGTTCCCCCACACCACAACAGATTCGGCGAGAGTAGCTTGCAATCGGCATCAGATTCGCTGCCAATAAGTTGAAATCCTTTGTTGTCAACAAAGAAGCTTGCAATTAAGCACGTTCCGCAGAAAAACCAGGTATGTATAGTGAGTTTTTCGTGTTTCTCTTGTGTTTATTGTAATGTCAAAGGTGATAGAGTGGGTCATAGAGTCGTACGGTCGCACTGGATCACAGAGTCTCATCGAGGGGTCAAAGGGATCAAAGGTCATCGCAGGGGTCCAA
>CM071874.1:22625972-22644261 GCA_036759665.1 Gynandropsis gynandra
AAAAAAAAAAAAATCCATTGGTTCGGCCCTAGATTTAGGGCGTTTCAATCTCATTTTTTTTTTAAATTCCGAGTAACTATAATAAAACCAACTAACTTAAAAAAAAAGGAAACTGCGAAATAAGTGGGATTTATCATATAAATCCACTATAGATCTATATCTCTCTGTGTATATAAATATTCTTCTCTTTCTCCATTTTTTCTCATAATACAGAAATCCTAAAACCCAAACCCTACTGTAGATCTATAAATCTTCTTATCTTCATTTTTTCCCATAATACAGAAAGCCTAAAACCCTACTGTAGATCTGTTAGATTATGGACCTCTTCATTGAATGTCCAAGTTCATCATTATCAATAAACGCTAGTTCATGCATCAAGTTTAGTTCATGAATTAGTACAATCATTTAATTAAGTTCATGTATTTAAGTTAAGTCTACATTCATTAGAGACTTATCATTTCACATTCTAGGTGCATGTAGTAGTTTCTCTATATATACTCATGTAATCCTAAGTTGTAGAAATAACAAAATCAGAACAATTTCAAGTAAGAAGATCATTTCAATATATTCTCTTCCCTTCTCTTCTATATCCTATTCTAGTACTATTGAACAAGGCCTTAACCGGCCAACAATAACCAATCAATAGTTGTTTTTTTTTTCAACTTGTTCCCTCTAATCTCTATATGTTCGTTGTAGATTGTTGCACAAGAGCATTCAAAATACTTATAGCATTCGTGTTGCCGCAATGAGCTAAAAAATTTTCAAAATTCATACTGTTATAAGAGATCATATGTTTCATCTAGTTTAATTGAGTGCAACAACACCTTTAACGCACTGTACTCAGCCTTTGGATGTTGATAATGATGTCAATCTCTTCTTATTGTGCCGCAAAATTAAGTCATTTTATAAGAAGAAACATCCACACGTGGTACACTTTCGGTCATCTAAATTACCACCCTAGTTAGCATCACTAACATCTGTCAATTCAATTGTGCCTTTGATATATTTGATGACATACTTTGCTATTTGTAGGTGAGAATTCATTAAAATTTATTGGTGTCTAACATACATACCAATACTTAATGATAGATCAAGTCTACTTAGAGTATGATAAAGTAAACTTCCTATCACTAGATGTTGACATACGAGTATGTACAGTCCTGTAGTTGTGTAATTCAAATTGTTTGCAAGATCTCCTACATATTTGCTTTATGAGATGAATTTCCTTTGTCACTTGCTTTACCTGCAATCCAAGAAAATAATTTAGCTCTCTAAACATACTCATCTAAAATTTTAGTCATGGATTTTACGAAACAATCGACTTTTCCATGAGAAGTAGAACCAAATACAATGTCAATTCAATGATTGACATTTACCAATCGTGTCCTAGCCAACACCAATGTTGTGTTACCACCACGTTAGAAATAACAATTTTCATGCAAAATCAATTGTTTCAATGTCGTATTTTGTTGGTTTTCACATTATTTTTTAGTGATGTGGATATTCAAATCCAGTTGGTTGTTTAAGGCCTAACCTTTTTTAACGCGTCTTCAAGGGATCCACCATCCATGAACTCCAAGATGATTGAAACACCAATTTTATGATATAAAGACTGATAAGATAAGACTTTATGGAAAGTGCTTGAATTTATCTCAATTGTATATGATAACAATTGGGAATGCATTGATTTTATTACAATAAATCACTCTAAACACATTAAAAATTGACCACAAAAATATTAAACTTCTATAGCTAATTCACACTAATTTTTCTGGACCTTTTGACATTCTTTAATGGAGCAAAAAGATGTACTTTGTAATATTAATAAACGATTACTCACGTTACAATTATATTTGTCTATTACATGATAAGTCCATATTAGTGAACGTCCTTGAGGTGTTCATTAACGAGGTTAAGGGGCAATATCTAAAGTTGTGAGATTTGATGGGCAATATGATCCTAGATCGACGTAATTTTGTTAGATGGATGGAATTGGAATGAACTCACTAGCAATCCAATAGTAAAACCTATAACTCATCTTCGTGAAGAAAGGATGTCCTAAACCTAGACTACACTTGATTGAAAAATCTTATATGCAATGAACGACACCACAACACTTGTTTTCTAGTGTTGATAGTTTGTGAAAACCTCATTCTCCTCTTCTTTAAACGAATTTATCCTCATATCCAACCCCTCAATTGGGAAAACGTTAGGATTGGTGCGTTTGCAATGCACTCAAACCTCATCTCTTGGTCATACCAAATCTAGTCCCTTTACTTTATTGTGTGGTTCCTCCTCCCAAAAACCGTCTAGAAAACCCTACAATAAATTAGGAACAAAACTAGACACCTCTTTTTGTGTAAACACATTGTTAGGTTGACGTATAAGGTAATGTTCTCTCTCACACTCAAAGAAAGAAATGTTAATCTGACGAATATGCTCTCACAAGCCTCTTTATTGGTGTTTCTCAAGACCTCACGATCGTTGAGCTTCTCATATATTTCATCCCTCAGTAGTTTCTCCTTTGTGTCATGTAATTCGTAGACTTGCTGCATACAGGTGATTCGTTCTTTGCTACCTCATGTTCCTCACAACTTTCATCCACGTTTTGAAGCTCATGCTCATCCCCTTGTATAACCTCATTGTTTGGTTCTATCACATATTCGTCATCCGCTAGTACCAATATTAACCACGAGTTTGGACACTCTTTGGTGTAGTGACCTCGACCCTAACATTCGAGACGTATAATGTCACGGTTGCATACAAGGGTTTGGATACTCTTTGGTGTAGTGACCTCAGAAAAGTGCTTCATTCAATTTCTCTCACTCACTCGCATGTCTTTCACTCGACTTCACCTCTTCAATTTAGTTTAGAACTGAGAAACAAATCAAAGTGAATTTTCGACAATATCAAATAGATCTAGACATCCAAGTGAATAAGCTAATATTCACAACATATTCCTCTTATTTTTACCTAAAGACTCTTTTCATTTCTCTTACCTTCTAATTTTTGGGCCTTTTCCTTTTCTATTTTTCATCTTTTTTATTTTTTGGTTCTTTTTCCTTTTCCCTCCCTTTCTTTTTTTTTGGTTTTCATTTGTTTCTTTTTCTTTCTTATTTTCTTCTTTGCTTCCTTTTTTTCTTATTTCTTTTTTGTTTTTGTTTTTCCCTTTCTTCCTTCTAGTGGGTTTTCATTTTTTGTGTTTTCCTTTTTTTAGTAAAAATAAGAAAAACCTTAAACAAACTAAATCGAATCAAAATAACGAAAAATAGAACTAGAATAAAAGATAGAAACAAATTAGATAGGCTAACGCAATCTGATACCCACTAGCAACCTAATAGTAGAACATATAGCTTATCTTCTCGAATAAAAATATCCTTAAACCAGACTACAAATTGACTAGGGAACCTCAGACATAGCGAACAATGCCACAACACTTGTGATCTATTGTTGATAAGTCGGTGAATAACTTGGAATCACTTCAAGAGTTCGATAGCTAGATCTCTAGTATTCACAAAGAAAAGAAATCGTTAAATCATCATAATTTGGTTTAAATATCATACAATGAGTTCTCTATTTATAGGGACTGAAACATAATGAAAACGGAATAAAGTAACCTAACTTAAAAAACCTCAGTAAAATCGCTCGGTCGCGCAGTAGGATTGCTCGGTCAAGCGTCGCATAAGTCTTAACCTTAACAAAAAAAATTAAATAAATTTGACCAAGGAAAATGCTCGGGTTGAGCATTTCTTGTTCTAGTCGAGAAAAAAAATTTGCACTAGCGAAATATTGCTCGATCCTCATGTTTCTTGCTTCTTTCGGCCTCCTCTCCTTTTAAAGACTTCTTGTAGTCTTTCCTAAGTGTTCTTGTGTGTGTTCTCGTGCGGTCTTTAGCCATCCTTTCTTATCGAATTGTGTGAACACGTCTTGAAACTCCTTTGCCTTACTCCTCATTGTGTGTCCCCTAGCAAATACGTCTTGAAGCTCCCTTATCTTGTCCTTCATTGTTTGTCCTCGTAAAACTTGTGGATGATCCAATATCTCATACACATCGGGGGATGCGTTGAATATTACAATAAATATAATGACAATAATCGGATTCATTTGCGAAATTTATCGAAAGCATAAGCATATGTGGTCAATACCAGATGCCTATACACCTTAGTATGATGTTGTAGTTGAAAGGGAGAACTATTCACTAATGAAAATGGTTAGAGCATGTTGAGCCCTAACTAAATACAATTGTTGTTGTGGATGCATACCTTAAAAACATCAACATATTTGTGGAATCAGACTCCTAGTAGATTAGTCAATCATACACATTTTGAAATGTGGACATGGAGGAAATCGAGATAAAGGCACTCGCATGTTTGGGGTTGTCTAGCAAAAGAAAGGGTATTTAATCCACGTGGAGAAAATCGAGATTAAGTTCTTGTCATTGTATAGATTTTTCAGTGTATCGTTTATGCTCAATACTTTATTACGCTATTTAAATTGAATTACAAGGGCTAACTTCAAAAATACCCTGGTAGGGCTAAAACACTTCAAAAATACCTTTCCCGAAAAGAAAAAAGTTTTCACTTCAAAAATACCCAAAATTATGTTACAAATAAACTGTTAAAAAAGAACTATGTACCAAATTACATCTTCCATAATCAACGAGTAAACGTTTTTTAGACCCTTGGACCGTGCGACCCTTTTTCCCCTCCGACCCTTGTCTCCCT
Source organism: Gynandropsis gynandra (assembly GCA_036759665.1). Lineage (NCBI taxonomy): Eukaryota > Viridiplantae > Streptophyta > Magnoliopsida > Brassicales > Cleomaceae > Gynandropsis > Gynandropsis gynandra. Next base: position 22,630,697 of record CM071874.1, read on the forward strand.
TCGACCCTTGTACCTCTGTGACAACTTGGACCACTGTGACCCTTATCTCCCTTCGACCCTTGTACCTCTGTGACAACTTGGACCACTGTGACCCTTATCTCCCTTCGACCCTTGTACCTCTGCGACCCTTTGTTCCTCTGTGACCCTTGGACCCCTGCGCCCTTGTCTCCCTCGCAGGGTCAAGGGTCGCAGGGTCAAGGGTCGAACGGGTAAAAGGTTCACAAGGGACAAATGGTGCGACCCTTGTACCTCTGCGACGATGGACCCCTGCGACCCTATACGCTTTATTATTTACAAATAATATGAATAATTTTTTTAAAAATCACAATGTACAAAGTTGAATTATCCATTCCCAAAATTATATTACAAATAAATTGTTAAAAAAAGAACAAGTTGAATCAACGAGTAAACAAATTTTTTAGACCCTTGGACCGTGCGACCCTTGTACCCTCTGCGACCCTTATCTCCCTTCGAGCCTTGGATCGTGCGATCCTTGTACCCTCTGCGACCCTTGGACCCTCTGCAACCCTTATCTCCCTTCGACCCTTGTCTCCCTTCGACCCTTGTACCTCTACGACCCTTTGTCCCCTGCGACCCATGGACCCTCTGCGAACCTTATTACAATAATAGTAAATCCACAAAAATATCGATACTGACAATAATACATTCTATTGAATAATAGTAAAAAAACCAACCAAATACAAACATGAATTTTGTTGTTCAAATGAGGTTCAAAGCAATCAAAATACGACGGAATTCAATCTATGAAGATTATAGGGGCAAGCAGTAGAATCAAGAACGGTGACCAATTCGACTTTGAGGGTACAACCCACGTTAAAGCCATTATCGTGACAAAACTTTGTCCAACCCCTGGTGATGCTAGCGCCACCGCGTTTCACGGGCCTTAGATCTGCCTCCCAAATGTTTGTGTAATTGGTTATCAGCTCAACCTTACATCGTCTACCGCAAAGACCATTCAACCTCGCAAACTCTATCGGAAGTGTCTGCGATAACCGAATAAATTTACAACAACGTCAAACTAATGCATATACGGTTTGATTCGAAAAGACATAACCCTGACATCGAATAGCCGCCAGATGGAATTCGAAACGTTTTTTCAAATTTTGGTGAAAATTTCGGCGGGAATTCTGGTGAAAATGAAAAAAATGTCAAAAACTAATCAAAATTGAGGGTGGCAAGGGTCGCATATATGCGAACTCGACGAATTTTACGGGTTTATGATGATAAAATGCCAAAAACCAATCAAAACAATACATGTACAACGTCAAACTAATTAATGCCAAATAAGGGTCGCATGGGTCGCATGGTCACATATATTGATGAATAGATACAAACTCGACGAATTTACGGGTTTAAGATGATAAAATGACAAAAAACAATCAAACAATACATTTACAACGGCAAACTAATTAATTCCAAATGAGGGTCGCATGGATCGCATGGTCACATATATCGATGAATAGATGCAAACTCGATGAATTTACGGGTTTAGGATGATAAAATGAAAAAAACCAATCAAACAATACATTTAAAATGTCAAACTAATTAATTCCAAATGAGGGTCGCGTGGGTCACATGGGTCGCATGGTCGCATATATTGATGAATAGATGCGAACTCAACGAATTTACGGGTTTATGATGATAAAATGACAAAAACTAATCAAAACAATATATTTACAACGTCATCAACGGATAAAACAGATTATGACCCATGTGTACCTAGTTGAGTTGTATATAACCAATGCCTGTGTTTCAAAAGTGATAGCAGTGTTTTAAGAACTCGGCGGATGATTAAACAATACATTTAACATTTTGTTCAAATGTCGATATTATTTATATTATTATCTATATCGATTCTAAATTAGACATATACAACTCAAATATATTGACATGGGTTGTTTGGTCGCATATATGGATGAATAGATGCGAACTCGACGAATTTACGGGTTTATGATGATAAAATGCCAAAAACCAATCAAAACAATACATCAATACATTTAACATTTTGTTCAAATGTCGATATTATTTATATTATTATCTATATTGATTCTAAATTAGACATATACAACTCAAATATATTGATAATGGCATGGGTCGCTTGGTCGCATATATGGATCAATAGAGGCGAAATCGACGAATTTACTAGTTTATAATGATAAAATGACAAAAACCAATCAAAACAATACATTTACAATATCAAACTAATTAATGCCAAATGAGGGTCGCATGAAGGTCGCATGGGTCGCATGGTCGCATATATTCATGAATATATGCGAACTCGACGAATTTACAGGTTTATGATGATAAAATGCCAAAACCAATCAAAACAATACATCTACAACGCCAAACTAATTAATACCAAATGAGGGTCGCATGGGTAGCATGAGTTCACTGGACAGATAGTTCATTAGCCGAGAGTGACCCAACACCGTCACCTAAGTCATCTACTGCCATGTACTTCGTCTTCCAGCCACATTTGAAGAGTGACCCAACATCGTCACCTAAGTCACCCCCACAACTCGTCATTGACTGCATAGAGCCTGAGTCCGCCGATTACCAAAACGACAAGTCACATGGGTAGGAAGGGTCACATGGGTCGGAAAGGTCACATGGGTTGCAAGACAGGAATCTGACAGCAAAACGACAAGTCGCATGAGTCGCATAGGTCGCATGAGTCGTCCATGGGTCATATGTGGTCATATAGGGTCGCATGTGTCGGATGGACTCCTCTATTTATAAGCTCATATTTAACGAAAAATAAATGGACTCCTAAAATTCTAGAAAGACACTAAATACAAAGAATGAACAAGGTGCATGTATTAACCACATTAAAGAACCTTTTAATATAGGTCTTGAATGTGGCATTGGTAAAATAAAAAGCAAAGCTAGCACCTGGAAAAAGTAGTAGTCTGACATTGAAAAGACTAGTCGAAAGGGTCAAAATGGACAAATGGGTCGTAAGGGTCGCAAGGGTCGGAAGGATCGCAATGGTCGCAAGGGTCGAAATAGACAAATGGGTCGCAGGGGTCCACGGGTCGCAGAGGGACAAGGGTCGCAGGGGTCCTAGGGTTGACGAGGTCCCTCTGTGACCCTTTTACCTCTTTGAAAGTGTCGAAATGGACAAATGGGTCGCAGGGGTCCAAGGGTCGCAGAGGGACAAGGGTCGCAGGGGTCCTAGGGTCGAAGAGGTCCCTCTGTGACCCTTTTACCTCTTCGAAAGTGTCGAAACGGACAAATGGGTCACAATGGCCGGAAGGGTCGCAAGGGTCCCTCTGTGACCCTTGTACCTCTGCGACTGTTTGACCCTGCGACAATGTACCAAATATTTAAAAAAAATGTACCAAATGTTTACATCTACTAGTAAAAAAAAACAATGTACCAAATATCAAGTTAGTCTTCTTCGGGTTCATAGATACTTTCTTCATTACTATATATATCAGCCGTCATCTTCTCACGCATGGAAGTAACATTGTCATCGCAAATTAAGCGAAACACATTCCTCCCGTTAACGAGGCTTCTATGAATTTGTAGGAGAAAACACCACAGTCATTCCCACTTTGGTTCTATGACAGACCATTCATCTTCTCCAGAAGCCAAAGAAGGAAACCCTCCGAGAATGAGCATCTTGGGGACAGCTTTTCTTATCTTCTCAATCACCGGATCGATATGCGTTTCCTTAAGGCTCATCTTGCAGTCGTATACTGTGATGCATCGGGTTTTGAAATCCGTTTTGATGGCTACCCAGTGACATCCTACCCATCGATTTTTGTCCAATGGAATGTTTACAACCGAGACAAAACCTTCATAATCACTAATTGGTGTCTTTGTACTTCTGAATGGATACTTGGCATTCAAAAAATTACTAAGAATTTCCGGCAAAGTTTCCATATCCTCATACATCCACAGTGAGAGCGTTTGCATGAAAGCAACATGACAAACGTAATAATTCTGATTCGCGCTGGGATCCAATGTCGAGCGAGAAGACAGCTCCATCAACGCCTCGTCCAATTGCTGCCAAAAAAATTAACACACAGGAATACATATGACACAAAACTCTGTGAGACTAAGGGTTTAAAAAAACTTACATCATCTTCAAGCAATACGTTGGCCTTTAATATAATTTCCCAAAACTTTGGCCCCCGGGGAATGTCTAGCTCAGATTTCCACCACCACTCATGTCGAGGTGCCTTCAGGAACCAATATAGATTAGTCAACTTGTCACCGCTAGCGTCAATGAAGGAAGGAAATCGGTTTATCAAGCCCTTCACTAATCCCTTGGGATTCCACACAAACTCCTCTTCCCCTTTAGGTTCTTGAACCACTATTCTTGCTCTTTTCACCGGCGAAGGTTCAACATATGGCGCAGACTCCTTCGATAAGGGTCCAGCACCTGCATAAAATTTACCTCATTAAACATATGGCGACCTATGCGACCCATGCTCCCCATGCAACCAATGCGACCCATGCGACCAATGCGACCCATGCGACCTAAGCGACCCATGCGACCAATGCGACCTATGCAAACTCAAATGATCGTACTTAATTGGTTCGTTACATTGATTATGTAACACATGCGATCCATTCGACTTTAGCGACTCAGTGACACATGCGACATATGAAACCCATGCGACCCATGCGACTCTAATGACCCTGCGGCTTATGCGACCCTACGACTCTAACGACCCTACGACTTATGCGACCCTACGACTTATATGTCTCGATGGAAATTGACAATCAAATGATCTTTTCACTAAATATTACTTACTTGGTGCAACTTTCTCGGCAGCCTTTGATTTTGGATTAGGCATATGAATCTCGGCATCCCTTAGAAGGTCTCTTACGGCGTTGATGATTCTCTTCTCCAACTTCCTTTTTTCCCCTATTAATTTCTGCGACCCTACGACTCTAACGACCATACGACTTATGCGACCCTACGACTTATATGTCTCGATGGAAATTTACACTCAAATGACCTTTTCACTAAATATTACTTACTTGGTGCAACTTGCTCGGCAGCCTTTGATTTTGGATTAGGCATATGAATCTCGACATCCCTTAGAAGGTCTCTTACGGCGTTGATGATTCTCTTCTCCGACTTCCTTATTTCCCCTATTAATTTATGCTCTAGTGTCAGAGGGACTGCAGCATCAGCATCAGCATCACTCACGCTGTTGCTGCTGATTTAGCCATTTTCCTTCTCGCCAACTTCAAATCGATCCCTCTCGAGTTCGACATCACTTATTTTTTTCTTGCTATAAACTTTTAAACAGGTTTCATGTCGAAAAAATCTTATTGCTTTCTTGCTATAAACTTTTAAACAGGTTTCACGTCGAAAAATTGTTCGACTTTCTCGTTTTTAAACTTTTAAACAGGTTTCACGTCGAAAAATTGTTCGACTTTCTCGTTTTTGACAGTTTTTCATGTCGGAAAACTGCCGAACGTGGGTTTATCCATGTTCGAACATTAAGGAAAAGTTTGTCTTTTCTTTAGTTTTTTTTCGGATTTAATAATTATTTTAGGGAAGGGTATTTTTGAAGTGGTTTAGCCCTATAAGGGTATTTCTGATATTTTGCCGAATTACAATTCATATTTGTTTCTAATGCTTTATTAGCTAGCCATGTTACCATTATAATTCCGATACATTATACTCTTAGTGAGATCAAATTCATATGTTATTTATATTTTAATTATTTTTGTAATTTATGTATTGAGTAAAAGTTGGTTGTAATACGTTGAAAGGATGACGTTGTAAAATGACGTGTGACAAGCTTGAGTCAATTGATTATGATTCAAATAAAGTAAAAAATGAAGAATGTATCAAATATAAAAATCGCATGTTTACAATTGATTGATGCATCAACCATAACATACGTCAAGTGTGAGAATGTTAGAATATTTTGACCCACGTATTATTTGAGTTTTAAGTTTCGACCATTAAATTAAAGACATATATATTAAAAAATTTAAGACTAGAGAAAGATTAGAAGAGATTAACGAGAGAATAATTAAGAAAAAGGAAATACTAAATATACAAAATTAAAAAGGAAACTATTATTTCCATTAGGTGTGGACGACACATGGAGAGGGGAAAAGAAAAGTTCTTTGAGTTCTTTTCTTGGTGGACGGCGCACAAGAGGCGAAGGCATGATGGATAAGATCTAAATAATTTTAAATGGAGTAGAGTGTTTCACACATGGAGAATGATCCAAACACTATAAGTGGAGTAGAGTGTTTAACATTCCCCTTCAAGATCAAAATGATCTTAACGCCATGAGTTGATGCCTCGTTAAAAATTTACCAACTAAAACCTTGTAGAAAAAACCTTAGTGAGGGAAAAAATTACATTCACGAGTCTTGTTTTTTAAGAGATTATTCGAACTTGCAGTTGTGATAAAGATCTGAAAGGCTAATTCGGTTATGCAGGTTTGAACATATTTGGTCGTTTGTAGCTTTGGTGAAGATGTATGCCAATTGATCCGTGCTTGGGGTGTATTTGGTTATGAGTATGCCATCTAGTTGATGTGCTTAGTCCATTTATGGAAAACAAAGTTGGCTATAATATGAAGGATTGCTTGGCTATCATAGTGAAAAACCATGGCCGAGTTATCCTGATTGCTAGTCGTTCAACGATTGCTTTGATCCATACGAGTTCGCAAGTTGTGTTTGCCATGGCTTTGTACTCAAGTTTTGCACTCATTAAAGCCATGGCACTTTGATTCTTGATCATCCATGTAACCACGTTGACTCTTAAGAATGTGCAAAAGCTACTGGTGGACTTCCAATCATCCATGCCTCCAGCCTAGTCTTCATCGCAATAGCATATGACATCGGATTTTTGTTGCACTTCATCTAAATTCATTTTACTGATGATCATTTGATATGTTTGAAAATCCACTCCACCATGTCCTATTCACGTTGAATTGTAACATGCATATATTTGCTACGTGGTTCATGACGAAGCATACGTTAGGTGATGTAATCGTAAGTTATATCAATTTATCTATGGTTTGCTGATATCGTTTCATAACTTTGAAGGGTTCCATTTCTCGATGATATTTGAATTTTCGCCAATTGGTGTGTTGGAAAGTTTAGCTCTTAGTTGTGTCACCTAACAGATCAAAGCAATATTTTCTTCGAAAGAAAATAGCCCGTCGTTAGATCGAACAAGTTCAATATCGAAGAATTAATGCTTTAGCTCTCCTACATTTTTTTATATTAAATATATTCTTAAGGTAAGTTTTTCTGTTTTCAATTTCTTTATCATCATTTCTAGCAAGTCAATATGAAGAGTTTGATACCAGACACGGGGAGATTGTTTCAACCCATAAATTGACTTTTTCACCTGACACACTGTGTTGTTGTCGGATTGAGAATATCCTAGAGGAGGGTTTTTGAAGATTTATTCTTCTAGATCGCCTTGTAGAAAAGTATTATTAACATCAATCTATCACATATTTCATTTAGAATTGTAGCAACTGACAGTACAATATGTATGTTTAATGTTTCTCTGTAGTCTTCTCCGTACGTTTTTATGAAGCCCTTTTCCACCAATTTGGCTTTGCAACATTCAACCTCACCATTGCTATAGATACACTTGGAGTCAACTACCTTCTTTCCTTTGGGGAATTCGACTAAATCCCAAATTTAATTATTTTTCGGAGCTTTGATGTTCTCCAACATAGCTTAATACCATGCTGGGAGGGATCAAGCATCCTCATATGAAGTGGGTTCCTGAATGCTATCAATTTGAATCATAAAGACTTGATGTTCATTAGGTAAGTAGCAGTATAATTAGATAATGAATACATGGAAGGTAATTTAATTGATTATCATGTCTGAGCCTATTTGTTGATGGATAACAGTGCTCGGTGCTTTCTTTTTCATCAGGTTTTTTCTTTTCTTTCTTATTCTTTAATACTTCCTTGATTTGTTGGTAATTTGATTTCCTCACAAGTGGATTTGAATCTTGTTGTGATTTGATTTTGTCGCCATGGTTAACTGATAACACGTAATCCGTTGTAGATTTTATATCATTCTTAGGTCTAGTTTCGAGTAGATTTATTAGATTTCATTCATTTATCGAGTTTATTCGAGGATTTCATCTACATTTCATGTTTTGTGTAGGAAATGAAGACATGAGGAGAAACACGAGAGATTATGGCAATTTAACCCAGAAATGACAAGGTTCAACTTGTGCAAGGCCGTGGATTGAAGTGAATATTCAAACACCGAGCGAAAGGAGCGGAAACAACCATTCAAGATCTACACGCTCGGGTGGATTGGGAGTGCCCCGTCGGGCTAATTGCTACCAAACATCCTCGTAGCTTTGCACGACTCGGGCACTCAAGGAACACGACCAGGGAGGTGTGCCCGCTCGGGTGGATTTGGTGTGCCCGCTCGGGCTAATTACCATCCAACAATAGCCGTAGGTTTGCATGAATCGGGCTGAAGAGGAACATGCTCGGGCATGGGTGCCCGCTCGGGCTAATTTGAATGCACACGGTCGGGTACAAGGCCTGCACGAGCGGGTAGAAGCTGTGCCTGCTCGGGCCCTTGTTTTTCTCAACCATCTCCTAAGATTTAGAACGGCCAAACTAAGAGAAATCAGATCTACAAAAGGGAGATACGAACCAGATTGAAAAGGGAGAAGATTCAAGGACTTTAGAGGACAGATTTGGAGACAAGAAGAAGGACGGAACGAGGGATCCGAAGCATGGAGGATCTATTGAAGACATTTTCATTACTTGTACGCCACTCGAATGAATGATGTTAGAAGTCTAATAAACCAACGCCAGGGCATTAGATTTTGGAACTTAGCCATGATTTAGGGTTTAATCGGTTTAGAATCTACGCCAGGTCAATCGATTGAATCTAGGGATTAGGATAGCGGTCGTAATGCGTCTATGTATGTGAGATGCGCAATAGATATATTAGTATACGCATGCTAGATAGTGGACAAGTCTACGCCAGTCAGTTCCTATAGGAGAGCTTGAATTCCCTGAACTCGTGATAGTATCTAAGACCAATTATCTTGTTAGAACTTCGTTACATTATTGTGCGACTCTCGATACCTATGGTGTTTAGTCGTTGAATCATTCCTATCATTAGTTTAGTTTAGTTTGCATTTGCATTTCATCACTTATTGGTTTTACACATCTTATTCATTAGTCTAATAGCTTTAGAGTTGCATCAATTCCTTGTGTTCGACCCTAGTTGCTACACGATCCGTATTCTTGCGGAAGCGTTAGTCGAGATAATTTATTACTTGATATAACGTACATCATTAACTTGGAGTAGATGTACAATATACCTTAAAGAACTAGAGACATCATGTCCATTGATCATATTCCAAAGTTAAGTCCAATGATTTTGTAAATAAAAGCTTTGAGTTTCATCGAATTTGGAATCCCTTGATACATGTAACTAACGAGTCTCGAGATGATAGCATTTAAAGCCTTTTATACGGATGAGTAGCCAACAAAGATACACTTGATGCTTTTGGGCTCGAGTTCAATTCGTAATGCCACATCTAGAAACACGTAACAAATGCACCCAAATATTTTTAGGTTTTAAAGATCGGTTTTTGTGTTATTAATACTTGATAGGGAGTAGCATCATTTAAGCATTTTGTCGAAAGCCCATTGATGAGGTGACATGTTGTTATGATGGATTCTTCCTAGATTCGAATGGCCATATGTTGGTATAACATAATGGTTTGTGCAATATCCATTAGATGCATGTTTTTTTTGCGCTCGACCACTCTATTTTGTTGTGAAGTATATGGACACAAGGTTTGGTTCACGATTCTTAATCCTTTAAGATTGTGCAGAGCTGTTGGCTCGTGTACTCCCCTCAATTGTCTGACCCGAGATACTTAATTCTAGCATGAAATTGTGTTGCAACATAATCCTAAAATTTTCTAAGTACATAAAAAACACCACTTTTGGATGTTAACAAGTAAATCCATATATACTTTGATGTTTCATATATAAAAACTACAAAATATTTACTAGAGTCTCTACTTAATCTAGGTGATGTCCAAGTATCCGAGTGGATTTAAATAAAAAAAATTTGTCATATCTTGTATGAGATTCGTAAAAACAATCCTATAATGCTTTTCTAGTATGTAGATCTCACATGTTTCATGATTATATTTCACATTAGGTAACACAATTTTGCAATGTCTTTATAACATAGATGCCCTCATTGAGCAAGCCAAATTTGGAAATTCATATTACTAGTAATGTTTGAACAAACTTACAACTTGAAAATATTATTAAAACATTCTAATTCATAAAAACCATTAATGAGCAATCCTTTCCAACAACATTTTTTTCTCAATATCCAAAATCCAAAATTTGTTTTATTCGAAAAAACATACAATTTGAGCTACTTTTCTAACATATGGTAAGTTATTTGAAAAATCTAGTATATATAGGGTCGTAGTGCTTTATTAAGTGTCCTCTATTTCTTTAATTGGTATATTACTTATGTTTGTAATTTTTTACATTCTCCGGATAAGATTGAACATTATGAATTAAATTCTAGTTCTTTTTATAATGATGGATATATTTAGAGAGTAGAACAATGTTACATTGATCAGTTTGTTTACCCATGCTACACCAAGGAGAAGCTTGATTTTTCTTATGTCAGTCTTAGTTGCATAGGTGGATTCGTCAATAAGGTAAGCTTCTCCACGAGTCCTATTTTGCTTGAGATATGGAGAAAGTAGTTATCATTGCTCCTTAACATGACCCCTCTTTTTGTAATGCCCGTATTTGAGAATTTCGTGCTCAAACGTTGGATTGGCTTTATTATAATGAACTGCTTCCAAAGGAGCCCATGGAATAGGCATAATGATCATTTCTTTTTCTGAATTTGCATGCATATTTTTTAATATGACATAATATAATTTTGATGAAAAATATGATTGATGACTCTGATGTAAGATATGTCGCGAGTTTGAAGCAACTCGAACACTTGATCTTGATTGTGTCAATAATTAAAGTACCACATCTCTTTGGCCTTGGATTTCAATTAGATAATATAAAAGGAGACTAATAGTACCACATCTCTTTGACCTTAAGTTTCAATACGATAATATAAAAGAAAACTAATAGTCTTCTAATGAATAATCAAATATAAGAGAATAAAAAATTCGGATGAAAGGAGAAAAACAAATTATGTAGACATTAGAATCATGGATTCATATAAATTCCTATTTATAAAAGTTTATTTATTATATGATTCATATTGAACTTTGATTTATCAATTAAATTTTATAATTCCATGTTCAAGTTTAAACCTATATAACCAATTATATGATTCATATTAAAGTTTAAACTTATATAACCAATTCTTTAATCTTTTTGGCATAACTTGGTATTATAGTTGAGATTATCTTAAGATTAATTTAGTCGAAATATATGACTATTTAGTTTATTTTGAGTGATAGATAATCATCTCCGCTTTAATCATTTTTAAATTTGATATAAATTTTATTATTTTAAATATTTAATGTGAAACAATATCATCTATCATTCATGAAAAAAAAATTGTTTTATTGTATGCGTTAAACATGCATCCACTATCCAAAATTCAAGATTTATAATTTCCGAATATTTGCCTAATTTGTATAAAAATGAATTTGTATAACCATAGTAAAAATGTTCGAAAATTTTTGAAGTACTTTATTTTTTATTCACTTTCTAAATAATTAAATTACCAAAAAATATAAAAGTTAAATTTTATAATCCATAAAAATATAATTTCGAAATATTCTCCATTTGTCTTATGGAAACCTTTAAATTTTTAGTTTTTTAAAACAAAATATTATAATAATTCTCGAATATAAAAAATAATTATTTTTAATATATATATATATATATTTATATTTATAAATCTATCTATTATTTTATAATAATACACACTTTCATAATAATATATAAGTTATTTTGAAAATAAAATAATATATATTTATTAATTAATTTTAAAAATTTATATATTTTTTTTACAAAATGATAAATCATGTATTATTATAAAATAATAGATAAATTTATTAATAAATATATAGTTTATATATTTTTATGTTATTTTAAAAATATCAAAATATTATGATTTTTTTTCATAGCCGTAACAGGCCTATATTATCAGTTAAAACTCTAAAATTCATATATTAAAAATTAAATTTTCAAATTATAATTAGTGTTATATTTGTTGGAAGGGAGTTTTGAAAGACTATCATGCGACAATATAAAACGGATATTAAGTTGGTCATTTATCGATGGAGAACAAATAGATAAATTTTGAAAATTGATACTTTTCCAAGAAATTTTAGCATGTCGTATAGGCTTTTGTTTCTAATTTTAATAACAGGTTGAATGGTAAAAATAAAGAGATTTCATAAATTTTCCTTTGATTATATGATTAAATGGATGTAATTACAACATACAACAGAGATGCACAATTTTGGCATAAAAATGCGGAACCGGCCCACTAGCTCTCTAATCAAACGTAGCACAATAATATATTATTTTAGTGCAATTTGTCTTTAAGGATGCATGAACCTCATTTTGTGGATTATTTCTTAAATTATATATTTTACTTCTATCGGCCTTTTGTTAATTTACATACGTATCATTTTTGTCTTCTTTCCACGATAATAAAGGATCGATATTTCGGTTCGATTATATAAAATCAAACCAAACCAAACTGAATTATGATTATTGGATTCGATGTGGATATAGATAAAATAACCGATCGGATATAAAAATTAAAAAACCGAATAGATTCGGTCCGATTCGGTTATTAACCAAATAACCGTAAATAACCAATTGGTTATATAAAAAATATATTAAATATATAAATAAATGATATTTATCAAATGAATACTTATATAATATAATTAAAATTAAATATCAAATTTAAATAATATATTATATTATATTTTGTAATATATATATTAATTATTTGAAATATTTCGAATATCTCACCATATTGATAATTTTATATGATAAAATGATCAATAAAATTGAAGTAATCGAATAATAATTGAGTAAATTAGAATTCGGGTTTTATTTTGGTTATAATATTTTATTAATATAACTGAACCGATCTATGTACAACCGAACTAAACCAAACAGATTTAAATTCAATTATTTTTTTGTTATTGTTTTTTAAAACTCGAATAAGCCGTAGCTATTATATCTAAACCGAAATCCGAACCGAAATCCTAAATGGCTAGACCTAACAACAACACCATCTTTTTTATATCAATTTTTTCCTTTATTTTTCAACTTGAACCGATTGAATTTTTTTATTGTAAAATATTTAAATTCTTAAAAAGTTTTATTGTTTGGTAAATTTTACCAAAGGTAAAATCAAGTAGAAATTATAAATTTAAGGTAGATATGTTCCTTAAAATATAATTGATATGATCCCGGAGGACGCTGAAGACGCGACCAACAACAGTGAGGAGGACGCGACCCGCGGAGAGGAAGAAGAGGGAATCTCCGCGACCCGAGACGCCGCGACCCGAGACGCCA
>CM071874.1:22666471-22681969 GCA_036759665.1 Gynandropsis gynandra
TAGTATGTTCATATCTTTTGTATATGGTTATATAACTGATGTAATTATTCCTTTTGATCAATATACGAAAACCTTTCCACACTATTCACCACAAAAAAAAAAGAATAGTGACAGCCAAAGGAATCTACTACTTCTCCGCTCTTTTGATTAAGCAATTCTTCTTTCACTTCTCCATTGTTCACTAGAAGATCGCAAGCTAGCTAAGTTAACGAAATGTTCAACCACCAAAGGCATCATCATTTTGGCTGCCAATGGCGACCTAACCTATATTTCCTGTGCAGGCTTAGCATTGAAATACATAAAGGGAACAACTCGAGTATAGAATATTTGAATTTTTCAGATGGATAACCACAGTTGGTCATATATATATATATATATATATATATATATTAAATTAGTTATTTAATGTTAATATGTAATCACTATATGTCTGTATGTTGTTCACAATGCTTATAATAGTCACGCAACAAAGCAAACTATAAATAGATCAAACTAAAATAATGTGTGTAGAATTGAAATAAAGCATGATGGAAGACTATTCAAAACATAATAATACCTCCATCAAAGAACATAGCAAAAGAATAAGAAAATTGGGTGGGTCCATGAATTTAAATTCCATAGTATTCATGGTCTGTGACCATTGAGAGATCCTCGGCTTTACGGTCATTTTATAGTCAACAGTTGTAAATACATTATAAATAAAATGCACTATTAGTTTTCGTTATAACTTATAAATCTATTGATCAAATTCATACATTGAAATTTTTATTTTGTATATTCATATTGGCCCATATGCATATCAAGTCTAATGAAAATGTTTAATTTAATAAATTTTATATAAATGATAAGATAATTATATTTTAATTATCACAAATCCGCGTGTAGTGCGAATATCACCTAGTTATTTTAAAAAAGGACTTATAATAATGGATATGAATCACGATTGAACAACAAAGTATAAAATTATTAAATAAGATATATACTGTCCAAATTTAAGGAATTATTTTTCATTTACATTACTTAATAATAACATTGATCACAGAATTATATTTTACACAATTCACAAAACTACTAAACTAAACTATTAAACTATGAATTGTTTTTGGCTAGATTTTTGTAACATTATTTAATTTATATGTAACTAAAAATAAAAAAGTTATGTTTATATAAATAAATTAAACGAATAATTATATGTATTAGGAATTATTACTATTATAATTTTATTTTTAATAATGTTTAACTCATTTATTTAAAATATAATATAGTAAAATGATTTTCATAATATTAAATATATAAATATGTACTATAATATTTTCACTGTATTGCTCGAACTATTTTACATTTTATGAAACTAATTAAATAAACGATTCTATTATTTAAAAGAATAGATAATATCTCTAAATAACTTTTTAATTTTAAAAAGATATTTATTTCTAGAAATTAAATTTCAATTTATATTAGTTTTTATAACATAAACATTCATATTTGTAATCTACAAGACTTTTTTTAGTTGAAAATTTGTCTCATACAGAATTTATGTTATAAATTTAGAATAATTTTCAGATGAACGAAAATGGTTACGAACCAACGATAAAGGACATTTGAAATTAGACGATAACGAACGAAGATAACAAACGACACAAAAAATTAGAAAAGCCACCTAACAAAAAGAAAAACAACCAAAACGATATTATTTTGATTTATTAAAAAACGACCAAAACAATTATTTGATTTATATATTTTTTTGAAAAATAAGATTAATTTTTATTAATCCGACGGTCGCCGCAGCGTCTAGATCACTGGTAATTACACTTCTTTTTCTCCTTATTATTAGTCGATTAAAAGGTGAAAAGTGGATCATGCCCTAAATAGAAAAAAGGGAATCTCAATTAAGTTGACTAAGTAGGAGTAAATGAAATTTATCGTAATTAAGCAGGCACACCAATCGTAATTAGCAGCTCACGTTGCACCTCATTGTGGGTATTATTGGAAATTTCCGAAGATCAGTAATTTAATTACCATTCCATTGGAACATAACCCGAAAAATTGTTGCCCTCCATAGATATCTACACAAAGAGTAGAAATATTCTCGAAACCAAATAACCCCAAGTCATAAATCACAATAAAAACGATATACAAATTATCATTTTTAATCTATTATTATTATAATTATTAATATAATTAATATATTTTTATTATTTTTATAAATATGAATAAAAAAGTAACTGAATTTAAAATAGTGAAGTAAATCAAAGAAAAAATTGAAATTTTTTATATTATTAATATTATATTTATGTATTTAAAACAAAAAGATTAATAAATTACTCTAGATTTATATGGTTAACAAAATTGAATAAATTTTATTTCAGAAGTTATATGATCGAACTCTTTAATCTGTATTTATTTCATTTATTAAATTATTATTATTATTATTATTATTATTATTGTTATTATTGTTGTTGTTATATGTATTAGATTTTATTTTATACGCATTTAATAATATGCGATGTAAATTCCAGCAATTATTTTATAGATAAATTATTTAAAAAAACTATAAATAATTTCATATATTTTTCAGTTTTTTAATTAATTTAGCCTAATGAATTTGGTAATTATGGTATTTGGATAAAGAAAAAAATATTTATTTAAAAAAATGGAGGAGAGTATGAATAATAATTTATTAATAACTAAACTCATATTTAAATAATAATATAAAAATTATCAAAAAAATAATAGCTCTCGGAACAAATACATCGCATGTGGATGTGGGTTACTATTCTGCGTGTATAAAGAACATATCTTCACACGCCAATTCTTCACTTCGTTTCTCTTTCTCTCTCCTTTTTTCCCTATCTGATAGGGTTTCTTCGCTCTCCTCATCATCTCTATAAGCTTTGATCTTCATGTTTGTCAGTTTCGGTGATTTCAACGAAGCAGCTTTGATCGTCTTCTTTTTCGTCTTCCTCGGATCTCTCTTTTTTGCTCTCTTCCAGGGGTTTTTGCTTGAAGATTCAAGCAGTTTTTCTTTCCCCTTGAGTTCTGAGCTTCAGCCATGTCTGAGATCTTCAGTTTCGCTGGTCTGTTCCCGATCACGTCCTCTTTCTGTTGATTTTATTGCGTAATTGGATGGATCATCTTTTTGTTTGATCATTGTGGATAGCTTGTGTTATCTGTAGAAATGGAAAAGACGAGATATTCTGAGTGTTCTTTTTCCGTGCTGGATAGTTTATGGGGAGCTAGGATTATATAATCGTTATTTCTATCTAGAACGCTTAATTCCTACCTGTGGGATTTACGATGCGATAATGATAGATAGAGATGTAAGTGATGGTTTTCGAGACCAGGATGAACACTGGTCGTAGATCTTTTTTGTTTTGTGGTGACAGTCGGTTGCTGTTTAATGAAACTGTCGATTGTCATATGTTCGGTGTATCTTGTGATTTGTGGATTGTTATTTTGGATTCTGTTCTTGTTTCCTGTTTCGCATCATCTACATCGCTGTGATGATTTTTTATAGTATGATCATGTAATGCTCCAGAGTATGCAAGACAGATCTGTCTGACCTTAATGTTTATATCTCTACAGGTGAAAATGATTTTCGCCCTCGTGGTTCGGTATACCCAAACCCAAAGGAGTCTAGCCTTTTGCTATCACTTGGCAGCCTCGTCGATGTTTATTTCCTTCCTCGCAAGAGAGCACGTGTCAGTGCACCCTTGGTTCTCAGTGCTTTCGAACAAGATCCAGTTTCTATAGATGTTCTGCCAGATGATTGCCTTTTTCAGATCTTCAGGCGGTTGCCTGGGGCTCAGGAGAGGAGTGCATGTGCTTCTGTTTCGAAGCGGTGGCTTAATCTTCTGAGCAGCATCCGTCAAGATGAGCTGGATGTTATCAGCAACAAAACCATGGTCAAGGCTTCAAATGAAGATGGTAAAGATGATCTTGAGTACGATGGATACCTATCCAGGAGCTTAGAAGGGAAGAAGGCAACCGATGTCAGACTAGCTGCGATCTGTGTTGGAACTGCTGGTCGTGGGGGGCTAGGCAAACTTTCTATCCGTGGTGACAATTCTGCCAGCAGGGTTTCAGATCTTGGCCTACGGGCAATTGGATGTGGTTGTCCTTCTCTAAAAGTTCTCTCCTTGTGGAATCTGTCTACCATCAGTGATAATTGTCTCTTGGAGATTGCCAAGGGGTGCTCCCAACTCGAGAAGCTTGACTTGTGCCACTGCCCTACAATCACGGACAAGGCTTTGGTCGCGATTGCAAAGAGATGCCCGAACCTGAGCGAGCTGACAATCGAGTCCTGTTCAAAGCTAGGAAATGAGGGTCTCCAAGCTATTGCACAATTCTGCCCCAAACTGAAGTCAGTTTCAGTCAAGAACTGCCCTCTTGTGAGGGATCAAGGAATTACATCCCTGGTATCAAAGACCACCTATTCCTTGATGAAGCTAAAGCTTCAGATGCTAAACATCACTGATGTGTCCCTTGCCGTTGTTGGTCACTACGGCATATCGCTCACTGATCTAGTACTCTCTGGATTGCCAAACGTGAGTGAGAAAGGATTCTGGGTCATGGGTAATGGTGTCGGTCTGCAGAAAATGAATTCCTTAACCATAAAATCCTGCCCGGGATTAAGTGACATGGGTCTTGAAGCTGTTGGGAAGGGCAGTCCGAACCTGAAGAAGTTGTTCCTGAGTAAATGCCTGTTGTTATCCGACAATGGGTTAATCTGTTTTGCCAAAGCTTCATTATCAGTGGAGAGCCTCCATCTTGAAGAGTGCCATAGAGTTACCCAATTTGGGGTTTTTGGGTCCCTTCTGAACTGCGCCAAGCTGAAGGCTTTCTCTCTGGTGAACTGTTTGGGCGTTAGAGACCTCAGCACGGGATTGCCCCTGTCATCACCTTGCAAAACCCTGCGCTCGCTGTCTATTCGCAACTGCCCTGGGTTTGGAGATGCCAACCTGGCTACCCTAGGTAAGTTGTGCTCACAGCTTGAGGATGTTGTGCTCTGTGGTCTCAACGGGATAACGGATTATGGGATTCTGCATCTACTTCAGAACTCCCAGCTTAGTCTCGTTAAGGTCAACCTCAGCGGTTGTTCCAATTTGACCGACAGAGTGGTCTCTGCTATCTCTGTTCAGTGCGGTTGGACTCTTGAAGCCTTGAACCTCGAGGGATGCACTAAGATCACGGACGCAAGCCTGGTTTCAATTGGCAAGAACTGCCAGATCCTCAGCGACTTGGATATATCAAACTGCCCAATCACCGATCTTGGGATCCAAGCCTTAGCTTCTTCCAATGAGCTCAGTCTTCAGATCCTTTCCTTCGCAGGTTGCTCTATGGTCTCAGATAAGAGCGTGCCTGCCCTCAGGAAGTTGGGTAGAACCCTTTTGGGATTGAACATGCAGCAATGTCGATCGTTATCCAGCGCGACCATTGACCTCCTGATCGAGCAGCTTTGGAGGTGCGACATCCTCTACTGAATTGATCGCATAGGTTTAGAACTGAACAGATATCCACCAGTTAGTGACAACACGCAATTTCCATCAAAGTATGACTCGAAGGTTTGTTAGTCAGGTTCTCATGCAGTCTTTGTCCAGTTTCTTTTTGCCAATCGTCCTGGCTTTTTCAGTCTGTCCCTTTTTCTAAGTAGGCACAGGTCCTCCGATTTTTATAAACATGCCAATTTTTGCAGAGTTTCCTATAAACTGGGAACTCTGTTTATATCCCCATCGGTTAGGCCAAGTTTACTTGAGAATTCTTACTCTTGTCAGTCCTCGTTATTTGTCTTTTACGAGACTTATCTCGTGTCGTTTGCTCAGATGTCTAGGTGGATTGGGTCTTGTTTTTGCCCGAAGGGGTTATGCGTGAGTTCGATGGAATGTTTGGGTGTCAGGGAGATCAAAATATGACATCTTTGGTTGGTTTGGAGGTTTGCTTTTGGCTTCTTTTTTTTTTTTTTGCAGAAGTTCATCAATGGTGTGGCTTTTGCTGTGACAACTCATTGTATCTTTGAGTTGTTTTTTCCCTGTTTAGTTTTTGCCAAAGCCCTCTCCTTTTTCTTTTTTGGCCCAGATGTTGTGTGATGACCTCATTGACCCCGACCAAAAAACAAACGCGTACCTTCGGGATGATAGTCTTTGCGTATGAATAAATCCCATTTTGTTGTATATATATGTGAGTGCCTATGTGTTTATGTGAGATTATAAAGTTTGTATTTCTATTTTCCAAGCTTAGGTTCTGAAGATTGAAATTAAATTCAGAAGGCTCAATTTGGTTTAGTTCTATCCAATAAGATGTCATATTTATACAAGAAATAATAGCCTAAAACAATTTTTCAAAATTTTTTAATTGTTTAATATGTTATAATAATACATTATTTTGTATTTTTTTAAATCAATACGTATATTATAACGTAATTAAATGATTTCAATTTCGTTGAACAGTCTGATTGTATATAAATAATTTTAAAATTTACGCAAATTTAATCAGATCGAGTTATATAATTAGAATTCTTTTATATATGGTTTCCTTCATAGAGGACCGAAGAATCTACTCGGCAGTAATATCGTTATTATGTACCATTGTGAATGTGAGTGCAAATAATATAGAAGCTATCATCATCATCATCATCTAATGATGGACCGTTATATTATACATTCCATAATACCATAACTGGATTTGATTAGCTGTCTCCACCCATCTGACCTTACCTTCCGACACAGACAGCTCTTCTTCCAATTATTACGGAAGTCTGATAATGTTTAGATCGGAAATCAAGCAGATTCTATAACTCTTTAAAGTATCCAATTTCTAAATCTTTAAATTATAATGTTAATATTTAATAATTTTTTTTGCTAATTTTATTTTGTTTAATGCTATTCAATCAAATTCTATACATATTTCAAGCATGTTTTCTTGTAATCATGAAACTCCACAGCTATTACCATATAATCAGGTTTAATCATATATGATCTACAAACTGTATAAATTAGAAATAAATTGTACACATGCAAAGTGTAGCATGACTTCAAATTGAAGTATATTATTGTGATAATTGATGGGATTAAAAAGTTGTATTGAATATGTAGATTTTGATACTTACAATTTGGAATTAGTAGGAAAAAGAAAACATATGAGTTCGTGGATTTTTCTGACGAATTGGTTTGATTTAAATGATCATGAGACTAATTTCTCTTGTTTAGATACCTTTCCGGTCCAAAATTTTTGTATTTTAATAAATTCATAAATTATTAAGAATTCATAATACTAGGTGAATAGTTTAAATATATTCAAGATATTTAATAATATATTCATGTGATTACATGACAAATATATGCTCTCGAACGTATATACACATATGTTCGTGATGAACCTTGGAGCATGATTTGGCATCATGGGTATATTATTGTAAGTATATAAAACACAATAATAAACAAGTGCGTTTAAATACAATATGTTTTTTCACAAATGCACTTTTATTCACAAAATAAGCACACTTTTCTTATACATATATCCAAATTAATTCATCAATTTAGTAATTTGAAGAGTTTATACATAATAATGAAATTAATATATTAGTTTATTTATTATTTTAAAAATAACATATTAGTTCATTAGTTCATTATTATTCTAAAGGAATAGACAAATTAATAAATAGATATATTAAAATATAATTCAAGTATTTTTTTTTCAAAATTATTATGAGACATTCTTACTAAATTAATTATATTTTAAAACTTATCAATATGTTGGTTTGTCATAAGAGTGATATTTTCTCTGGATATAATTAATGTGTAGACTTTCGTTCGGGATGACACAACAACTCATCGACTTTCAAAACTATCGAGATACGAAAACGATCATCCTCAATAGCCTGTCAATGTTGGAAAAAGAATGATGTCAAATGGTGTTGCAGTGACATAGATGGAATGGTGGGAGAGATGGGACCGACAATGAATTGCGTGTGTGTGAACCACTCAGAGTGTCCAAATTTTCCACATGACTCAAAGTCTGTGAAGAGAAAGAATTACCCGAATTATGATCATATGATCATCGAGATATACTATGTTCAAATGAGAAAATAATTAACCAATCCCAATTCCAACCGTAAACTAATCGTAAACCAAGCCGAATACCAACTCTATACCAACCCAAACTAAATTGACGATAAACCGATCGAACCAATTTAAACCAACCAAAATTCATACCTAAACCAAACCCTAAACCAACCATTATTCATACATACACCAAACCCCGAACTAAGGAAAATTTATACCAAACTCAACCCTAAATCGATCCAAACTAAACAACACCCTAACCGAACCCTAAACTAAATCTAATCGCACCTAAATCATCACAAATCAAATCAAAATGAACGCAAATAAAATATAATCAAATCTAAATCTTTAAAACTCATCGAAAGTAATATATTAAAACTAATAATTTATAGTAACCTAAATAAATCCAAGTTCCTTTACATCCTACCTATGCAAAATACTGTATATATCAAACATTAATCAAACTAAACGAAGATAACTAAAGTTTGCAATACACCTTCTAACAATGGTGAAATTGGTGAGAAACACAATAAAAAGACAAGTGGCTAAGATTGGCGAAAGATAGGGAAATGTGACGATAGAAAGTATTTTTGTGAAAGTTCCGAAAATGAAAGAGGATGAAGCAACAATTTGAGTTTATGAACTAGAACAACACAATTGTGTTGCAGCCACATTATAACAGCCTACACAATTAGGTCAATAAGGCAATCATGACGAGGTTTCACATCACATAAAAAAATAATATGAATTTATATTGATGTTTTATTGTTAGATAGGTTGAAAATAGGAATGAAACCCCTAGTAGCTTAAGGAAACCTATAACTTGTTCATCGGAAGGTGATGTCCAATAGCATTTTCACACTTTTGACAACCCAAAATTCGTTTTTTACTCTCCTCTTGCACCTCTTTGTGCCTAGAGTCCTTCCAAATTTATAGAAAAGCTTCCTATACTAAAAATATTCAAAATCACAGGTTTTTAGGGAGTTTTATAAATTGTTCCGTCGAGCTGGTCAACTGCTCGACCGAGCACTTGGTTATTATCAGGTTTCCACTGGACTTTTTAGAGCACTCGGTTTCAAAGTGATCAACGAGCGTTTTGGTGCTCGGGCCAAATGTTTTGACTGTTTCTTCTTAGGATGCTCGTTTTCATGCTAAATATCGACATGTTTCTCCATTAAATTCTCCATAGTCCATATTACCCAAAAGATCACAAAATGACCTAAAAATATATAAAAAGGAAGTAAAACAAACCGAAAAGAAATAGAAACATACGAAAAAATTATAGATAAAATCAATGTGACCACCTACTTCATTTGAGGAAGCTCTATTCATCCTAGCATGAAAACAAGTTATGGAGAAGGCAATTAAAATCTTGAAAAGAACAAAACCTGAGATTTCATAGAAATGAAAAGCCATATTGGTGGCAAAAGGCTTCACACAAACATACAAAGAAGACTACACACAAGCATTTGTGCCAGTAGCAATGTTGCACACGACGTATTCTATTGCCAGTTGGTACAAAATTTAAATGGAATATGTGATAACAAGATGTCAAGAATGCGTCCTACAAGGCGATATGGAGGAAGAAATCTTCATGAAACCTCCTCTAGGATATACCCAACTTGACAACAACATGGTGTGTTGAAGAAGTCAATTTACAGGTTGAATCAATCTCCCAATGTCATCAAACTTTTAGTAATGCTTCAGAAGAATTTGGTTACCATAAGTGTGAAGTCGATGATTTTCTTTTTCCAATTCAGTGAGAATCAGTAACTAATTTCATTTAGTTTATGTAGATAATAATATTATTATGGGGAATGATGATAAATGAATTGAAAACACTAAAACATACCTTAATAAAAACTTTGATATCAAGGAATTACGAGAGCATGGGTATTGAATTTCTTTCTACTAACAATGAGCTATTTCTCTCTCAAAGAAGATATGATATTGACACCAAATGATGAAATTTTCAAAGATCACCGACAATGGGAACCCTCCAAAGATGTGTAACAATATTGGTGAATCATAGATAAGTTGATATATCTTACAATTATGTGACCTGATATTAGATTTGCTGTCTACCAAGTTAGCAATATATGCATGATCCAACTCAACGTGAATGGAATATGGTGGAGTGGATTCTAAAATACATCAAATGATCACCAAACAAATGAATTCAAATGAAGTGCAACAAAAACCTCGATATCATAGGCTACTGTGATACGAATTAGGCTAGAGACAAGGATGATTGAAAGTACCATATTATTTTTTAAAAATTTTAGGAGGCAACATGGTTACATGGAAGAAGAAGAAGCAAAGTTTTGTGGCCGTATCGAGTACATAAGCTGGATATAGAGCCATGGAAAACACAATTTCTGAACTAGTCTGGATAAAAGCAATTCTTGAAGGACTAGGGATCAAGATCTCTTGGCCCATGGTTCTCCATTGTAACAATTAAGTCGCCTTTCATATCGCATCTAACTTCCTCTTCCATGAACAGACCAAACAAATAGAGGTGGATTGCCACTTCATCTGAGGAAAAAATCCAAAACAGCATAAGCACCACCACAGACACTCCAAGCACAAATCAACTAGCAAACGTTCTCTCCAAAGGTATAAGAGATTGAATATGTTTAGACTTGCATCAAATAATTTTCCTTGGATATCTTCAACAAAACTACAAGCTCGAACGATCTCTCAAAATACATGAATCGTGAGTGTACTGTTTGCCTTCATAAAGGTTTTATCCCATAGGGTTTTATCTGGTAAGATTTTAACAAGGCATTACCTTATGATGTTAAGAATATTTCAAGCTTGAGGGGAAAGTATTTGGATCATTCTTCATGTGGTAAACATTTTACTCCACTTACAATGTTTCTTCTCTTATGTGCCGCCAACTAAGAAAAGGAAACAAAGAAGTTTCCTTTTCTCCTTTCCCTGTGTCATCCATTCCTTATGGAAATAAGAGAATTTCCTTTTCTAATTTATAAATTATGTATATATTTAGTATTTTCTTCTTGTAATTAGTTTACTTTACTAGTATTTTCATTTATCATTTGTATCATATTATAAAATGGAAATATCCTATCTATATATACATGTAATGGATGAAAATAGTATTATTTTAAGATCATAATTGAGTTACTAATTCTTTTATTCTCTCTTGCATTTTCTCTTTTATTCTCTTGTTAATCTCTTTTAATCTTTCTCTACTATTAAGCTCTCTAAAAGTAAACTAAATTTTGATGCTACAAATGTATAATGTAACAATGATGATCTAGTCCCTTTAAGTCTAGTTACTAAGATACTTTCTATTTTTCCCTGTTCCTTTCTTTTTTTTCTTATTTCCTTTTCTTTTATTACTTTTTGAGTTTTTTTTCCTTTTGTTTTCATTCTTCCTTTTTCTCATTTCTTTTTGTTTAGGTTGATCCTACAACGACAAGAATAAAAATAAACTTAAACTAAGATAGATAGATAGATAGTTTAAAGCAAGAACAGTACTTTGATACCACTTGATATAAAGCTAGACGATATTCTATCGTTAGATGGGACGAAAATAGGAATAAAACCCCTTATAGTTCCATAAGAGAATCTGAAACTTGTGCTTTAGAAGATGAATGCCCTAAACCCTCTTATAACTTGACTAGTGAACCTTAGACACAACAAATGATGCTACCATACTTATGATAAAGCATTTATAAGTTGGTTAAACACTATCTAAGTATCACTCCAAGTGTTCTCAAACTAAATCTCTCAAGAATTAATGAAGAAAAATACTTCTCTCAACAATCAAGTTTAGTTAAAATGTAATATAATAGGTGCCTTATTTATAAGGAACAAAACATAACTAAAACTAGTTCAAATAAGTAAATAAATAAATAAAAACACAAGGTAACTGCTGGGTCAAGCGCCACATAAGACATTGAATCTAAAATCCAGAATGCGCTTAGTTGCACAACTAATCTGCTCGATCAAGTCGTGATGGACCCTCAATCAAACGGTTTGTATTCATGCCAAGTGGTCCATTTTGTTAGAGTGCTCTTCAATACAGATAAATCTCCCGGGTTGATCAATTTCTAGCTCAAACTAAGCGCCTTCGGTTACTCCAACTCCTTGCTCTACTTGGCTTCCTTTACTTGAAGATTGGTCATGTTGTCTTGCCTCAGTGCTTCTTATGTCCTTGTGGAGCCATTTCCCATCCTTCAACATTCATGTATGTAAGCACAATCCGAAGCTTCTTTGCCCTTACCCTCATGATCGGTCTTCTTATGATTTGTGGTAGATCGAAGACCTCATTCTCATCATCACAACCATGCTTACGTTAGTGTGTTATAGTTTCCAACACATTTGTGTTAAACTTTTTAAAAACAACATTTCTAACGCAATTTCGTTCACACATTAGACGAATCTGTATCATACATACAATAAGGACACAAAAGATGTTGTGTGTGCTCCAACTACACAATACCTGATAAGTAAAAAATAGATTATTTTCCACATCAATACTACTTTATGTGAAAATTTTCTTTTTTGAAACATCATATGCTTCAACATCGTATTCCAACATATAATTAACTCATCATTCAATGGTTGAAAACTATATCAAATTTTTAGATGAGATATGAGAATACAAAAAAGAAAGAATTCCCTTTTCAAACACTTCGATTCTTGGAAATTATATAGTGACACAATTATGGGTCATAACAAATATTGGTTTTGAGATGATCCATATGGTGCAAAACCATTTGTGCATAAATCTTGGTAAATATTTTGCTACACCAAGTTGCTCATAAAATGTATTAGTTTTAGCAATTGAAAATTCTTCATTCATGTTTCCACGATTAATAATCTAAAAAAACAAATCCTTAATCATTTCCATACCATGATGAGTACGATCGTCAAAACTACTTTCATTCGTAATCGATGTGTAATTATAAATATTATTTGATTGTAAAACATGCCTATAAATTTCCATTATACTCTTACTTTTTATATGATAAACCCAAAGTACTAGTTTTCCACAAAACCTTTCTAATATAGGTGTTTTAACGCTACTTCTAGGATTTTTATTTTATTCCTACACCTACAACATAGAAAATTCAACCTACAGGTCTTTGCGAATCCAACTTGATTTGTAGTAAAAGTTATAAACTCTGTGATCCACTTTTGAATTTGACAAAAAAATATTGTTCATCTCTACATTAAATCTCCATACAAACATATTCAAAGTTAACAAATATCTTAGCCACTCAAAGATATTATATATATATAAGTGAGTTTAGATTATTTTATTAGTTGATACAATGAAAAAATCCTATGTAACACACATATATATATATATATATCCGCATCCATAATATTCAACGCATTGGCAATTCCATTGCATAAATAGTAATGCCATGTTCAGGGTTTTTCTCAATACCTCTCTATTTTTAATGATCTACCTCAAACTTACTCTTTTTCTCAGTCTCTCATCCTTCTACACAATAACTGATCTTTGTAGGCTTCCTTAGGTTTAAGGAGTGCCAATTATACTTTGTTCTATGTAAATTTTAATTTACAATTATTTTTAAAACCATCTTGTTGTGCTTTTGTATAATATTTCGATGGCTTACCCAACAACAGATGGCTAGCTTGCATGGGTTCAAAACTCATAAAGAATGTCATTTTTTCGTAATTTGTAATGTTGAATGAGATATTTACTTGACAGTGTATCTTGGTTTCTATACCATCATTTATCCATTGAAACTTGTATGGCTTAGGATGTTCTATGGTCAAAAGTCCTAGCTTATCGACAAGCGTAGTACTTGCCATGACCATGCAATGTCCATCATCTATAATGATACAATACACCTTCTCTTTGATAAGTGATGAGGGCATTGCAACGACCTACGATCCTAAAGAAGGAGAGGAGCGCGACAAGGATGAGCCGAGCATGGATCACGACGAGGACGAGCCTAGTATAGGCGAGACAAGCACGGGAGCGGATGGAGAGCTACTCCGCGCAAGAATCAATGCGTACGTGGCTCAAGTGCTTTTCAACCACCGTCAGGAGTTCAACAACGAAGAGGGGGACACAAGCAGCAACTTTCCAAAAACCAAGACCCTCTTCGTCATCAATGAAGTCGAGGAACTCCACCAAATGGTGTCATGAACAAAGGCAACAACTTGCCATATCTTGGCCGGCGCCCAACTTGCCTTAACCGGACATAGCCGTTTGAAATTCAAATTTCAATTTCAAACCGCTATTGCCTTTTCCCCCAAGATCCAATTTGCCTTTCTTAGTTTGTTTGAATTAAGGCCCCAAC
The DNA here is from genome assembly GCA_036759665.1 of Gynandropsis gynandra. Classification (NCBI taxonomy): domain Eukaryota; kingdom Viridiplantae; phylum Streptophyta; class Magnoliopsida; order Brassicales; family Cleomaceae; genus Gynandropsis; species Gynandropsis gynandra. The sequence continues at coordinate 22,680,843 of CM071874.1, forward strand.
GGCCACAATGTATTTTCCTTTCTTGTTCTTTCTCGGTCATGATTTAAACCGAGCCTTTGTTTGTTTGAGGAACAACCTTGAATTCGAATAAAAATTTTCTAAGTTCTTTTCAATTCTTGCGAGTTTTCGCAACCATTGTTCCTCTTGTGTGTTCCCCTTCGTCCACCTTCCCTACCACCGAGTCTTGGCTAGAGAGTGCCCTTAGGCCTTCTACCAACTCAACCCATTCCATTCTTGCGGCTTAAGTTACGGAGCTTGTATCAGTTTTTGGTATCAGAGCCCGGTCCTCGGCCACAAGCGTATCCGCTACCCTCTCTATTTCATTTTGATTTTGTTTTTGTTATTTGATTTCGTTTGCTAAGCGTTGCAGTATTCATAAAAGAAAACAAGAAAACTTCAAAAAAAAAAGAATCATGGCCGAAACCGGAGACGTTCCAAACAACACCCTCGTCGAGATACTCCAAACCATGCGAGACATGAATTCCCGTCTCTTGCGCCTAGAAGAAGCCCCGAGACGCCCAGAAGCCGAGCGTTTCGTCGGACCACGGGAGAATGCTGACTATCCCCCGAACGAACACCTAAGGCCGAGACGTGCACCACACCTCAGAGAGCAACCACGACGAATGGAGGCCGAAGATAGCTCAGACGACGAGCTAGAGTACGCCCCACCAAGGCGCAGAGCGCCACAAAACCCGGATGAGGGTTTCGACGAGGTAAGGCCGCAACACCAATCCCATACAGATTTAAAATTAAAGCCACCTTGCTTCGCAGGAAAAGTAGATCCCGAAGCCTATCTCGAGTGGGAGCGTCACATGGAAAACATCTTCGATTGCTACGAATATTCGGAATGTAGGAAGGTACAATACGCGGCCGCACAGTTTACGGACAATGCATTGATATGGTGGGATCGCGAAGTTGCTGAACGATGCAGAGCACACTACGACCAAATCACTACGTGGAGAGAACTAAAGTATCTCATGCGTAAAAGGTATGTTCCTAACCATTTCCATAGGGACTTACAACAAAAGTACCGTAAGTTGGTGCAGGGTCCGAAGAGCGTAGATGACTACTACAACGAGTTCGAGCATATACGACATCGCTTGGAACTCAACGAATCCGCGGAGACC
>CM071874.1:22699961-22715260 GCA_036759665.1 Gynandropsis gynandra
GGAAAACTTACGGCGAATTTTGGCAACAATTAGCCCGAGCGGGCAGTCCTTTTCCACCCGAGCGGGCACACCTTCCCGATCGTGTTCCTTGAGCGCCCGAGTCGTGCAAAGCTACGGGGGTCTTTTGCCTTAATTCCTCAACTTGTGCCCGAGCGGGCACACCTCCATGCCCGAGCGTGCAGGTCTTGATTTGTTGTTTCCGCTCCTTTTGCTCGGTGTTTGAGTGTTCACTTTCAATCCATGTCCTTGCACAAGTTGAACCTTGTCATTCAACTACGTTTTCGGGGTTAAATCGCCATAATCTTTCCGTGTTTCTCTCATGTCTTCGTTTCCTATACAAAACACGAAATGTAGATGAAGTTCTCGAATAAACTCGATAAATGTGTGAAATTTAAGTAATCTACTCAAAACTAGACCTAAGAATCACATAAATACTACAACGGATTACGTGTTATCACAAATATTCTAGAGAAGACATCTTCAGTAGTTGTAATCAATATATTTTATTTGAGAGAATATACATTTCCATCCTTTTATAAGGTCTCATTTTAATTATTTGTGGTTGATTAATTAGGATATGTATGATGCATCCGAATGTTCTAAAAATGTCATAACCGCCGTGCTGTAGTGAAGTATCATGGTTTACCCAAACCAATTCCATAGCCGTACAAAGTTGTAACTAACCCATGTTGACTTAACCATGATAAGTAGTCTAAAACATTATTCGATATGTGTTAAAATCACAAATGGTCAAAACATACCTAAAGAAGGACTTTGCGATATTAAGGTGTTCACTAAAAGGAAACTGCACATTATGTATTTTTTAATAACTTATTTTATGTTCATAAACTTGATAAATGTTTATTTTTTGGTATGCTTTGAATCTAAAAAAAATTGGATCCAAAATATTAAGTCAAGGAGAGTCATCAGAGAAGACTCACTGACGAATGAACTATATGTATTAGAAAAGTTTACTTATGTGTTCCATCTTTACTTTGTTCGAACTCTATGTATTCTAACAATAGTGATTTGTTCATTTGGCATGCTAGATTAGAACGTCTAAACTTTAAGGAACTAAAATTACGTGTTCCAAATGTTAATGTAAATCATGAAACCCGAAAGGCATGCATCATAGGAAAACATTACAAACCCGTTTTTTATAAATCAACAACTAAGTATGAAAACTACGTTCTGTTAAATTTAACAGAGATCATAGAAAATATTTTGTGAAATATATCGATGAAACATCTAAATATACATGGGCGTACTTGCTAATAAATAAAAGAGACGTTTTTGATACATTCATATTTTTTTTACAATTATTTAGATACTCAATTCATTGTTAAGATTAAATTCTTGCAGTCGAAAAGTGAAGAAAAATATCTGGCCTAATGTGTCAACAATTCTCGGTAGATCTCGAATAATACATCAAACGTCATGTCCATACACTTCCATCAAAACGATTCCAGAGCAAAAAAATTGTCACCTCATGAAACATCATGTTCTACCGACTATTTCGTTCTAGAGAGGTACAATTATCATAATATGTCATATGATAAATAGGCTACCACAAAATGCCTAATTTACAATTCAATAATAAAAAATCTTATATTTATTATTTAAAGGTTTTTGGGTGTGCTTGTTATGTCTTTTTAAATGATGCCTTGCAAAACAAACTAAAATGGAAAAGCATCAAGTGTGTGTTCATTGGATACTCCTCCACATGAAAAGGATACAAGTGCTACAATACAAGAACTAGGCATTGTGAAGTTAAGTTTGTAAACTCATCTTCTTTGAGAAATATTGTGAATCGGAATCAATTTGCAAATGGAAATTAAATAAAAAAAGAGACATAACCACGAATATAGTTCCCATAATTATGACACCTAATCAAGTTCCTCCGCCAAATGAGGGAAACAAAATAGAGTGATAATGACGAGATCTTGGATCAACAACAAGTCGGACGAGGATCAAGAAGGGTCAAAGAAGAGGAGCTTCAAGACATGTTTGTTCTCATGGACATGAAAAAATGGACAACGTCCCCATGAGGATGTCAAGGAACACTGAAGTAAGACTACAAATGGTCTTTACAAGGAGAGGAGGCGAAGAGGAACAAGAAACTTGAGGATCAGAAAATGCTCTACCATAACAGAAACTTGCTCGACCTAAGCACTCAACCAGAACAAAAAAAATACTCAAAAGAGAAATCTCGAGAACAATATACTTTAGTTTTGCTTATTTTAAGGTTAATAATTTTTTGGTGCTTGATTGAGCAGTTATACAGCTCGACGAGCAATTTTCCGAATATTGTTAATTGAGTTTATTTTATTCAGTTTTTTATTATTATTTGGTCATCCTAAATCGGGAACCCATTGTATGAATTTTTAACTAAGTTTCAACCAATTGAGAGTGTGTTTCTTTTTGCTATTTCTTGAGTTTAGGTACAAAACTCTTGAAGAGAGTTAATGGTGTGGAGGTTTGTAGTCGGCTGTAGTTGGAATTTTGGATATCCATCTCTTGGGAACATAACGTTAATGTTATGCTATTGAGTTGATAGGAGTTTGAAGACCATTTTCATCCAACTAAAAATACATTATCTAACTAGATTCATATCAAGTGGCATTAGAATCATGTTCTTGTGTTAGCCTATCTTTTTATGATTTTTTTTCTATTTTAGTTATTTATTTAATTTGCTTGTTTCACTTTAGTATGTTTTAGTTTTATTTTTCGTTTTAGGAAAATATAAAACAAAAAAATAATTAAAAAAACAAAAAAAAGGAATAAGAACAATAAAAAGAAGAAAAGAAAAAAGGAAAAGAAAAGGAAAGGAAAACGAAAAAATATAGGAATAGACGAAATAGGAAACTTTTTTAAAAAGAAAATAAAAGTGTCTAGGAAATAGATTAGGAAACATAGACACAATGAGGATGTTCTACACTTGTATTGTCAAGTTAGTTTGAATTCGTGAGGAATGAACTTGAGTTTGTTTTAAATTCTAACTAATCGAAGAGGAGAAGTCGAGAAAAGGACATGAGAGAGAATGCATTAGAAAAACATGTTTTTAAAAGATTGTGGGCTTTGTTGATGTTCTCTTTCATTCATCTTTTATGCTTTTACAAAGTTTTCTATTTTGTAGCTATATGTTTTATGTCTAATTCAAAAAACCATCGCGTCAAACCACCGCAAGGTGGAAAAACAACTATGTTGCATACAAAAAGCAACTCGTAATGGTGGAATTCGGTAAGGCATCAAGGGATGAGTTCATTATCAGCCACCAGAGACTTGATCAGGTGGAAGACACCCATCATGGAATTTATCAAGTACAACCGAGGAGACTACTGTCTATCGTTAGAAATCCACTAACCAGTGGATATGGATCCAGATAAATACATGAGGCACCACAACATTTTCACAGATTCCAAAATCGTAAAGACAATAATATGAAGCTAAAGATCCGAACTTTCTCAAGACAAAGCAATGTGGAAGCATACATAGAGGGAGGGGGGGGGGGAAGAGATGGTTTTCAATTCCCATTAGTATTTGGAACTCACAAAAGTAAAAATAGCTTTGGCCTATTTATTAAGTATGTGTTTTCATGGTGAGATAAGTTTATTCGTTTTTGTCGATGGTATAGAAAGAAACCTATAATGATGTAGAATGAAATGAGTGTAATGATAAAACGTTGATTTGTACTTCCTCATCATCATATATAGATGAATTAGTGCCTCCTACGACTAATGCAGGGAAGTCGAAGCATAAATGACTCCTGCAAAGATACATCTCGATCAAGAGTACAAGATACCAATCTAATTCTTACACATAACCGTGACATTATATGTATTAAATATTAGGGTCGAGGTTACTACACCAATGATCCAAGCCAACAGATAATGTTGGTACGAAAAGATGTCAAACATATGATAGAATCAGACGATGAAATGGTACAACAGGTTGGTTATATGACTCAGAACACGGATGAGAGTTGAGAGAAATATGAGGCAACAAAGGCAGAATAACTTGTAGCGCGATAATTATTGGAATTACAAGACACGAATTCTAAAATAAAGCAACTACCAAGGAAAGAGAGGTGTGAAAATATGAGTGACCATGAGGTATATCACCATAAAAAGAATTTGCTCTTGAGAGAAACCAAGAAAAAGGCCTGTGAGAGCATACCCGTGAAGATAATATTTATTTGTTTGAGTGTGAGAGAGAACACAACCATTTTGCCTCAATAAATTAATGTGCTTAGGCACAAAGAGGTGTTGCATTCTAACAAATAAATTCATCTTGTGTCTAGTTTTGATTCAAATTAATTGCATGGTTTTTAGATGGTTTACGAAAGAAGGATCCACTAGATAAAGAGAAGGGGGTAGATATGGTGTGGACAGTCTTCCAATCGAGAGATGTGGTGTGGGTGCATGTGCGCAAAGAAAGGAGACCCATTGTATAACTATTTTACTAAGTTTCAAACAATTGAGAGTATCTTTTTTTTAGATTTAGATACAAAATTCTTGGAGAGATTCCATGTTTTAACTCCTTACAATACTAGATCACAAGTTTTATGGCATCCTTCGCAGAGTCTGCAGCTTTTTAGTCAGGTTTAGAACATTTTTCTCTTGAGAAGATAAGTTTCAGATTCTGTTATCGATTTGCTATGGGGTTTTAGTTTACTTCCATCCATCTAATAATAGAATATTGGTCTAGATTCATATAATAAAGGTAACGTCAATAAAACCCATTAAATTAATACCAAACCAATTTGAGTCGTAGCAGTCAAGAGGAAGAGCTCGTGCAACCTACTCATGAAACGTCAACACCTAACCGTGGCCTACAAATGAGTGATCAGTTAAAATATCTTTCGCGCATTCAATAATCCAAGTTCGTCATTTCATATCCTATTCAATCATTTTATGCTACCACTTACCTTACATGAGCACAAAGATTTTGTTCGCAAAATTGATAATGTTTAGGAATAAAAAAACTTTAAAGAAGCAAAACAAATACCAAAATGGAAACAAGCCATGAATAGAAATCTCGACCCTAGGGAAAATTAGATCATGGGGTTTAGTCTCGCTTCCTATGGGTAATAAAACTATATGTTGCGAGTGGATATACAAGATCGAGTTTACAAAATAATGACATTGTACGTTACAAGGTTATGTTCGTAACTAGACGATTCAGACAAACATATAAGGATAACTATACGGAAAAATTGTACCAATGGATAAACTTCATATGATAAACATTGTAGTATCTTTTTGAACTAACTCAAATGAAATATAAGGTAACTAGTTTCATTGAATGGGTTCCTTTAAGGAGATATCAAGGAAGAGATCTACATGAAGTCTTTCTTGGCTATGCGAAATCCAACAAATATGTTTGTACATTTAAGAAATCGATTTATGGGATTAAATAGTCTTGTGTTGTTTGGTATAAAACCCTCCACAATGCTCACCTTAGTTATGGCTTCGTTAAATATGAAGCATATCACTCCTTGTCTTCACTTCATATGTAACTAGGTATTATCGTAAGAAATCCAAAAAGGCTCCAATAGACGAAAAAATGAAGGACCACAAGTTAAGGGAATGTTGACAAGACATTAAACAATATTAGAGAATTGCAGGTATGTACTGCCCCATGTGTTTCACGGGTGTCACCTTCATGAAGCATTGAACAATTGATGAATTGCATTGTAGACATCATGACTCCTCTTGGGTGTTTTTCCTTCACTCATTTCCATATGATAGGTCACTCATTTTAAGACTACTTTGTGTGGTTAATATCAAGTAATAAATACCTAAAACTAACGTTTCCGCAAGAATACGGATCGTGTAGTATCAGGGTCAAACACTAGGAAACCAATGCAACAATAAAGTTATAAAACTAAGGAACATGACAGATAATAAATCAAGTGATTGAATGGAATGCAAATTAAAGACTAACCTAACTAACGGGTTAAAATCAATAAATTAAACACCACAGGTTTCGAGAGATGCACAATAATGCAGGGAAGTGCTAACACAGATCATGGTCTTAGATATTATCACAAATTCAAGGAATTTAAGCTATATCTTAGGAACTGACTGGCATACACTTGTCCACTATCATGCGTACTACCAATCTTCTGATTGTGTAATTTCACCTACTAAATGCAATAAAACATCTATCCTAATCTCTAGGTACAATCGACCGACCTGGCGTAGATTCTAAATCGATTAAGACCCTAAACCATGGCTATGTTCCAAAGTCTGATACCCTCGCGTAGATTTATTAGACTTTTATAATCTTCCATTCAAGTGGTGTACAAGAATAAAATAAATAAAGAAAACCAATCAATCTAAAAATGATAAAATACCATATTTGTTTATTCAAGTGACGTACAAAAATAAAAGCATTAAGTACCACCAAGCATTAAGCACAAGTCTTCACTTACATAATGGCAAAACTCTAACATGTGGCAAGGGAGGATTACTCCATAATCACAAATAAAAACATAGGACAAGAAAAAAAAGACTCCCTTTTCCTCTTCTGCTCTAGAACGGTTGTTATCCTCTGCAGGACTTGATGACCAGTTCTCTCCCTTCCTCCTCCTTTTATAGCCGCCCTCCTCTCTTTCTCCCATGTGGCGTCTCCCTCTTTTCTCCTCCTCCAGCTCATATTCCTCATCTTTTGCTAACTCTTCTCCCATTTTAAGTTGGCTGCTCTCTCCTTTCTATCCCCCGCTTACTCAATTCCTTTTCTCTTTCGTCGCACAATGAAGCTTTCAGCAATATCATTTGTTCCTTTGTGCGCTTGACCGACCGAGCAAGCAGATTGGTCGGGCACTTATCTTTAAAATGGATTGCTCGGGCTATCTATGGTGCCCAATCGTGCTCTTCTTCAAAAAGTGGTGATCGCAAAGGTTCTTTATGGTGCCCGGTCGTGCTGTCGGATGTACTCAGTCGTGCACTAGAGTGGAGTTGCACCCGGTCGTGCTGTAGGAGGTGCTCGATCGTGCACTAGAATGGAGTTGCATTCGGTCGTGCTGCAAGATATGATCGGTCGGGCATAGTACACCATCACGGTTAGGCGGTTCCTTTACAACATTTGGTCGTGTTTGTGTCCTGATATCTTCATTTCTTGTAAAATACGAGAAGACGATAAAAGAAGACTAAATTATACTTAATAACTCGACTAAATCCAAAATTATAACAAAACTAACTATAGAAATAGATAAAAATACTAGAACAATTTAGACGTTATCAATCTCCCCCAGACAACAACTGCATACTAGCACAAATACTTCGAAGAATCAGCCATCATGCATAACAACGTGTCATGCGAACATAGAACTAAGCATACCAAGTTCAAACTTCTATCCACCAAAAGTTATGATCCATGCAATCCTACACATAATCCAAATTCATTTCACTAACCCCTAGACGACATTCAAGCAATGTCCATACCAATTCTTAAATACATTTTTTTTAAATTGACGCTCTCTAGGACGTCAGAGTTGAAGAGGACATCCTTCTACTTAGATCCACGTTACCAATTGGCACACTCCTAATGTTTAATAACCTTATCAGAGTGAAGAGGTTGCACATCAACTCTAACCCTTAGGATACAGAAAAATGGCCTCAACCCACCACTTAGACCCAAATCATCAAGATCGATGCGCTCATGTCAATGTGTGACCGAAATAGTTAAAAACTTATTCTATTGACCACGTAGTGTAAGCGCATGGAGTTATAACAATAGAGAAGCAAATCAAAAAATGAACTGTATTGCACGGAGATATAAATACTTGGGACTAAAATATAGGGGGGAATACAACTATAGGTCATGGATTTATGCACAACTACTAGACTAATCAATATATAAGAGTTCTTTTAAGCAAGCTTAGGCTTTTATTTCCGATTCAAAAAAGTTGCACAAAAAATAGGTAAAGTTCAAAATTTCGTATTAGATATCCATTCGTCTTAATCCTAACGAAAGTAACGTAAATGTTAAAATAAGAACTCAATGTCTTATCCTAATCACAAATATGTCACTCGAAGAGTACCCTTAGACGTGTGCACCGTGTGTATTCTTGTTGTTCCTAGTTGGTAGAGCGGCTGGATGTTGTATGCGTCTTCTCCATTGTGGATGATATCAAAGTGGAAAACCTGGAAAAAAGGTCACACAATCCAAAACAGAGAGAGTATGATACAACGTTGCAGTTGGTCGAGTATATACGTTGGAGAAGAAGAAGAGCTAAGTTCGAAAATAAAAATAAATAAAAATGATATGAAGCTCGGGTTGCCTCCCGAGAAGCGTTTGTTTAAGGTCTCGAGCCTGACGTAGATGCTCTACTCATCAGGTGGACGTCCTCGTCGTCGTCGTGTGCATAATGTCTCACGTGGATAGGATGCCTAATCAAGTATAACGCATAGATTGGTCGGGCTCCTTACAAAATCAGTCAGCCCCCTATTCTCCCTAAGCTCGATCATGTTGTGTTCCAACATGAATGACTTATCGTGCATCACGTGTAGCTCGGTTGGGTTGTTGTGGTTCTCAATTCTTCCTGAGAGGAACACATGAGTCGGGCACGTTGTTTGCTTAGTCGTGCAATTTCTCAAGATGAATGTCTGGTCGTGCATATTGTATTGCTCGGCCAGGCTGTAGGTGTTTTCAATTGTTGTCGAGAGGGATGCATGGGCCAGACATGTTGTTTGCTCGATCGTGTTTTTTCCTAAGTTAGGTGCCCGGTTGTGCAGTCCAAATAGCTCGGTCGGGCTTGATGTTCTACCATTTTGTACCAAAGACATTGCACGGGTCGGGCTTAAGTCTTGCTCGATCGTGATGTGTTGTAATGGGAATGCCCGGTCGAGTATAGCATGTTAATCGGTCGGGCACACATCAGTTTCGTCATTTGTTCCTTTCATCCTCACCTTGGGTGCTTTGTCGATGCTCCAATTGGGTGCTGGGTGTTTGGTATAGCTTCTTGCCATCCCAATATTGTTTATGTACTGATCCGTATTGCATGTAACTCGGGTCGCACTGAAGTCTGCCTAGATCGTGCTCATGTGTGCTCCGGCCACGCTTAACTCTCAGTCTGAAGGTTCCTTCATTTTTTCTTCATCCAGCAACTTGTTAGGGTCTTTATATAATCCTCCTCCAGCCGCTAAGGGAGACATTTCTAGGGGGGATCCATATCCCCGAATTCTTCAAGAACCTCCTCGGCTAGTTTCTCTAAGACGTCGATGTGAAGTACCAAATCAACCATACACGGCTGCTTGAGTGCGTCTTTTAGATTAAACTACACTTCCTCGTCGCCGAAATTCAATGTATGTCTTCCTTCAGCGCAATGTATGATCGTCTTTGCGGTGTTGACAAACGACCTCCCAAGGATAATCTGGATCTTCTTATCTTTCTCCATGTCTAAGACAAGGAAGTCGACCGGAACGAAGAACTTTCCGACTTATAATAGTACGTCTTCCAGTAAGCCCTCTGGGATTCTCACATTTCGATCAGCCATGGTAAGTGCCATCCAAGTAGGACGAAGATCAATTCTGCCCCTAAGATCTAATTTCTCGTAGAGAGACAATGGTAACACACTTACCCTTGCTCTGACATCGATGAGTGCATGGTTAACCTCATAATCGCCTATTTTACAAGGGATCATGATATACCTAGATCAGACATCTTCTTCGGTATGTTTGGTTGCAGAATCGAATTCGTCACCATCACGGTCTCCATGTCCACGTCTCGCTTTTTCACAAGCACATGCTTCAAGAACTTAGCATATGATGGTATCTTCTTCAACGCTTTGTGGAATGGAATGGTGATGTGTATTTTTTTTCAACATTTCAGCAAACTTAGAGAATTAGGCATCATCATTCTTCTTGCGTTGACGTTGCAGAAAAGGCAAAGCAGGTGGCCTTGGATCGTGTTTTACGTATTTTGGCTTATCTTACTCCTCCAATTTCTTCTCATGTTTGTCAACGTCAATGGGTTTCTTCGCTACTGTGATGGGAACTTCACCCTCTTCAAATGTTGAAGGAGTGGGCTGATCCACCGTTTTCTTGCACTGATGTTGTGGAAATGGTAAAGGAGGCAACCTCAGGGCTGGTTTTACGTACTTTGGCTCCTCTTCCTCCCGGGCATCTCCTTAGGCTTGTTAATAGCCTTTTCCGCTGCCGTGATAGATGCTTCACCCCTTTTAAACTTTGAAGGAGCGGGCTGATCCACCATCTTATCACTCCATAGATAAATGGCGTTGATGTGCTCTCGAGGATTCACTTTCGATCTCCCCAGTAGAATTCATTGTGGACGTGCTGCTTCGTGTGCTAATTGCGGGACTTGTGTTTCCAAGTGTCTAAGATGAGTTTGAAATCCCTCCATCTGCTTCTTGGTGCTCTCTTGCTCCGCTTTCGCTTCCATCAATAGATTGTTTTGATTTTGTTGCACTTCCATCAATAGGTTGCTTTGATTTTGTTGGATCCAGAGGAGACGGGCAAACATGGTGGCGATATCAGGGGCTGCTTCAGATTGGGTCGGAAATGGTGCACGTGGCTGGTACCCTTTATTTTGAGGCTGCATTCTTGGCTGAAAGTTCTGATTTTGTTGCATCACCCGCGGCTGAAAAATTCCCGGCGATTGTTGCGCGTTCAACGCACCGTCGAAGTTCTTGTATGAGGAATTGGGGTGAGTTCTCCATCTAGGGTTATATGTGTTCCCAAAGGTTGATTATTACTCATGTAATGCACTTCCTCATAACCCGGAACTTCTTTTTCTCCCAATTTCTCTAAGTAATGCGGACGATGTGATTCAGATAACATATTGTAAATTCCTGTAACTTGATCTTTTACTTTAGCTATGTCGGCATATATGGTATGCGTCTCATTCACATGGGACACCTTTGCTGGAGTGTTGCAGCTATATTCTCTTGCACCATTGCCTCCTTCATCGGCCATGCGATCAATCAAGTTCTTGGTTTGTGGAAACGTGAGGTTACTTAAGGAACCTCCAGCAATGGCTATGATCAAAATCCTCGTGTTGTCCATAAATCCTTGCAGAAAATTGTGTATGAGGTAGCATTGATCCATGTCATGATGTGGGCAAATGTGGTTATAGCCTTTAAATCATTTCCACACTTCATATAAGCTCTTAGTTGCCCCTTACACGAATGCGTAAATCTGATATTTGGCGAGTTGAGCTTTACACTGAGGGAAGAACCGTGTCATGAACTTCTCCTCTAGTTGTTCCCATGACCGTATAGATTTTGGTGGTTGGGAGTACAACCAATCTTGCGCCTTTTCTTTCATTGAGAACGGAAAGGGAGCTAGCATAACGCCTTCATTTGAAACTCCTTCTCTAGCTCTAGTAGTTTGGTAAAGCATCTTGAAATCAGTAAGATGTTGATTTGGATCCTTAGCAGATCTCCTTCTAAACGTTGCGTTACTAAGCATCAGGATGAATGCTTGTAGTAATTCGATGCAAGCATTCCCCCTAGTGATTCATGACAAGAGTTGTGTGTGCTTAGGAACTGTGTATGGTCCACAGGTTAACGTAGCTTGCATTGGTGGTGCGTTTGAGTCGGTGCGTTCCACCATCTATTCTTCTTCGCTCTCATCAGCAAGTTTTGGATCGATTACCTCCTCGAGCTTGCTGTCTAAGTTTTCTTGTGTGTCGTCTGCCGGTTACCTTGCACTAGCATTCGATTTTTTTTTCTCAATTCCTTAAGCGTTTTGTCAATTTCGGGGTCGTATACTAGATCAGCACTTCCGGTACTTCTCATACGCGAGTGATCTACACAAGAAAAGACAAAACACAAAGATAATCATATGAGCTCGGAAAGGTAAAAGAAATTGACTCAAGAAAAAGAAAAAATATGAAATATAACAAAAGACTCTAGAAAGGACTCTGTCCTAATTCACAAGTATCCTAACTCTAATGTCGTAATCAGTTTCCCGGCAACGGTGCCAACAACTTGATGTGGTTAATCTGAAATAATAAACACCTAAACTAACGTTTTCGCAAGAATACGGATCATGTAATACCAGGGTCAAACACTAGGGAACCGATGCAACAATAAAGTTATTAAAATAATAAATCAAGTGATTGAATGGAATGCAAAGTAAAGACTAAACTAACTAACGTGATAAACTCAATAAATTAAACACCATAGGTTTCGAGAGATGCACAATAATACATTGAAGTGCTAACAAAGATCACGGTTTTAGATATTATTACGGATTCAGGAAATTCAAGCTCTATCTTAGGAACGAACTGGTCTAAATGTGTCCATTATCTAGCATGCGTACTACCAATCTTCCGAATGTGTATCACCCCCTAAATGTATTAAGACCGTTATCCTAATCTCTAGGTACAATCGATCGACCTGGTGTAGATTCTAAATCGATTAAGACCCTAAATCATGGCTATGTTCCAAAGTCGAATCTGCTCGCGTAGATTCATTAGACTTCTATAATCTTCTATTCAAGTGGTGTACAAGAAAAAAAAGCATTAAGGATAACCAATTAATCTGAAAACGATCAAAGACCATAATCATTTATTCAAGTGGTGTACAAGAATAAAAGCATTAAGAACAACCAAGCATTAAGCACAAACCTTCACTCACATAATGGCAAAACTCTAACCTATGGCAATGGAGGATTACTCCATAATCATAAATAAAACATAAGACAAGAAAGAAAGACTCACTTTTCCTTTTTTGCTCCAGAACGGTTGTTGTCCTCTGCAGGACCTGATGATCAGATCTCTCCCTTTCTCATCTTTTTATGGTCGCCCTCATCTTTTTCTCCCATGTGGCGTCTCTCTCTTTTCTCTTCCTCCAACTCATATTCCTCGTCTTCTACCAACTCTTCTCCCATTTTAAGTTGGTTGGCTCTCCCTTTTGCCCCCCGCTTCCTCAATTACTTTTCTCTTTCGATGCAAAACATATCTTTTTGCAATATCATTTGTTCCTTTGTGTGCCCGACCGGGCAGAGCAAGCAGCTCGGTCGGGCACTTATCTTAAAAAGGGATCGCCCGGGCTATCTATGGTGCCCGATCATGCTCTTCTTCAAAAGTGGGTGATCACCCAAGTTGTTTATAGTGCCCGGTCATGCTGTAGGATGTGCTCGGTCGTGCACTAGAATTGGTTGCACCCGGTCATGCACTAGAATTGAGTTGCACCCTGTCGTTCTGCAAGATGTGCTCGGTCGTGCACACTACACCATCACGGTTAGGCGGTTCCTTTGCATAATTTTCTCGTGTTCGTGTCTCGATATCTTCGTTTCTTGCAAAACACAAGAAGACAATAGAAAAAGAGTAAATTGTACTTAATAACTTGGTTGAATCCAAAATTATAATAAAATTCAAATAATAATAAAACTAACTATAGAAATAGATGAAAATACTGGAACAATTTAGACGTTATCACTACTCCATCGCAAACACGCTTAAATGTATAATTTCCTTAGGAGGGTCACAAAAAGATAAGGTGCACCTTGTTTTTTATAGGTAGTAAAAAATCATTGTAATATCCCAAATGAGACAACATATATCTCAACCACGAGTTTCGTATACACTCAATTCACATAACGTGATGTCTTTGTCACACATTTACTATTCCTTTAGCGATGCTGCTTGAGAGGCTGCTTTCGTGAGTTGTAGAGCGTGAGCTCTAGAGGTGGATTCCACATGCAACACTTTACTCCTTTTCCAGAAATGAGATGTGACTCCCATGCATGGCACTTTCTTTCACATAGCACTTAGTATTACATGTTCAACTGAATTCGCTCTGATTCCACCTTGTAAACTCCTAACCTAGAATCTACAAGCGTAATTGGGAATGTCGATCATCATTTTCAAGGGATGGCCACCAATCCAGCACATCTAAACTATATTATAAATTTTTTTTTAATATAATCCTCAAAAATTACAAATAAAATTTTTCAAATAATGCTTTGATACTTAGTTTTGAAAAGGAAACACAACATAAATATAGGATAGGTAAATACTCTTCGGGATAATCAAAACCTTTGACACTTTCTTCCTAGCTGTCGTTTGTGTTTTTATTCCATGTTCATCCAGGATAGACTAAAAAGGTTAACTACGATTAATGACACCTAGTGAGACGAAATCATATACGAGCTTCATACCTCTAACCGCCCACATACGATACATAAATAAATATATGAAATAATCATTACTCGACGATAACTTATCCATAATGAATATCTTCATTCATCGACTATTATTTCATCGTGAACATCACTTGTAAGGTTTCATCAAACCCTATCCAACAATAGTGCTGACAAGATCCCCCCAATTCCAACTTCCCAACACAACACTCAAAAGGTCTGAAAAGATCCAATTGGTATAACAAATTGCTCATACAAGCCCCTCAGACTCATAGCACTTGCAAGGTCTACGACACGAGTATAACGCTTGAAATACATCAATAGATTCCAACACGGGTTTCCTCTCCCGTCACAATCCCCAAGGTTTCGTAGTACTATCCTCCATAGTCCGGTAATTCTCATGTGACACACTAACCTCACATTACCCAAGTTTCTCATCGAGTACTCGACGCCATATGAGCACCATGACACTCAACTTAACCCTCAAGTCTACTATGGTTTTGAAGCCAATCCTACTTTCCCTATGCTTATTGAAATTTTGGAATTCCCCGAAAGACATTGGATGCAAAAAAAGAATCCTCCCTCGAACAAGTGATTACAAAACACTCAAATGCAACTTGATTTCTTTGATAGTGAAAACGTGCAGCCAAAACAACCCTCCTGATCAACCAAATGCGTCACCAATTAATCCAAAAATTAACGGAAAAAAATTCTCAGGTCACACACCCATATGGTAGCGAGAATGGAAAAGAGAAATACAACAAGAGAGTGTGAGAGAGTGAAATAATGTGACAAAGAAGAAAAATAAATTCATAAAGACATTTATGTGATATTTTTTCTATTAAATTGATTTGTGACAAAGATAAGTTAGTGACAGTTTAGTGTCTAGTCCTAATTTTTTGATTTTTTTAATTAGATCAGAATCCGCAATGTGCGTGCTATTATAAATTTACAATAAAATAAAAAATAACAAACCAAAATATGAGCAATAATTTAGCATGAGCAGTGTTATATTACAAATTAATTGTTAATTTTATTTGATATCATTTGTATTCAAGAGTGATATTATTATTATTATTATTATTATTATTATTATTATTATTATTATTATTATTATTATTATTATTATTATTATTATTATTATTATTATTATTATTATTATTATTATTATTATTATTATTATTA
>CM071874.1:22720133-22742742 GCA_036759665.1 Gynandropsis gynandra
TCGGGAAGGGTATTTTTGAAGTGTTTTAGCCCTACGAGGGTATTTTTGAAGTTACCCCCTTCCTATCTCTTTACCGGTGTTCACTGTTTGTCTCTCCTCCACTCTAGCACCACCGTCTGTCAATTCTACCTTGGTCGGTATTTTTCATTCTATCTCTCTTGTTCTCTATAATGTGGGTTATGTTGTTCTATATATAATAAAAGAGCTATAGGTTCTTCAGGAGAAGTTGCGTAACGAAATTGGAGTGTCAACAGGTTATTATATCGTGTTTTTCATCTCTCTTTATTACATGCTATTCATTTTGTTTCAATTGAATACTGATTTCAGGTCTGCTCGATATCCATTTAAACTATTTCAGCAGATTCCAAAATCATCCCAACATCGCCACCCTTCATGAGAGAATTGAACCATGATTTC
The DNA here is from genome assembly GCA_036759665.1 of Gynandropsis gynandra. Taxonomy (NCBI): domain Eukaryota; kingdom Viridiplantae; phylum Streptophyta; class Magnoliopsida; order Brassicales; family Cleomaceae; genus Gynandropsis; species Gynandropsis gynandra. The sequence goes on from CM071874.1 coordinate 22,720,551, forward strand.
GTCTAAGAAAACCAAACAGGAGAGGATAGAGGAAGACGAATGGATTGGAACAGACGATGCAGATGAGGCAAGAATAAGGAAAATATCGATGATTTTGGTGAAACAAAAGGAAGAGGGAATGGGGAGGAAGAAAAGGCATAATGGGTTAGAGCAGACATGGACATGAGTTGGAGGAAGAGAAAGTCATTGATTTGGAAATCTTTTAATCGAAAACAAAAGGACAATAGATATGATTTCAGTTAAAAACATGAGGATTGTTCGTTATTAATATCCTTCAAAAGAACAAAAATACAAAAATCTTTTTCATTCGATGTAGTTGTTATCTCTTTCAAATTGCTTTCTTTCAAATTGAATGTGTATATATTATATCCACATTGAAAATTTTGTATTTATATTATCTTAATATATCTAACAAATGACCATGTCTAAAGGATTAACTTTTTATTCTTTGTATGGGACATTACTTCTTTAGGTTGACATGACAAAAGTTTTCGATTATAAGAATTATAGTTATATAATTCAACCAGAAATCAAAGTTTTGTAAAAGTTTCATTTGTGCATCTCCATTACAACATGAGATTTTTTCATACTCATTCTGAAAGAACGTTTATCATCTATGATTCAGTCTTGTATATATTTGATGTTGTATATCACATAATGTGAGAAAGAACATTCACCAGTTTGTCTCTGAAACATGACAGTTGAAGAAGAATGCCTAAGATCTGGAATATAATTACAAACATATGTCAAAAGAACATCTGCATAAAACCAGGAAACTTAATCTCTCCTCTGGATGAACCATATATAGCAAACAAAAATCATATAGCAGCGAGTGTGTCCTAAAAATCATGAATAAAGCTTTAGATGATGAGAAGAAACACAATAACAAAACTAATTTTATATCCCCAATAGCAAGATATGAATCATGATGAAGCAATTGGATTGTACAGAAGAAGACTTAAGAGAAACATATTTGAGTAAAGAAAAAATATGTAATTTGAACCAAATATCTAGCAAAGCATTGACTTGATTCCAAAAAGTTAACTGTCCATGTTTACAAAGTATCATATAGCTCAGAGTGTAATAAATACAGAATTACATAAGAGGAAATTTATTGTGCCTCGATTCATATCACCAAATATTAGAAGAATCTTCCTTTTTAAACAGCTTAATACAAAAAGTATGATAACTGCAAAGATAAACCAATAACTCACATCAACGGCTAATTTTGAGTAATCCTTAGCTTCGTCGCATCTCGTATACCTACAACGAATTCAGCAAACACCAAAAGTTAGCAAAGAACTTCATCCCATAAAAGATTTTCCGTGAACTTGAAAACAATATTTCTTCTAAGCTTTCTTAGCCAAAGTTTACACTTGTTTGAATTCGTAAATAAACTAAATGTGTTCATCTCTATTTCCTAACGATTTCAAAACATTCGTATCATAACATCTATACAATTGTTGTTGATATCTATTACCTTCCTATTAAGGAAGCGCCTTAAAAGTTCCAACACAAAACACTTTTCACATTTCAGAGGAAAAAACCAAAATCATTACTTGTTCACTAATCAAAATGTATCGATGTCATGACCATTTGCTGGCTCAACTATTACAATATAAAATGCAACTTATATATAAATACTTTAGAATAATCTTCGGTTTTCTTCAAAAAACATGGAAACGATTGAAGGATATCAAAAGCAATAATTTCATATACATATGGTTTAAAAGGCAGAGTTAAATTCAAAGTAAAGATATTAAACTATAATGTCATAAACTCAATGTAATAACACATCAAAAGAACAATTTATTTTATTCATAAAGTATTGAAATGCATGAAAATTTGATAAAAATGAAAACAATGAAACATATGTTTTGCCACAGAAGTTAAGATATCCAATCAGACACAAGAAAACTAAAATCTAGACAATGTAATGAATCAAACACAGAGTTCCCATATATCTTTTTGTGTGAGGAGAAAGTATGATTTGGAACCTCCGGTGAGATGCTCTAGATTAATCATTGAACCCTTCCATTTCCTAGATCAAGATTCACAGAAAGAAATCAGATTCAAATCAATCAGAAAAACGAAATTTGGAACCACCATAATCGATCTGAACGAAAAGATGATAACACAACAAAAGGAAAAATTATCATTCTTGAATTGGTTCATTCAATAGACGAGGAGATAACAACAAAGGAATAATTAAAGAAAATAACGACACTAAACAGAGAAAGATATGAATTGATTTCTACCTGATGAAATCTTCGACAACATTAACCAACAAAATCTCGATCAAGAGGGTGCCCTTGACGGTGGTATCTCCATCTAATTTTTCCTTTTCATAGGCACTATCTTCATGGATTTGGGCAGCAAACATTCTGAAGGGGGGGGGGCAACAAAGAGAGATTTATGGTGTGATCCCTCGCGAGAGAGAAAATGGTTTAATTTAGTGGAACCAACAGTAGATTTTGAGAGTGGGGAAGGTAGAAGCTTAAAGATCATGACCAATTAACATTTCTCTCCATTTTGAGAGCTTTCAAAATTCTATGGTTCCATTATATTGTCACCAATAATCACCCTGACCTCGTGGAGCAACAAAACTCTTTAATTTTTTTGTTATGAAAAGACGCCATTAACAATAATTGATGATGAAGCGTTTCAATTTTTAATTTAAAATAGAATTTAAAATTAGATTTATTAATGAATAGTGTTTGAGGTGGCAGTATAAGTAAAGAGAATACATGAGAAAAGAGAATGAGATTGTCTTATTTATATATAGATTTATTTTATTTAGTGCATGAATATGTCTTACTTAAAATTAAGACCCAAATCATCTTTTAATAATAGGTTCTAAAAGATCGAGGTAGGTGTGTAATATACCGAGTGCACTTGGTGTATTTTTATAAGTCTCCCCATCCGTTGTTACTTAGAAATATATTGAAGAAATTTTCAGTTAACAACATCATTCTTTATAGAATATTAACTATCATCCGTTGGTGTATAGTAAGAGATAAGAAAAATACTAAATTAAAACTCCCATATGTGTATGGAATCAACTTGCATGCATCTTTATTTTCAATGAATACCTATTGATATTAAAAAAGTGATTTAAAAAAACTTGGTTACAATTCTTTTCTAACAAAGTTACATAATACAATTATGATAACGTAGTTATAATTTATTCTTATATAGATTATTCAATTGGTGAGAGTGTTCCCTTTTGATGTTCGACATCTAGTCGTTCAACATCTAATTCACGATTAACATATCCACCGTCTACATCAGTTTTCACAAACATGTCTTCATAGTCTTGAAATTAAATTAACTAATTTGGCTTATGGTTTTCATCTTACAATGGATAATCTTTTTCTAGTTTTTGAAAATTCCATACAATTCAATCTCACAATGACCCACCATTTCTCTTAGATGTTTCAATTTGTTGGATATGGGACGTAGAATACTTGGTCATATTGATCTACTAAACTATAATAAAATAAATGTATCACACTTTCCATATTTCTGTAAATAGTTATATTGATTTCTCTCCATCCATTTCTTTTTCTTGTCATCTCTGTCGTTAGATCAAACGATTGACATTTGAAAAGCATAGAAAGTATGTGCAAAAGCATATATCATGTGCATGATATTCAATCAGACTATGCAAAGATATTTCACTTTCAAATTTTGATGCAAAATTTCCTAGAAACTTTCCTCTTCTGATTAGTCACTTTGAACAAAAATGATGTAGTTGTATATGTTCTGATGTTTCTCGTGGTCATACGTGTGGAATGTGTATCCAAGCGTGAATGTAACTGATCAATTGGATACTTATCTTGCACCACAGTTACAAAAATTTTGTACCATGTGAAATATCTATCCTTGTCAGTTGATATATTATTGATAACTTGTAATGGATTACAACTGTTTACCATCATTGGAATCCTTTACAATCATTTGAAAAATATTTCCAATAGTATGTCTGTTAAAAATAGTGATTGTGGAATACATACTCAAATACGTATACTGCATATCGGGGAAGGGAATACATATGAAGTGTTAAAATATCCTTGGTATCATTGAATATTGTGATATAGATTTTGTTTGAAATCGACATGACATAAAATTAACCACATGATTCTACACATTTGTTGGAGGTAACGTGGTGATCTTGAGGAGCAAAGAAGAAGAGTGTGGTGACTTGGTCCAATGTATGAGCTCATGAAAATTCCATACAATTCAATCTCACAATGACCCACCATTTCTCTTAGATGTTTCAATTTGTTGGATATGGGACGTAGAATACTTGGTCATATTGATCTACTAAACTATAATAAAATAAATGTATCACACTTTCCATATTTCTGTAAATAGTTATATTGATTTCTCTCCATCCATTTCTTTTTCTTGTCATCTCTGTCGTTAGATCAAACGATTGACATTTGAAAAGCATAGAAAGTATGTGCAAAAGCATATATCATGTGCATGATATTCAATCAGACTATGCAAAGATATTTCACTTTCAAATTTTGATGCAAAATTTCCTAGAAACTTTCCTCTTCTGATTAGTCACTTTGAACAAAAATGATGTAGTTGTATATGTTCTGATGTTTCTCGTGGTCATACGTGTGGAATGTGTATCCAAGCGTGAATGTAACTGATCAATTGGATACTTATCTTGCACCACAGTTACAAAAATTTTGTACCATGTGAAATATCTATCCTTGTCAGTTGATATATTATTGATAACTTGTAATGGATTACAACTGTTTACCATCATTGGAATCCTTTACAATCATTTGAAAAATATTTCCAATAGTATGTCTGTTAAAAATAGTGATTGTGGAATACATACTCAAATACGTATACTGCATATCGGGGAAGGGAATACATATGAAGTGTTAAAATATCCTTGGTATCATTGAATATTGTGATATAGATTTTGTTTGAAATCGACATGACATAAAATTAACCACATGATTCTACACATTTGTTGGAGGTAACGTGGTGATCTTGAGGAGCAAAGAAGAAGAGTGTGGTGACTTGGTCCAATGTATGAGCTCATATATATATATATATATCAAACTAGTGCTAGAAAGGTTGGACATCAAGGCAACCCAATCAATGGATTTCACTATGACAGCTATGTCGTTATTCACATTAGTGCAAAAAAACTTTTTCATGAACGAACAAAGAACATTGAAATGGATTGTGATTTTATCTGAGAAATATCTAAAAAAGGTCATAACCGCAACCTACACTAAGAGCTTGGAATAGTTGGCAAACATTTTTACCAAGACTACAAGTGAACAAGTGTGCTTATATGGATGCTTGTATACTTAAATAACTAGTTGTAAGTGACAAGCTCGAGCCATATACTCATGAAACATATGAATCACGAGTTTACTCTTTTATCTTAAGCAAGATTTTATTCCACAAGATTTTTTTTTATAAGATTTTAATGAGACATGATTTCATTGAGTTAATATCAGATGGAGTTTTAGGGGAAATATTAATACAAATTTATAGCTATGTGTGCGGAAGCTATAATCATGCATGTGGACGCGAGTGTTGAAACTTCTAGGCATGCAACATCAAGAGAGGAAGATGCGCAATGTGAAATCCAAATTGAAAATACCTAGTTTCTATTCTATAAAGAAAAAGTAGATATTCATGAATATCAATGTTCAAGAAACCAACCTAGGCGTTGACGCTTTCCAAACATTTTGATTTTCCCAAAATAATTATTTGTGGATAATGTCGTCCTGGCAATTAAATTTCTTTTCCAAATGTAGAACCAAACTCTTGGAATATCCAAAACGACATTGTTCTAATTATCAGGAACTAAATAATGGTTTATCTTTCTCACCATCACACTATCTCCCTTGCCAAATAGGGTTCCATGATTTTCTTTTAGTTCGTTGCTACCCTCGTCTCGGTTCATCATCCCCTTCGTCTTGCTTTGTATTTGCCCTCTTGTCGGTTCTTTGTCACCTTTCTATTGGCTTATCATTTCTTCCAAATCCTCCATTTCTTCAGTATGTTTCCATGATATTTTTTCTAGATTAGATGTCAATGCAAGCTTCCTGTATGATTGACCGAGATGACTCTTATATCCCTAAAGATGAGGTATGGTAGTTTTTGTGAATTTGAATCAAATAAGTACCTAGGTTCATAGAAAAAAATAATTTAATATATAATTGAGTTGATTACGACTAATATATGTGAAAGATTAAATAAGAAACTTAAACAAGAATGTAATAAAATTTAAAAGAAAATACATTGTAGTTATATATACAATTTCATAAAGACATTATTGTCATCATCAAATTCTAATATTGCATTTTCCATTTCAAATTTATAGAGAAAATCGAATTATGTAGGTTGATAATTTGATACGTTAGGTCATTTGAATAATCTAAACAAAATCCAATGACAAGTTTGTGGAAATTTTTTTTATGGTGTAATTTATAGAATAAAAAAAATATCGCTAAGATATAAGAAAATATTTAAGTGTGTCCGAAATCAACATGCGAACAATGAAAAAAATGGAGGCTAGTGATCAATAAATCATAAGAAAAGAAGACACATTCCTAGAGAAAAATCTAAATATTCATCGTCTTTTTACTATTGACGAGAAAAATGACACAGAAAAGCTAGTTATTGAAGGGTTAGAGAACAATAATTTTCATGTGTTTGGACCTATAGATTGATATGTTTGGATTAATTAGGAATATCCTTCAAGCATAAGATAGATATTTGGCAAAAACATGTTCACGATGCATTTTTCTAAGAAATATTGAGAAAGATTCATTTATATTACTAGAAACTAATATTGTTGTTTTTGATGTAATTGATAACGATGATTCCAAGATGATAATTAAAGCATTTGCAGTATATGGATCCGGTGTAGTAGCACCAAATCAATTCCACCTAAATGAGCTACTATTGAAGGAATGAAGAGTATACTGAAATTTGAGTGGATGCTCTATCGTGACATATGCATGGGCTATAAGAGAAGGACGAGTATCATGAATTTATGTATCAATTATAGAAAAGGTAAAACATTTTTTTCTTTAATGGATTGCTCCACATACGTGAAAAGATATCCTTGAATGTGTTAAGGAATCCATTAAGAAAGTCGGTATCGGTAATGTTGTTCAAGTCATGATGGCTGATGCTATTAATAAAATGGTCGCTTCAAAGTTCTTAAAGAATATAATGAAAAATATGTTTTGGAGATCAAGTAGATTTTCTATGGTATATTAGATGTTGGAGAGCATTGAAAAACTTGAAAATTTTAAGAGGATAACAGAGAGGGTTAAGGCATTACATATATTTACCCACAACAATGCACATGTGACAAATTGTCCAAATATCCTAAGGGACAAGAGGTGCAACGATGATGAGTTTTTCATTTGGAATGGCGTAATTGTTTTCTTGAAAGTGTTTATACATTCGGTTAGAGTGATTTGATTATATTGATGGAGGTTTGAAGCCATCGATGAGATTTTTGCATGGAGAGTTAAGAATTGAGAAGAACTATCAATCGGTTCTTAACACTATCAACGATAGGATTTATTACCAACTTGGTATTCTTCTTTGGCGGTATATATTTTGAATACTTACTACACTTATAAGGATTCGACGATCTGATTCGATGACTATATCATAGATGCTACTTTTAAATGCTTTGAAGTTTCCTCTCCAAATGATCTTGATGTTCTAAGTTTTATAATCGACACTAAATTTTTAAAAGTGCAACAAGAAAGAAGGCGCCTTCGCAAAAGCATATGAGAATAAAGGATATGAGAAAATGATGAATATTCTGATCTAAGTTTGTTTCTTAAATTTAAATGTATTCCTTTCATTCATGTAAGTCCCTTATATCTATAAATTTTACATTATTTTATTGATTGTAGTTGACTGGTGGGCTACCTATGGGAATGGTGTGTGTCAATTGCAAAAAAGAACTGATACATATTATTTCTTTAACAACTAGTTCACCAAGATGTAAATAAGATTGGACTACTTTTAAAGGAATACGTCATTAACCAAAATTTTATTTACTTACTTATCATCCACTTTAGTCGTATAAATAAATAACCAACTTATCTTCTTCTAGAATATACACGTAAAAACGAAAGTGACTTGATACCAAAAGGTTGAACAATCATGTTTATATCGAATTTAATGCAAGATGGAAAGCTGGAAGAAAAAACAAAAGGAGAAGGTTTTGAAAGTGCTGCTAGCTAATGATGCATATCATGGATATGATCAAGTTGTTGATAGTGGAAAATGGGAGAATATCGAGGGAAGAATAATAGCACGTGAGGATTTAAGATATCAAGAGGATGATTTTCTTGTACTTAGAAAGTGTGATAGATTTGATTTTAATTCTGAAGAATAAAAAATTCATGTTGATTTGGAGTTGAATAAAAGACAATTTTATCTAGAATATAGAGAAGTGGAAACGATAGTTAGAGAAACTAATTATATATATGTTATTTCTTCTTTTTTTTTTTTCTTCACATTTGGTAACTATTTAAAAATATTGGAATTAAATATTTGGATTGCCAATATTGTTTACTTATATATTCATGCAGTAACTTTTTATATATCACCTAGCGCTGCCTAGACACCAAAGGCGGTAAGCGCGGGTCATCCTTCGGCGAACCTAAATCTTTCTTGAACATTGATGAATATGTATATTTTCTCTTTTGTAGTTTTTCAATTTTTTGTTTTTTTTCATTGTTATAACTAGGGTTTTTCCCCGTATTTAACTCTACTTGGTGGCCAGCCTAATGCATTTCATATGCGCTCATCTTGAGTCTATTATTCCTCAAAATATTTTATATGCATAATTGAATTTAATATCTTGATTAATTTTATTTAAAAAATTCAACATATCTCGCATTAAAAATATGCATAAGTTATTTTATATATTATTTTAGTTTTATTTTCTTTTTTGAATTATTGCTACATATTTCTACACAAAAAAAAATAAAATATATGTTAATATGTCTTAATTTCAGAGTGCAATTTCACACACATATATAAAACATATATAACGGGATGTTTTTAGTAAAATATCGATGCTTATAAAATTTTTTGATATAGAATGGGAGAAAATTAAATTTTACAGGTATTAAAAATATGGTAGAAATATATAATGAAACAAAATATTTTCAAAAGTAATGTCTCTAATTACAATTAATGTTTAGTAAGAAGATTAATTAAAATATTAATTAATTGTAAATTAGTCTCTCTAGTTAAGACATATAAAAGTGTCTTAACTATCCATTAATTACAAGAGTTGTCAAAATCTGAAAAGTTGTCAAAATTGGAAATCCAATGGAGATGAAAGGGAGAAAATAGTCTTCTCGATTTTCGTCACGTCAAACATTGAACGATGAATTTGATCTCATGACTCGTGGAGGTCTTGCATAATTAGTATTTCGTCCAACTCACTCAAGTACTAAAGGTTAGTGATTCGAGCCCATGGGTGTATCCTTTTTCTGAAAAATACCAACCCTAAAACCAGAATTCATAAACAAACTAGAACTCATATTCATATTGTTATAAAACGCTTCCGTTGCCGAATTCTATAACCCTACAGTTATATCAAAGTGTCTTATCGTCTGTAGATATGAATTTTAGTTTTTTAGACGAATTTTGCTCAGAAAATCATGACTTTCATGACTGTAGGATGTGATACTCAGCCGAGCAGCATCACTGCTCGAGCCGAGCGAATTCTTGGGAAAAAGTCAAGGTTCAGTGGAGCGTCGCTCAATAGAGCATTTTGTAAGATATGTCGCATGCAACCAAGCATGAGGTCACATCATGTGATGTCATGTGAAGGTACTCAATCGAGCAAAAGGTTGCTAAGGTCGAGCGAATTGTCACAACAAAAATTAGAGTTTGGTTGAGCAATGCTCGATCGAGCATTTTTTTCATGGATGGACTGCTCAACCTTGTTTCATTAGTACAGACCAAGCAAACAGTTTCTCAATCGATGTGAATTTACGAGTTTAAATATGATCGATTAAGCAATGGGATGCTCGAGCAGAGCGATTTCCGTGAGGAACCACTCGACCCCAGTAGTATGTATGCCTGGACCGAGCAAAATCACGAGGATAATTCGTGAATGGTAGATTGGGTCGAGCAATGATTGCTCCGATTGAGCGATTCCACTAGATGGTGCGCTCGACCGAGCAAAAGTGCTGCTCGGGTCGAGTAAATCCGCTGGATATATTGCAAAAGAGTGTTGGGGTCGAGCAAAGGGTTGCTCGATCCAAGCAATTTCTTGGGTAATGGTTGCTCAGACCAGGCATATGACTACTCGAGCTGAGCGTTTCCTTTGTGACTCAGAATGCAGCCGAGTAGTATGATTGCTCGATGAGAAATTTGTCACAAAAGTGAACCATTGCTTGATAATTGAGTTCTTGAAGGTCAAAATTGTTTTGACCAAGTGGCTTTTACACTTTTCGGGATTTCTTTTATGTAGAACGGCCTGACATGAGGGAGACACATAAATTGAGATTCCACATGTGTAGTTTGCTGCATATGATGCATAGTGAAAGTCATTTATTATATCATACATGTGCTTGGACTACTCGGGGTATATATCTCAATCTTTTAAAATCGAGGATGAAGGGTGAACTCAACTACGTCCATAAGTGTGATTTGCCTACCAGAGGACTATGTGATGTAGAGTCATTATGGGATAACTTGTTAACTTACTTAATGTAATTGAGATGTAACTTTACTGCCAAGGGACTCAATCATATTAAAAGGGTTAAGAAATTACTAATAAGAAATAAGATTTCTAATGCTATGATAGCGTTGATAGTGGTTGACGTTATTTAGATGAAGTTCACATCTGTACAATGTATTCATTATGAGAAATGTTCTTACATATTGCATTTTTCTATATATTTTACGGATCTTCTCGACAAGTGTAGAAGAATGTGTTCAATTTCACTATGATCGTTACTAGAAGTATATGTTGGTAGGGACCAACTTTGATGATTGTTATATGATCGTAAAATATTCTATATTACCTTGATCCGATAAAGATATTTATGAACTTGAAAATAGAAACTAAATTTGCATATAATTCTTAAAGGTTTAACAAAATATCACAACAAAATATAATCTAAATTATTACACTGAAAGGAAAATACATTAGAAAATAAGATAATAATCTAGGTCTTAAAAGACAATGACAAAAAATAACTTCATGTTGATATCGTTTTTTATTTCATCATTTTTCATTCTCAGGTTAACATCAGAAAACAAAATTTGTTTGAACATTTTTTGTCTTCATCCATTTGTGACTCTACTATAAAGTGTCTTGATAAACGAAACACTTGGGATAAAAATCCATTAATACCGCATCGATAAGATATTGTGTGTTTTTGTTGTTTAGTCAAATTTTCATATTCAGCCACTCAATAATATATCCTTTATTATCTCCATGATGGAAACTATTTTGTGGATTGCTTCGACCTCGTCCTTTGCCATATCCATGGCTACTACCGTGACCATGTCCATGTCCATATAATTCCAATGGTTATAATTCAATGAATTCGCATTTAATTCCCAGTGGGAAAAGCATAATGATTTTTTTAAAACTCGTTTTATTGTTACGCTTCGAGGAGAAGTTGTAATAACTCATGCTATATTTTGAAATCTTTCGTTTGATATTGTTGTTGTAAATTATCAGCATGGAATGTTTATCATTTCTTCTCCAACTTATCATAGTCACTTTTTTTGTCCACATAGCTTCATTCTTAAGATTTTTTCCAACATCACAGAATAATATTCATCCATCGACTTATAATTTTGGCATCTCAGATTTAGCCAATCATCCTTTGCCTTTGGAAGGATCACATATTTTTTTGTTTAAATTTATCTTTAAGAGACTCCCACAAATCTACGACATCTTCTTTTGTACGATATTCATCTTTTAGCCAATCAGCAATATGATGGAATAAAAAGATCATGACTTTTGATTTTCTCTCTTTTGAAGAATTATTTTCTTTATAAATCGTATTAATGAAATTTTTGCCTTTAAGATGCATTTTAGCATCAAACACCCGTGCCATATAATTTTTTTGAGGTATCAAGTGTTGTGATTTTGAGATTCACCTGTTTCGATATGATAGAGCCGTCTATATGTAATAATAATTAATTTTTTGATTAATTTAACCATTTTTAACATTTAAAATAAAGACATTTTATTAATAAACAATAAACAAAAATGAAATCTATATATAAAAAGAAGTAACTTTCTTGGCTTCTCATGCTGCCACCTCATCATTTTTTTATTTTATTTTATTTTTTTGCTAAAATAATAATATTTATTTTGTATAGTTAATGAAATTTTTAAAACATCCTTCTTCAATTAATATGCAGTATTTTAAAATTAATTTGTAAAATTTATTTTAAATATATCTATATATAAAAAGGAGTAACTTTCTTGGCTTCTCATGCTGCCACCTCATCATTGTTTTTTATTTTATTTTTTTTTTACTAAAATTAATAATATTTGTTTTGTATAGTTAATGACATTTTTAAAACATCCTTCTCCAATTAATGTGCATTATTTTAAAAATTAATTTATAAAATCAATTTTAAATATAAATAAAATTAAATGGTTCAATGTTTAAAAATTTTGAATACAAATTAAATTACAATTAAATATTTCAAAATTTTAATTACAATTAAATAAAACATTTACGTCTTTGTACGAATAAAAATATATAGTATATTTACATGAATGTTTAGTTATAATAATAATAAAAAAAATGTTTATATATTTATTTGCAATAAAAGTTAGTAAATAATTAAATTTGAACAAATAATTATTAACAAATATTGATTTTTTATGCATACTCTTTTTTCATCCTTCCACATCATTAAAATATTTTTTTATTCTATATTAATTACCATTCATAAATTTCTTTAAATTAATTATATATTACTAATATTAATATTTTAAATAAACACAAACTATTTATATTAACTAGGAATTGAGCCCGCGCGATGCGCGGGATAATTCTTTTATTATATGAAAACTAAACAAATTATTTTTTATTATATGAAAAATAAACAAATTATTCTCAATATTTATTCATTTTACCGCAATAAACAAATTACAATTGAAATGTATGATATTTGGATAATCCTTCTTGTCCATGCTTTATAGAAGATGGACTATGTTTCTCTAGACAAAAATTAGTCAAAATAGATAGAGTTACTCGTGAATGATTGATGACTTTATTCTAGATCAAGATCAATAGTGAGAAATGAAACATATGTATAAGAAAAACAATCAAGAATAACAAATATCTAGCGTTGATGGTTGATGAGAATTAAAAAGTCAAGGGATTATCAAACAGACCCATGATGATTTTAACCATGATTTGCATTAGAAAGGCATACATAATCCATAAAGCATGGAGACCCGAACATGTGTTAAAGTCATAAATTGAGAACTGTCTTGACACTGACCATGAGGAGGAGTGGTCCTCTAAGCAAGTCAACCTGGTCGACACATCACATGTCTCATGAATCATGTAACTTTAGAGCTGTAAACTCTAAACTGTAGCAGACAAAATGAGTTCACACGTCTTCATAAATAGGAAAAGGGTTTTTGTGAAATGGTAAGACAGAACTGTCATCCAGAACAAACCAAGGAGTGAAACTGCTGAAATCAATTTTAGCTGCAATGTTTTCTAATTGTATCAACATGAACTATGATCTACATTTAAAAAAATAAATGTCCCGCTCTTCATATGTTATTTCCAAAGCAAAAAAATTGGAAGATAGCATAAAACTTGGCAGTTTTCCATATCCACAAAAGTAAGTTCGAGCAAAATGGCTTTCTTATTGACCAGATGAGAAGATAGAAATGGATACAGAATGGAACAGGAAATAGCCATACTTGAAAGGTTGGGATAATACTTGAAAGGGATACGGACGCTTGATAGGATACGAAGCCTCCATGGCTATACCGTAACGTCCTTCGCTATCGGAGACCCCTCTCTCGATCTTAATGTATCCTCCTTCGCCCTATTCTACTCCCCATGAGTTTTTCACGATCCAATACTTCAACCCGTCCTCTTCCTCCCCATAACCCACCGCCGCTACTCCGTGGTTCAGCTCTGTCCCGCAGTATCCCGTGAACACTCCCTGCCACCCAATATACATATTTACACATGTAGACCCTTTTCCATAGTTTTACATATCTTTCAAATATAGGTTAAACCGGTTTATGTTGTGTAAGGATAAGATTCATACATACATTTTAAGGATGTAGAAAAGCATTGGATACTGCAGCTAGAGAGAGTAGAGCTGTAAACTCAATGTTACTAACATCATACCCCAAAATAGAACATATATCAAGACAACAGTCAACCCTACCACCAGACACCACCATCACATACAACTCGTCAGTATCGTGGACCCAGAGTTCACACCTCGCAATCCTAAACGAGCTCACAAGAATCACCGGTGCACAACAATTATTGACCAAACGATATATCACCAGATTTGCAAACATTTCTCATTTTCCCTTTGGTAACTTATAATAGTCCCAAAAAACAATAACAACAATATGAACACTCTTGTTCTATTCGATCATTACTAAAAACATTGATATGCAACTCATGAATAGATTGCTTACCCTGAAGATCTCAGTCGGTATCTATTCTTGGATGATAAACCTGAAACATTAGGTAAGTCTCGCCCGCCTTTTAAACGACAACCAACGAAATCTCCGTAAAAATTCCATGGTCTTACCTAATCCTATCACCGGTGCAGACTCAATCGCCATTGACAAATCCGCCGCCTTCTCTGTTTCTGGCATTCCTATCGGACCCATTCGAAAGCCACAACAGTGCCTGAACCATACCGGAACCATCTCTAGGATAGGTCACCAAAGCCCTCGGAGCCCAGGTTTAATTCAGAAAAACAAAACAAATATTCAGCTGAATATGACCACATTGAAGATATTGTACAGCTTAATACTTGCCACTAATTCCTTGTGCCAAAATTGAAACATCTGTTTTTAATAACACAGAATTAACCATCACCTTTTTTCACAGTAAAGGTATCGTAACCTTGATTTAAATCTGCTCCAACATCTTCAGATATGAGACGCTTGAAAAGCCTCTGGGAGATAAGAACAAGTCTCATACATACATACATACATACATACATAAATACATACAATTTTGTATGTGAACAAAAAAAACATGGAAGAAAAGGAACAAAAATAGCAAAAACTCTCACCAAGCTGCGCTCGTCAAAGAATACTTCTCCACCTTCTACACGACTGTAGCAAGCAAGCTCACACGGCTGTTCATATTAAGCACTTAGAAATTTATCCAACACAGGATATAACATACGAGTCACTTAGATGCTAAAACTGACTTATCCCTTGATAATTTTTACCTCCTGAAAGGCTGTAGATTTTCTTGACAATGTCTCTTTGCTCTTGGAAAGTTTAAGTTGAGAGACAAAACGTTCATCACGCTGATAATTCTGAAACCTTGAGCCAAAACCATGACTCTGACCAGGGTAAGGCCCAGGTCGTGGAAGAAGCACAGCTCCTCCTCTACCATTCTGCCAACCCCCACGTCCATAACCACCTCTTCCAACATAGTGATTATTGCTCCATGTTGCACGCAACACTGCCATGAATACAGGAAAATATTAATGAAAACAAATGTGTACAAATCATGACAATAAAGTTGAATCATATATACATCTTGGCTCAAATGCAAAATCATTCATTATTGTATCCAAGTAACATGCCACATGATTGACTTGGAATTGACTTTTCTAAACCAAACATGATAGGCCCAGTAATATTACTTCAAAATCCAAGAGAATTATATACAGAAAACTCAAATATTTGGTAAAAATTACGATTGAATAATATGGCATACCGATATGATTGTAGCTTACCAGGGATTGAATATGGGCTGATTGCGAGTGTCTTACAGTAATCTTCATTATCAGATTCAAAAAAAGATCCTTATCTTCTTCTCCTTCGTAGCCATACCAACCCTCTTGTCCTCATTATCCTCGTTCTTGTAGCTCTCTACTTCATCTCCGCCATGCTTTTGCTTTCAAGAACTCAAGTAAAAGCACATGGCCCTTCTCCGACAAATGGAAGGACATAGACGACTAAGGGACATTAGGAATTAGGAGAGGCGGAATAGCCTACTTTGAGAATGGGCAGAATCGGCGGAAAAAGAGATCCTTTAGAGGGTCTGTTTGTGCCCCTGACTTTGGAATACTCACCAGCAAAAGAGACTAAAGCGGAACAGAGAGCAAAAGCAGTCCTTGCTGCAACTAAAGGAACAAAATCAACTTCCCAACTGAGCGCGTCAGGGACATACGGAGAAACCTACGATTGAAATTCAGGGGAATACATCGAAGACTTCGAACTGCTTACGTAATGGAAAAAGAAAGGGCTAGACGGCTTACGGGATATAAGGTTTTGAGGAGGAAAACTACTTACTTAAAGATAGAATCAAAGTCCTCTCATTTTATGGGCTGATTGCGAGTGTAATCTTCATTTTATGGGCTGATGATTACAGTAATCTTCTTCTCCTTTGTAGCCATACCAACCCCTCTTGTCCTCATTATCCTCGTTCCTGTAGCTCTCTACTTCATCTCCGCTTCTCCTCTTCCCCTCCGCTGCTTCTGCTTCTACTTGAACTGACAGATTTGGCATCGCCATGGTCTCGGCCTCTAGAAGACGCTGCCGCCGACGACGATGAAGATGAAGAAGAGGAGGAGGAGGATGAAGCCTTGTTGAAGGAAGAGTCATTCAATTTTGATTTTTTTGGAAGATGAAGAGGCCATGAGAGGAATAATGTGAGAGAGAAAGTGAGACAATTATGGTGGGAGAAGAACAATCGGTGTAACAAAGGGTAGGTTGGTAATTTTTTAAAAAATGTTGATGTGGCTTACTATAAAGCGAGAATGGCTGACAATTTTGGAAAGTTTTAAATTTTTAATAAATAGATTTAGAGGATATCTATATATAAAAAGGAGCAATTTTCTTGGCTTCTCATGCTGCCACTTCATCATTGTTTTTATTTTATTTTATTTTTTCTGCTAAAATTAATAATATTTATTTTGTATAGTTAATGACATTTTTAAAACATCCTTCTTCAAATATTATGTAGTATTTTAAAAATTAATTTATAAACTCGATTTTAAATATAAATAAAATTAAATGGTTGAATGTTTAAAAATTTTGAATACAAATTAAATTACAATTAAATATTTCAAAATTTAAATTACAATTAAATAAAACATTTACGTCTTTATATGAATAAAATATATAGTATATTGACATGAATGTTTAGTTATAAAAATATTGAAAACATGACAGAAACTAATGAAAAGAAACATAAATATAATATAAACAAAATAATCATATAAATTTGTATTATATAAGTTTTTTTATTCATGAGCTCTACAAATATTTCAAAAAATTTAAATTTCATGCATAATTATATAACAGGCTTATGTATTTATATGAATAAATAAATTCTCATTCGTTTATTATCCAAATGATTGGATGTGGCATAAATCTGAAAATTTATTTATAAGGGTGTTTGTTAGGCTCTTTAAAGAAATAGAGACAAAAGTTCGATTGAACATAGAATCACCATGCTTGAAAGTAGATAATGGAGGTTACTCGGTATAAAATTCTTCTTTCTTCAAGCTTTTTCTTTGTGATACTAGGAATTATGGTTTTATATGGTAAATAATTTGTTTTTCAAGTTGTTAAGAAGATATTGGAATGGAAAGAAATGAACAACATCAAGTCTTTAACAGCTCATAGGAGTTTAGAAGCTGTGAACATAAAGAATAGTAGAAGACGAGTGAATTATAAATTTAAACAATTAACTATGTTAATGAGCTATGCTTTCGGTGAAATGATAAGAGAGGATGGAAGAGGAAGATGAAGATAGAAGAGGAAACGATTCATTTGTTCATGTAGATTATACGATAAATCCTTGAAATTTCTTTGTCATTATTCATACAAAAAACATGATGGAGTTTTGATTTCATTTTTTATTATATTTTATATTTTTAAATAAACATGAATAATAAAAGAAAATGCAGAGAAAATTTGAGAAATAATTGGAAGAAAAAAATAAATATTGCAAAGTTAATTAAAATTCTAACCAATAAACACCAAATACTATGTATTACCATATAATAATATTATATATGTTACATGTTTTAAATTTTTTTTCACTCTAACGATGAGTGAGATGATTCAATTATTTTGTTTTCCATATGATTTTAACATATAGAAGAAATATTATAACAATCAATTTTATTTTAGATAGAAATATTCACATTCATAATTCAATGTAATATATTTTCACCCTATTGATATTCTATTAGCTTCATATTTTTTAAATTATAATGTGTTATTAAAAAATTATTTAAAAATGTATTTTCCACTTAATTTTATTATTAAAATAGATTAATTTTTATGTTATAACATTCTGATATTTTTATTAACTACCTATTATTCGATAAAATAATATATATGTAATGTCATGAACCAAAATTTTTAACATTTCTAATATATCAATTTATTTTTAATAAATTAATTTATATTATATATTTGCAAATTTTTAACATCACACGCATCGCGTAAATTTTTTTTCTAGTCTTATATATAAAAGGATGATAATTCTTTGGCTTCCTATGAAGCCACTAAGCATTCCTATAAAAATATCTTCCTTTTTTTAATATTTTTTTTTGGGTTTCACTAATTTATGTTTTGAAACTGTTGAATCTACAGTTTTTTATTACTCTTTACGTGTTGGTATATTTCCTAACTTGCGTAAAATTTTGACGAACTTTTTGTATAAAGGAGAAAAATATCTTAGTAAAAATTATTCGTGGATATTCTTTGTAAAACTAATATTGTGTTGTAATGTTTAGATTTTTCAAAATAAATCATGATAAGAAGATATGTCTTACGTAATTTTTTGTTACATGTTAATTTCACGACGAAATTCATTAGTCAATATTTCCGGATCATATTTATTAATATATAATTTATTAAACCAAATTAGTAATAACATGTAGATTAAAACCCCGTGGTGAAGTAACAAAAAAATTTCCAGTGCAGCTTACATAAAGATCCTATTGATTCATATAAACCAAATGCTATGGAGAGAAGAATCAGAAAATGATCACATTAATCAAAAACTATATCGAATATACGATCCATATATGACTATAAAAGCAAAACATTGATAGATATGATTCAAAAGAATGTTTTTTTCGTATTTTCAAAAGCTTACATGAAAATGGGTAGAATTTAGGCTTCTAGTCCTTCTTCTTGTGCAAGACTCCCATAGGGATCTTACTCATAACTTTGCTTAACACCTTCTCGTCTAATACCATATATTGTTTTTGATCTCTTTCATCGTTTTTCGCCAAAGTCGTCTACTTGATCGGCATACTTTTCATAAATTATATGTGTACTGGTATTCGTTTGAGGCGGACACCGGTGTTATAAGAGGGCATGTAATGAAGAGCAGTGCACTGGTGGAGACTGCATATGTGTACTGCTTTACTACCAGGGAACTTTGGACAGTTGTGTTCCCCTTAGAGTCGGAGAAAATTATTTCAACACTTACACGGAAGCCAAATGAGGTTTGATCTTGGTTTCTGGTTTCTGTTTTTGTCCTTATTATTCTGTTTCCTGTTTGTCAGCGATTTACTTGACAAGTGGTCAGAGAATTTGGTGGTGAATAGCTGCTGTTTCATGTTATATTCCTGAAAACTAAAATGTAAGCCAATCAAAGACTGTATTAATCTTGACTTTGCATGTGCTTGTGTTTCCAGGTTGTGCACACCCAAGCGAAAGCGGTAGCAGATCAGGATGTGATGTATAAATACGTATCGAAAAACCTACTGTTTGTGGCTACTGTTTCACCAAAAGGTGCTGGTGAGATCGGTTCAGTAACACCAGAGGAGTCAACTCTCGTGGTATACCTCATCGATACCATCACTGGGCGGATACTGCACAGGATGTCACATCAAGGCTGTCAGGGGCCAGTTCATGCCGTAAGTTCTCTGACTACATTAACTTCTTTTTTGGGGTAATGGATGCAACACAAAATGCTTAGCCTTGGAATTGTTTTGCAGGTTTTTAGTGAGAATTGGGTTGTCTACCACTATTTCAATCTTAGAGCTCACAAATATGAGGTTACAGTTGTCGAGATTTATGATCAGTCTCGGGCGGTATGTAAGCAAAACTTTTGGTGGAAGATTCTCCGGTTTTATGTCAATTGGCCCATTTTGTTGCATTGTGAAACTTAAATGTTATCCTTTAAATTCGGTTCACAGGAGAATAAGAATGTCTGCAAACTTGTCCTTGGAAAGCACAATCTAACGGCACCTGTCTCTTCATTTTCTCGACCCGAGGTGGTAACGAAGTCACAATCGTACTTCTTTGCTCATTCTGTGAAAACAATGGCGGTAACATTAACAGCAAAGGGTATAACCTCAAAGCAACTTCTCATTGGTACCATCGGAGATCAGGTTAGTTCATTAGTCAGCATATATTTGCTGAAGGCAAAAATGCTTAAAAAGCTCCCCAACTCTGTCTTTTGAGTATCAACTTCGCGTGAAATATGGAAGCCACATAAGGATGTTATTAAAGAGACTACAAAAGCATGACATGTTACTCGAATGATTAACCTGTATTATAGTCAAAATTATTATAGCATAAAGAGACTACAAAAGAAACAAATATTATAGTCAAAATTACTCCAATGATTTTCAGGTTTTGGCTCTCGATAAGCGCTTTGTGGATCCTGGAAGGACGCTCAACCCCACACAAGCCGAGAAAGAAGAAGGAATGATCCCTCTAACGGATTCATTGCCTATCATTCCTCAGGTTCACCCACACACATCTCCACATTCCTTTATCTTCCACTTCTGTGAGATTTTACCGATTCGAACTTAACTTGTAATGCTCCTATTCGCAGTCCTACATCACCCACTCCCTCAAAGTAGAAGGCCTCCGAGGCATAGTAACAGCCCCGGCCAAACTAGAATCAACGACCCATGTCTTTGCCTATGGAGTGGACCTCTTCTACACGCGACTCGCCCCTTCAAGGACCTATGACTCGCTTACCGATGATTGGGATGTCAATGGGTAGGGTTGTGCCCAACCCATTAAATTTAAATGGGTTTTGTGGTGTAAATGGGTTGGGTTTAACCCGACCCATTTAATAACGAGTTATATGGGTCGGGTTAAACGGGTTAAACGGGTTTATTTATATAAATATATTTTTATCATTTAACATTATAAATATATATATTTATATACATTAAATATTATTATTGATGTTTCAATATTCAAAATAATTATTTATAAAAATAAATTAATTGATAATTAATGAAAATAAAATTTATAAAATAAAATTCTTGATATATATTAAAAACATATGATATAATCGTCAATTTTTCATGTGAATATATAAATAGCTAAAACGATAATTCCTGAAAATAAAATTTTTAACAAATTCTAATCAAAAGATGTCCGATACAATCATCAAATCTTCATCATGTCCGATACAATCATCAAATCTTCCATCACCATCATCGACAACATCAACTTCATCGGCACAACTATCGTCACCTATAATTTATAAACATATTAAAAATAGATATATTTTAATTAAAATAAAAATACTAATATAGGTCTTACCGTTTTCGGAAAGTTCATATCCAATCAACCAATTTCGCGTACAAATCAACGCCTCGACATTAGAAGAACGAATGCGGCTTCTATACTTGTTTAATAAACGAGAACCAATGCTAAATGATGATTCTGACGTCACAGTTGTGATTGGAATGCTAAGTATATCGCAAGCCATCCGAGCTAAGTCTCCATAGCGATTTTTATGGCTTTCCCAAAACTGTAAAACATCGATATCATCAAATTCGTTCATTTCTAACCTTTTGTCCTCCAAATATATTTGCAAAGCATTTCGCCCCTCTTGCATAGCTTTACTTTTCTCGTACGCTTTGAAAGCCTATATTAAAACATTTTAATCATATTATATAATTAGAACAAAAACCAAATTCAAAATAAAGACAAAACTTACATTTAAAG
>CM071874.1:22742747-22761820 GCA_036759665.1 Gynandropsis gynandra
AAGCTAAAATTGGGTGGAATTAGTTTAAAATTGGGTTGAGATTCGGTGAAATTGAGTTAAAATTAGGTGAAATCGGGTTAAAATTGGGCGAAATCAAGTTAAAATTGTGTGAAATATGGTTGAAAGTAGGTGAAATCGAGTAATTAGGTGAAATCGGGAGAAATTGAGTTAAATCGAGTTAAATGGGTTTAAAGTTGAATCTGATAATAATGTAAATGGGCTCATGGGTTAAATGGGTTTAACCCATTAAAATGAGTATAAATGGGTCTAAAACCCATTAAGCCCATTTAACTTTTAGCCCATTTAACCAAAACCCATTTTCATTTTAGATGGGTTGGGTTGGGTTAACCCATTAAACCCAACCCACTTTGACATCACTAATTTCAGCTACGCCCTTCTCCTGATCACGATCGTGGTTCTCGTTGCAGCCATCTATGCCACATGGGTGTTGTCTGAGAAGAAGGAACTCCGCGAAAAATGGAGGTGAAATAAACAACCTAAATTAACACAATCATCAACCTCTATTTAAAGATGAAGGTTTTAGAGAATTAGGAGCTTTTTGCAAACTCCTAACTTGGGGTATTTCCTTCTGTTTTAGCAAAATACTGCTCTCATATTCTTTCTTTTTATGGTCGTTTTTTTTTTAGGTAGAGAAGTCGTTACTTTTTTACTAGGATTTAAATATACTCTTTATACAGACTTCTTATACAAGAAATTTTACTCGATGCGCGGTTTTTTTATAAAGAAGAATAATATCTTAGTAAAAAATTGTTTGTGGACATTTTTTGCAAATAAAATATTGTATTGTAATGTTTAGTGTTAACTTCGTGCAATATGTCATTTAAGACGCTATCATCCGGTTCGCTCAGTTAAAGCTTCTCGCATTGCATCCATTTCAATGTACCCACTATTGTCTTTATCAAAGAACATTAAAGATTGTTGAAATGCTCATCATTCTCTATATTCTGCAAGTGAATAATAATTGCTACATCTTCTACATGCAAATGCCACGTTATCTAACATATAGACTTCTTCACCGGCAAAACCAGAACACAAACGGATAGCACTCTAACCCTTTAACCAGTTCGAGCAGCTGAGGGTACAACTCAGTTTCTCTGAGCTTGATGATCTCCGCAGAGGCACTCTCGATGGCCTGGGAAGACACTGACAGCTGCGACAACAACTTCTCCACCTCTTTCTTTGCCTTCTCTGTCTTTACGTACTCAGCTCTCTTCATCTCCAGCTTCCTCGCCTGCTCCACCTTCATCTCATGCTCCATCTTTTCTCTGTGCTCTGCACCAACCACAACCACACCACATAATTGTTTCACATCTACCCTTTTATTTTTGTTAGTCAGCGCATTATACATTTTCTGAATCAGGGTCAGACACACATGGGTCTGATGATCAGTTCTGTCTTGGGCCCACAAGCAGGAACATGGGAGATTTTGAAACTTTGATGCATCTCTGGATTTAAATGTAGCTTTTTTCAAGAATCAAACCGTCCTTTGAACATTGGATGTAATCTATGACTGCTGCATCAGCTCCTTCGGTTGTCTTTGAAGATTCTATCGATGATCATTACCTCGTCTTAACTGAATCCCTCTGCACATGTTCATCAATCTTCACAACAACCACAAAGAAGAAAGGAAATACAAAGAACACGCACAAAAAAAGGTGTTATTTAATACCTATATATTTAAAATTGAAGAAAAAGAGTGAATATCGAAGATATATTTACTAAATCTGTAAGAAACCTTTAGGCCTCTCTCGATGAACTTCACAGTGAGAAACTCTTTGGACCATTTGTCTTGAACCAGCTTGGCTACACCGAAATTCCCCGACACAAGATCCTTCACTATCTCATACACATGTCCATAACTATCAAAACTCAAAACATATATATCTATATATGTGTGCGCATATGTGTAAAGAAGAACCCTGAATTCCCAAACTAAAGCAGAGCTGTCTGTTCTTCTCCAACCCCAGACATCCAATCGGTTTTCTTTCTATAAATACTAAAAAAGGAATCACAGTATCATATTGAAAATTTGGGTTTCCATTGGTAAAACCTATGGACAACAGACACAAAGTGTAAAACGGTTATGGAGCCAACCAGTTTGTTGAAATCATTTTTCTGAGAATGATTTCTCAGTAATGGATGAAGTTCTCGATAAAGAATTCATGAACGGCTTCGATTACTCTTTACGTGTTGGTATATTTCCTAACTTGCGTAAAATTTTGACGAACTTTTTATATTATATATTTGCAAATTTTTAACATCACACGCATGCGTAAATTCTTTTTCTAGTCTTATATATAAAAGGATGATAATTCTTTGGCTTCCTATGAAGCCACTAAGCATTCCTATAAAAATATCTTCCTTTTTTCAATACTAGGTGGAAGCCCGCGCGATGCGCGGTCTACAATATCGCTATATAATTTTTAATTGAAATATTAGAATGTATGTTCAATTATTTATATTTTTATGTGAAAAATTATTTATCTATAATTGTGTAGATTCTATTTATTGAAAAAGAAGATAAAAAGATTTTAAAGCAAATTATATTGGTTGCATATAATTGAAGTAAACTTTTAATAAATATTGACTTAAACAATAAAAACGATTATTGTTTCTGAACAAAATATATTGTCAAAAACCCAATACGAAATCATTAATAGGAAACAACAAACATGAACACATCACTTGACAACAAAACATAACAAATTACTAATTTCTAGCAAGCTATAAGAGGAAAAAACACAGAGTCAAACCATCTACCATCTGAATCAAGACCGTTATATTTGTGTAGACTGTTAAATTTGTGTAAGACACATTTTCTGAGTAGGAAAGATGAGAACGATATACCATCATTTAATCTAAACCCTAAAACATCATGATTAATTCCATAATATGAGGTACAGAAAATGACGGATGAGAATGACGATACTCCATATTCCATATTTTAACGAACTAAATCCTAAACCCTTACACAATCGAAGAAGTATATTTGTGACTAACATCCAAGATCTGTTGTCAAAAGCAGACAGTAGTGTGGAAGGCATATGAAGAATAGCTGCCTCATTGTTCTCGAAAGCTTCCATGTACTCTTTGTATTGTACCAACACAGATATTGACCGGAGAAGATGATCTCTCAGATCTGTGCTTGATATCATTGTATCATTCAACTGTGTAACTACAAAAGTGACCTAATGAGGCAAGAATAAGCAGTAAGCATGATTATAAACATTCCACAACTCACCTTAAGCCTAATTAGTGATGACCCATCAACATTATAAGCATATATTTCCTCCTACATCCTATCGCTATAAGCATAGAAAGATAAATAGCGTGATGAGGAATTCAGACGTACAAATGATGAGAGCCCTTGGATTAGAAATATTGTTGATATTTCAAGCATAATGGAGTTAGACGCAATTCTAACATGCTTGGCAATTAGTCTCCTTTTCTCAATAAAGAACTGCCAGGAATGCTAATTACCTTGTCCAGATTTCCTTCAAGGTTTTGAAATGTCTGTTTTGCTTCTGTTGATGTCTTGAAAACAACAATTACGCTACAGAAACCTCCTTGTTTCTTTGGTGGCTGCCAAAAGAGTTACAAATATAACCCACATGTTACAAAGATCAGCATAAGATCGTACAAGTTCAAGTTATTCAGAATTCCACCTTAACGTCAAGCATAAAATCCCCAGAAATAATTGCACTCAATTATTCAGATGGCACATCATGAGGGATTTTGTGCATGAAGAGCTTTGCCATCTCAGTCTCCAGCATCTAAAAAATGCAAACATATCGATTAGAAATTATAAATTGAATTCGTTTGTATTTAAATGGATTATCCAAAACCACTCTTCAATTTTTTGTTATTGTGACTGTCGTGTCAACTCCTTTTTCTATAACCGCAAGGACAAGCTTCATCGCAGCAGATGCATCATGTACACAATCATGGGGTGCACCATCCTTTCTGACTTCATATCCCAGTACAGACTGAAAAACAAATCAAAGAAAGTATTAAAACATGATGCCCATATGAAATTCCTCGTTAGTTATCTAGAGCAGAGACCCTTCAAAAACTTGCCTTGCACAGATTATTCAGAGAAGGTCTTCTGAGATTACGTCCGCAAGAATACCTGAATGCAAGTGATATATCAATTACTCTCGCATGATCTATCTTCATCGCTGGGATTAAAGGTAATGCAAGTATGAAAAACTTCTAACAAAATGACACATATACAAAGTAGTCCAATTTTTTTCCTTACCTTTCAGATCAGTGTTCAAACTGTGACCTACCAAGATAGTATCCCTAGAGAGAAATGTGACCTCCCAAGATAGTATCCATAGGTTTACATCTATGCGCATCAAAACCCACATATTAAAACATTAATCCAATGATAGATGGTAGAGTAAGGTTTTCTAAAAGCATTAAATCAATAACCACTCCTAAATTCTCACCTCTTTCTTGATACGTTGAAGTTGTGGTGGATTCTCGGGTTCTGACTTGAGCCCGTTTAGCTTTCGCTGGAGAAGTAACCTTCTGGGGGCAGAGCCCTACAACACAACCTCGCTTATGCAAGCTTGAGGTAGTGAACGCCGCGACCTAATCGTGATTCCTGTGTCATACCCACCATGATTATTGTTTGGGTTGAGACGATCTTGCTGTTCTGTGCTCACACCGCGACTAACTGGGCCATGTAGACCATTGTTGATATCACACCTCGAGAGACCAGGATACTCTGGGGCTACCTATAGACAGAGGAAGTACATTTGAATTAATGACAAGTGCTCTGAACGATCACACTATATCCTGAGATTATGGTTAAGCGATTTAGCATTTTTCGTTCCTTGTGCACCGTACAAATTACCATGATGAAGTTTACAACTGATGTGTGAGTTTCGGGTATTTTCCACAAACCTGCTCTTGAACTGGTGGTGCCACCATACTGGAAAAATCTCTATCTGCTTCCGATCTAAAGCCAATGCAAGACTCTGACGTAACCCTGCAGAAATACAGACATTTGCAAAAATAAACTTAAATCAACAAAAATCTGCATAGCCTTTAGTCTCTCAAAAATTTATAAGAAAGCTTTATCACCTTCTAAATACAACAAGTACATATGTATGCTTGTCATTTTAATATTAAAATTTGACAAAAAATGGACCTGTCTAATTTTCTTTTAAACTTTCGGTACAATTAGCTAGACCCACGTCCAGAAATCGAAACAAGTCTGATGAGATAATAATAAGTCTGATTCATACCTCTTTCGTGAGCCTGATTCCTTTCACCCATCCAAATCATCAAAGAAACCATCAATCGCAGCACTGTGAACATATCAGATCAATATATAGTAAGAGAACTAAAGAGGAAAAGACCTATTCAAAAAAAAAGAACTTTCCTGTTCTAAGTTCTCTTGAACATATAATTGATTTGGTTTTACAGAAACAGACAGAGGAGGAAGCTATGAACTACCACATTGCCTTCGGGCTTCGTGTTTTAACTTCACTCCCGATAACTGAAACCAGCAGAAACAATTACTTAACACCTAAAAAACTGAAGACAGCAGAAACAATTACTTGCAACAACTATCGGCCCCTGTTGACTCCATTTCTTGAATTCGCACTACTAATCTTTATGAAAAGCATTATCATTTATGAATCATCATGTCAGAGGAAAATATCACATGTAAAACTTCATACGTTGAAGAGTACACTCAAACCAAACCATCACGGTTCCATACAGCTAGTTTATCAGTGCATACATAATCAGGCCACACGTAGACTTCATGAAATAACGCAGATCATAATTTTTTTCCCAGATTTGGTTTACATAGTGAAAGCTTGCAATAAGATTTCACAAACAACATAATTCAAACATGATTCCTACGAATAAAACCCACAGAGCCCTCAGAAATCACGAACCCTAGAACACCATAACGATATTAAATGACAAAACCACTACACTTTTTCTGTAACAAGACAAAACCACTGCAATATTTCCATAACAAGACGATCGAAGGCGCGAAAGTCCAGAACACGACACCAAGCAATTGAATTTGAGAAACCGTATATATATATATATAAAGATAAAGCTGAATAGACAGCTTAAGAAAGAGATACCTGAGACTGCCCGAGACATTAATGGGTTCGATGGGCCAAGGGACGACGGAATTGTGAATGGATAAACCATCGTCAACCAAGTTGTAATCACAAACCCAGTTACTGTTATCCGGGAACACCATTGTCCAAATCCATCGGCGATAATAATCGACGGCGGCGTGATTCTACAACGAACGAAAGAAAGTGAGATTTTACGGAAAAAGGGAGCAAAACACAGGAAGGTTAAAACCATCACGGTTCCATACACCATATGCCCAAGCACATTCTTCTGGATCCAAATGCTTTGCAATGAGCGGATGAGAAAATTGAATTAGTTCCTGAAATGCTTGGACATCAGCCATTGATCTTCACCCCGACATGATGCTAATGCTCTATTAATCTTACCATTCCGGAAAATATCCCAAAAGGGAGACAAGTCTTGCAGGACAAACACAAAAAACACATTTCAGAATACAAAAGTCAAATTAGGGTTCATACCAAGACAACAACTCAAGCTTGGGACTGCTCGCACATGAGTTGACGCCTTCACCATGTGAAATTAGGATGAATTGGAGAAAAAAAAGTTTTGCATTCTGTGTAATCCAAAAAAAAGGAAGTGCAAAGTTTCAGAATGGCCACAAAGGTGTTTAGAGCATAATTTGTGGGAAAATTTCCTTTCCTATATCACCTACACCATCATGAACACAACCCAGAAAGGATAAAAGAAGAAGAAATCAACAAAAAACAGGTTATCTTTGAGCTACTTATGGAGAAGGAGGCATGCTTGGTTCTTTGTCATGAGAAGAGCTCCTCTGAAGCTTCCAGACGCCTAGCTTCGACGCTTACATTCCCATGGTGAGAAGCAACACGAAATCGACTAATAAAACGTAGGAGAAACGCAAAGAGAAGAAAAGAGAGGAGCGAGAGAGCACGAACTTGAGATGCGGTTAAGAGACCGGGGTGGTAGAGAGACCGGTGCTGGAGAAGAGCGTGCTGCATCAAGGTCGCGGGTTGAAGCGCCCACACTTCCTGGACCGACTCTTTGCCGCTCTACACTGGAACCCAGATATGGAAAATTGGAACCCAGATATGGAATCCAGTTAAGAGATCGGGGTGGGAAATTAGAAACCAGATATGGAAAATTAAATGGACAATTGACTCCATTGGAGAGAGAAGAAGAAGGAAAGAGGAGGGCAAGAGACGTCATGGGAGAGAGAAAGAGAGATCATGGGTGGGAGGGAGAGAAGGTGAAACGGGATCCATTTAATTTTTTTAATAAATGGAGTTTGCTGAGGTGGGAGGCTGAGAGAAGCTATTAGGAGCCACCAAAAATACACACTTTTAATATATAGAGTTTTTTGGGTTTCACTTTTTTTCTTTAATACTTTCTTTTAATGGCCACTTTTATTCTATATTAATTTTTAACATTAAATCCTCTATTCTACCCAGTGTTGTAAACGGCGGCCTGGGCGGCCGTCTAGGCGCCAATTAGGCGCTCGGCGGTAGGAACCCGCCCCGAAAACACCAAAATCGGCTGAATTAGTCGGCCGGCGACTAGTCGGAGGGGAATCGGCGCCTGGGCGGCCGACTAACGGAGAAATCGCCGCCCAGGCGTTTTTTTTAGGGTTGTCGTTCGCATTCGCCTCTGTCGCCTGTGCTGTGCTTCGTTTCCGCCTCGCCTCGCCCGTGCCTCTGTGTCGCCGCCTCACCCGTGATTCGTCGTCGCCTCGCCTCGCCCGTTCCTCTGTGTCGCCTGTTCCTCTGTGAAGAGGTAGGCGACAGAGAGAGAAAATGTCGGAGAAGACTAAGGGAAGAAAGGAGGAGGTGGTTACCAGAGAGTACACCGTCAATCTCCACAAGAGGTTGCATGGATGGTGAGTTCCTGTTATAGCTTTGCTCTCTCTTCAATAAGATTGCATTGGCTCCTAGGTTAAGCTTATTATTGGTTCAATGAAGGTATTGTCTGGTTGTAGTGTTTTAAGCATAGTTGGAATCCATGAAACTGGATACAAGGCCATTTTCTTAACTCAATTAGTCTATTAACTCAATCTGAATTTCTTGTATATGTTAGTGATCGTAGATTCGTTCATAAGATTGTGTAGAATGGTCTCAAGATAGAATAATTTTAAGTTAGATTAGATTATGGTTCAGTCTTTTGCTCTAAATCTCTAAACTTAAGACTTCACAAAGGATTGCAAAATTAGTCATTTCAAATTTATGTGAATGAGTTGAGCTGATGAAATGTATAACAACACCTTCAAGAAGAAGGCTCCAAATGCCATCAAGGAGATAAGGAAATTTGCAGAGAAAGCAATGGGGACAAAGGACGTGAGAGTTGACGTGAAGCTCAACAAACAAATCTGGAGCAGAGGAATCAGAAGTGTCCCGAGGAGGGTGCGGGTTAGAATTGCCCGTAAAAGGAACGATGATGAAGATGCTAAGGAAGAGTTCTATTCACTCGTAACGGTTGCTGAAATCCCACCGGAAGGATTGAGTGGACTTGGCACAAAGGTGATTGAAGAGGATGAATGAATGAAAAATTGGTACAACCAATCTTTGCAAGTTATAAACTAAAAGTTTTGTTGTTTCAGCGAAGACTCTGTTTGTTCCATTTGTTTAGGTACTCTGAATTTGGCTTCATCTTCTCTTTTGTCTCTCTTTGTCACTTTGCCAATTCACTTGTTTGTTAGAACAATGATTTGTCATGTCTTGTTTTGCGGACAAACACCCAAGACTTTGAATGTCATACTGAATTTAAAGAAAATCAGATGAACCAAACCAAAGTAGATAGTAAAAATCATATATATTATTTGGTAAGACTTTATATTTTATGTTATAAATATTGCATAAAAAATAAAAAATAAAAAACTATTAGTGACCAACTAGTAGCCGACTAATTCGACTAATCGACTTTTACAACACTCATTCTACCCATTCAGCTTCCATCGCTGGTTCTTCAGTTTCCAGCACTATTCTACCCACTCTTTCTAGCACTTTAAATGGCTGCTCCATTCGTTACCCCAATACCAAGTTGGTGCATCTCGATTCGACGGAGGAGTTCGCGACAGCGGAGGCAGCGTGGAAGAGGGTCGGAGAAAGCTCGATTAGACACTGGCATGGGTTGTTTGCTCGATTTGCCGAAGGAGATCGTGATATTGGAGGTTTCACTTTGATTTCCTCGATCAATAGTCTTTAATTTATATTTTTAAATTGTGCAGTCGCTTCATTAGGAGAATCCATGGCGAATGGTGGTCCCGTCACGAACGAGTTTGTGTTTGTTTCATGGGTTCGGACAGGGTTTAGGAGAGACTTGCAGTTTATGTTGAGGTCTTTCTCGGAAATATGCAGTAGATAGTCTCTAGGTCGGGCACGAGTGAGGAAAAATCTGAAAGGCGATTGGTATGGGGAAGAGGACATCGAACCGCGATATAAACAAGAGGCGTGTTGGGGGTATTGTGAAAGGTTAGATTGATTCAATTCTATTGTTTCTTTAGCTTTTTACTGTTGAGTTCTTACCATTTTCCCTTGATTTTTATTTGATTTTCCCTCTATTATTAGACGCCGACCTTCACCTGTGAATCATCTCTGACATATTTTCTACAGAATGGGGCTCACCAATAACGTGATCAGTGACCAATTTTCATTGCTCCTACTACATAAATGTTCCAAAGAGAAGAAAAAGAGGTTTGGGTTAAGTTTCTCTTTCTTTAACCGGTTCATTGCCACAAATTTGTTGAAAAAAACATCTCTCAACTGAATCTAAATAGAGATTCGATCTGTATGTGGTTTCTTCCACATTCTCCATAATACTCTCTTTGACAGCCATTTTTTCATCATCGTCGTCCTTGTGATTTTTGGTTATGCATATGTGTTCGTTTTTGCTATATATGTGCATATTGCGTCTGAATGGTGAAGGGTGTTCCAAGGGATGGTTGTGTTGGGGTTTTATCTATCACGTGCCCTTTCATTTCCCTGAGAATTTCGTGGCCTTCCCTTAGTAATCATTCTTCGATGATTTGGTGAGGTGTGCGTGCAGGTTTCAGTATTGTAGCTGGTGTGGAACAATGTGACACTTCTTAAGTTTTATAAAATTTTAAGAAAAGGAATGATGTAGCTTCTTATGATGGGTATAGTTTACATTATACATGGAAAATTTTGTCTCACATATATCTTAAGTTTAATGGTTTTTGAAATTCAATTCAGCATTAGTTTCTGTGCGATATTATTATGGGTGATTCAGAATTCAAAGTGGTTGAAGCTATATCATTAGATATACGCTACAGTAAATCTGAATTCGAGAATTTCTGACCTCAAATCTAAATTCGACGGTCCCCAAATCTGAACCCACAGCCTCGTTGGTTTGATTCTCTTTGTAGGTACTCTTTAGACTAAATTATTTTCCATTTATGATCTTGTAGGCATTTCCTCATTCGAAGCTCTCTATAGGTGTTTCCTCATTTGAAGCTCTTTGTAGGCGTTTCCTCTGTCTCCGCTTCCTCCTTCCTCTGTTGCAAATGTGGTAACTTAGGTTTTTAATAGTTGGGATATTGCAAAGGTATTGGGAAGAGGGTTATGGAGGAACATAGGTAGGGGAAAAGCGTGAGATCCAAATGAAGAAGAGAGAGAAGTTACAACCAGTTCCTTAAGTTCTTTATTTAGCTAGCGGTGCTCTACGGAATTGTACCTGATCGTAGACACTATGCATCCAAATTGCATATGCATGTTAAATGTGGGTGTAAGATTTTGTCTGCTATCGTTAGAATATGCATGTTAACTGTGGGATTAAACATGTGTTTATCTCATCCCGTATATCATAAAATTTGAAAAGAAGAACAATCGTTAATTTTCCTTTGAAATTGAAGTCAATAGGATTTTAGTTTGTCTTTGTTCTTAATATAGCCTTTCTTTCCTCAGATACAAAGGGTGATGATACAAGACATATTAAAGTTACTGCGATCTTTTGTTTGGTTGGTGAGAAAGCAGGGTAACACAACAAAAACTTTTTGTATTCAAATGTACATGTGAAGCTCTTTTGTTCTCACATCTCTTGATGTATTTCAATGTTGTTTTGGAGGGACATATTTAGTAATCATTTGGTTTTTAAAATATTTCTAAGTCTGAGATAACGAATGATAAGATGGTAGTGGATCTCATCTTTCGCACCAAAGTACTATTATGGAGTAGTGTTGTAATGAGTTGTGTGTTTGTGGACATTTTCTTGGGTATGTTGTTATTAGGTAATAGGTTATGTTTGACTTCTAATTCGAGTTTGTTGTGTTGTGCAGTGAAAGCACATTAGTGATCTATGTGGCTTTGTGACTTCTTCTTTATGGGATGGAACAAATGGAATTCATGAAAACAGGAGATAGGGCTAAAACTATCAAACTAACCCTCGAATGACAAGCCAACATGATGATGTACTAAATATACAGGCAACATCTCAGATGGACAACTGTGTGGCATTTATCCTGTATAGGCATATAGTGTGTTGTTGCATTATGCCTTGGCCATTAAAAAAATTAAAACCAAAGGTATCCTATCTATTGTAATAGTTTTTCATTTTATTGTATTTTTATCTTACTATTTTTTTAATTTAATTGAATTTTGTATCATCAATTGCATATATTTTATAATAAATATTTTAAATTCATGATATTTATAAATATTATTCCGCGCATCGCGCGGGTTCAATCCTAGTAAAATAAATAACGAGAAATGGATGGCATAGTCATCCTTATAACAATAATAAACAATAGATAAATATCCATAAATAATAATATTATTGATCGGTGGCTGAATCCATAACATTATATAGTATAATATATATATATATATATATATATTATGACTGAAACTTAGTATATGTTGACTTTATAATATGTTATATATATACATATATATATATATTGTGATCGAGGATATATAGTCTACAAGGTATATATTTGTTTTACTTGAAATCGAAAAGGAAATCGATTAAAAAATGAAATTTTAAAATTTGAAATTAAAAATTATATATATTAAGGATAATACCAAATATTTTTTTCTTTTCAGATATTTAAAATATCATGCTGATAAAGTGTTAAAAATAATTATATTTGTATATATGTATATTAAATTAATATAATATATTATATGAATATAAGGATATTATATGTTATATAAATAATATAATTATTTAAGTGTGTGTATATATATATAACATAGGTTCCATTATTATATACATATATGATATATAAGAATAGTATAATATACAATGTAATATGTTATCTACTATAGATATAGAAATGTATATAGTGTAATATAATTATATATACTTATATTATACAATAAAATTAAAGAAAAAATATATGCATTAAAATTTGAGTTTTTGTTCAATTTTGGTGAAGCCACATAAAGTGTCGGTGTGGCTTTATATATATTTTAAATTTTTTAAAAACAATTTTGGATTAAATTGGATTGTATTATCATTATTAATATTAGATCATTATTTATACATACAATTGGATATTTTAGAAATTTATATAAATATATTTTATCAGAAAGATAAATATCTAAAATTTTATTTATAAATTTTATAAATTAGATTTTAAAATGAACTCAATCCATCATTATCAATGTTTTTATATAAGATTCTTCTAAAATGATATAAACATACAAATTATAATATTAATATTATTAATAATTAGATTATTAAATGTTTTTAATATTCAAATGCATTAATTTCATTAATAATTTTTTAATTATAAATATAATAATAATTATAAAAATTTAATTTTCAACTCATTATTGAAAATTTATTGATAATAAATTATATCATTTACATGTTATTAAACATACAAAAAATCTTATATATAAAAGTAGGAAAAAACTCTGCTTTCTAGTTGCTCCACATCATCTAATTTTTTTACTTTATTTTTAGGTTAATTATAGACTTTATTAGGTTAATTATATACCTGATAAAGGTTATTGAAAGGTCCTTCAATTTTTTGTTATAAGTGACTGAGCGTTTTTTCTTTATACATTAAAAATTGAGTTTTTGCTCAATTTTGGTGAAGCTAAATCAACGTTGATATGGCAGCCACATCAGTGTTGACGTGGATTTATATATATTTTTAAGTTTTTGTATTTTATACAATTGGATTAGATTGGATTGTATTATCATTATCAATATTAGATTATTATTTATATTCAAAATTAAATATTTTAGAAATTTATAAAAATATTATTTTCAGAAAGACGAATATCTAAAATTTTATTTATAAATTAGATTTTAAAATTTTGTAAAACACATCTTTATCAACGTTCTTATATAAGATTCTTCTAAAATGATATAAACATACATATTATGTTATTAATATTATTAATAATATTATTATTAAATGTTTTTAATATTCAAATGCATTAATTTCACTAAAAATGTTTAAATTATAGATATAATAATAATTATAAAAAATTAATTTCAACTCATTTATTGAAAATTTATTTATAATAAATTATATCATTTACATGTTATTAAACAAACAAAAAAAATCTTATATATAAAAGTATGAAAAAAACTCTACTTTATGGTTGCTCCACGTCATCTAAAATTCTTTTTTTTTATTTTTTTACTTATTTTTAGGTTTATTATACACTTTATTAGGTTAACTATAGACCTGATAAAGATTATTGAAAGGTCTTATCCATTCCTTCAATTTTCGGTTATAAATGACTGAGATTTTTTTTCTTTTATGAATAAAAAAAGGAACATTAAAATACGATGGAAGCTAGAAGATATTTTTGAATCATCAATGTTCATTTCTTGCATCATCATTTCCAGTCTCTTATTCCATCATAAAAAAGAGGAGCATATTTCTTCCATCATCATATCCACTGTTAAACGGTAAGGTTTTCTCATTTACGAAATGGTTAAGGTTTCTTATCAATACCCACGATTTTGGTTGTGGATTAAAACATTAGGTTGTAGGTTGTTTTATTCGTCAATGGGAGATTTTCTATCTCAAGCTCAGTATTGAAACAATACATTCAATTTCAACGATGAGATATCCTAATCAACAATCATTTTCTTTGGAAACCACTGACTCTTTTGGATGTTTATTCATCACTTATTACATTTCAATACATCACATTAAACAATTGGAATTTAAATATTTTTTATTGCTTTAAAAACCAATTATTTAAAAAAATTGTTTTCTAAAATTTAAATCGATTTTTCTAAATAATAATCCTGAAAATTTCAATCTTACCTTTTAATAATATGAACCATAAAATAGATATTATATGGAAAATTATTGAAAGAAAAATATATAAAAAGATGTTGATAAATACTATCAATAATAAGAGAATGAGATATTTCTTTGTTAGAATTTTTTTGTGAAGAAATATAAATTAACGAATAATCAAATGTGCATTTTTTTGATGAAAAATACGACCGTTGGAAATATTAATAATGTAATTTGTAATATTTCAAAAGTAAAATTCATGGCACGTTTATATCATTAATTATAAATCTTAGTAAATAAAAGAAAAAAAGTATCGTCTTAACAACATTACACTAATTTTATCATTCATATCCTTTATTTTAATATTCAAATAGCTAAAAAAATTGTACAAATTTAGGATGTACTAAATCATTAATGATAATATAAAGATCAAAATCACACATGTCATCCTGTTTATTATTGGATTAGTAAGGTTTACAAAAAACATTAGTGTAGAATTTTTTTGGTCATTGATATAAATCTCAAATTAATTGGCATTAATATAAACTATAACACATAATAATGTACCATATAAATGTAATGTTGTTTACGTTCTAATTATTAAACTATTTTCCACTTAATATCTTATCTTCTATAAAAAAAGTTACCAATATAAATAGTTTCAATTGATCATATTGAAATTGAGAAATTATAAAATTGAGTTTAAAATTTATTCAATACTTATATTAAATTATAATGGTTTATTAGTTTTAAAATTAAATAAATGAAATTAAAATATTTTTTTCTAAAAATCTGTGTATCGTGCGGGTTTTAATCTAGTTTATCAAAATAAAGTACATGAGAATAAATATGAATGAAGAAATTTTGTTTTTCTCCTTGATTTATGTATCTTTTTGTGTCTGTGTATGAAGCAAAAATAGATGGTTTTCTTCAATATAAAAAATGGTTGCGGGGTTAAATCCAAAATAGGTATTCAAATTTATAATAGATAAAGAGCTTTAACAAAAATTATTTTACCACGTGTTACGCCTGACCCCCATTGGCCTGTCCACCAGCGTCTTCTCAACTTTTCACTTGAAGATGATTAGTCAAAAATATCATATTAAGTGTAAGTTCACTAAATATATTTAAGACCATGAAAGATTACAAGAAGTGTAATGGTTATTTTTTCCCAAACGCACTCTCAAAATCTAATCCAGTGATAATGTTTTTTCTTTCGTTTGAAAACAAATTGAACACTAACAAGTGTACGCCAAAATTTGGAGTAGCGTTGGCGTTTTGGGTGTCGGCTCAGTTTGAAAATATTTAGTTTTAGATCAATTCTATTCGATTTTAATATCGATTGAGGTTGGAACGATATAAAATACTATTAACAAATTGAAATCAAACAGAATATGATTCACATTTGGTTTTGTTAAAGCCAAATTGGTCCAATTAGATTTTTGTTCTAATCGAACTATTAATTTAATTATACCCAAATGATAATTATAGTACACCCAAAAGAATGATACACTTAAAAAATTGCCATATTTTTAAGATTACATTTTTTTGGTAGTTTTATAAGGAAAGAATTTAAAAATTGTTAAGTCACTGGTCAAAATAATGATTTGTTTTATTGGAAAAATATTAAAAAATCTATAATATATGAATTCAGAACATATAAAATTACGGAAAAATAATGTTTAGAGTTTTTAATAAACAAATTTATTGTTTTTCAATCTCTTAGAAAATGAAATAAAATGGAAGAAAACAAAAGTGCATGAAAACAAAAATAATATGAAAAATTGGTTAAGTAAAATAAATGGAAAACAATATATAGTAGTTGAAATGTGATATGTAATATTAACTTTTTTATTGGGTTGGATATTATAAATTATTATAATCAATGATTGAATGTATATTTTTTTATAAATTGAGATGTGAAAATATTTTAATTATTAAAATTAATTTATTATAAGAATTGTATTGATTATTTTTAGTAATTAAAATTATTTTTATAATTAGGATGTATATATTTTTTTGTAAATTGGGATCTGAAAATTTTTAATTATTAAAATTATATTTATTTTAAAAATTTTCTTTATTATTTTTAATAATTTAAAAAATTGGGTTTTTATTTGTTTAAGAATTGTAATTATTAATTTTTTATTTTGTTGAAATGTTATAAATTATTATAATGAATGATAAGATGTTTATTATTTTTTATAAACTAGTAGGTAAAAAGTTTTAATTATTAAAATCTTATTTATCGTATGATTTGTATTTATTATTTTTTAATAATTAAAATATTTTATTTTAATTTGATGAGATAACTTAACGAGAAGCGACCAAAATATTCTCCTTTTATAACATATGAATTCAGAACATATAATATTACGGAAGAATAATGTTTAGAGTTTTTAATAAACAAATTTGTTGTTTTTCAATCCCATAAAAAATGAAATAAAGTGGAAGAAAACAAAAATGTATGAAAACAAAAAAAAAAGTTAATGAAAACAAAAATACATGATTGGTTGAGTAAAATAAATGAAAAAAAGAAATGTATAGTAGTTGAAATGAAATATATAATTATTATTCTTTTATTATGTTGGGATGTTATAAATTATTATAATGTATATTTTCTTGTAAATTGGGATGCAAAAATTTTTAATTATTAAAAATATATTTTTTTGTAGTAATTGTATTTATTATTTTAAGTTATTAAAATTGGTTTTTATATAATGTATATATTTTTTAAATTGGAATATGAAAAGGTTTTAATTATTAAAATTATATTTATTGTAAGAATTGTATTTATTATTTTTTTAATAATTTAAATTGGTTTTTTATTTGTTTAAGAATTGTAACTATTAATTTTTTTATTGTGTTGGATGTTATAAATTATACTACTTTGTTTTTTTATATAAATAGTGAAGTGAAAAATTTTTAATTATTAAAATTGTATTTATTATATGATTTGTATTTCACTACAAAAAACTCGCAGTTTCCAACGGACGGGGCAATGGATCCGTCTGTTGGAAACACTTACCAACAGATTTTAACGGATTTGGTGAAATTTTCAACAGGCAACAATCCGTTGCAATCCATTACAAATTTCAACGGAATTGTAATGGATATTTTTCATTGCAATATCCGCTGAAATCCGTCACGATTTTTAACGGAGTGTAACGGATTACTTCCGTTGGCCTTGTCCGTTGGAAGGTCCATTAGAAACCGGGGAAAAGGATTCGAACGGGCGTCCGTTGCACCGTCTAACGGATGCCCGTTAGAAATAGCAACGAATGTCCGTTGATATTTGTGAATTTCGAGGTTCAACTGTCAAATTAAATTACCGCGCAGGAGCAACGGACATCCGTTGGAATATTTGTTATTTATATCGGAACCTACGGTTACCCCAAATCATCAATTACAACCATCTTAATATCTATTGTTGAATCCAAAACAACTTTTATGAATTGTTATACCGCCGGGATCGAGAAAAGGATTCCCGATGGTGTTACAGTACATAAAGGTTGTTTTGAATTCGATAATAGATATAAAGATGTCGAATGTAAACCTAGAGTTACCTCAAATCATCAATAACAAATATCTTAATGTCTAATGTCGAACCTAAAACACCCTTCTGAAACTGTTTCACCGCTGGAACCGGGAAAATGAATCCAGACGGCGATTCAGTTTAAGAGGGGTGTCTTTTGGTTCGATAATAGACGTAAAGATGCCGAACGTAAACCTAGAGTTACCTCAAATTATCAATAATAAATATCTCAATGTCTAATGTCGAACCTAAAACACCTTTCTGAAACTGTTTCACCGCCAGGACCGGGAAAAGGAATCCATACGGTGATTTAGTTTAAGAGGGGTGTTTTTGGTTCGATAATAGACGTAAACATGCTGATTTCGGTTTTTGTTCACTATTAGACATCGAAATTAAATGAATTATAATTATGAAATCGTAATTCATAAAATCTAACTATTGTAATATGAAAAAATAACGAATTTGTAAGCACTTGCATTAGGCATTAACCCGTTGGATAAGATTTCAACGGGCATCCGTTGGAATTGGCAACGGATGACCATTACAATTTGCAACGGATGCTCGTTGAAGTTGTTAGTTTCGAGGCCGCCGGTTGAAATTAATTGACGTGAAACTTCTTCAACGGTCATCCGTTGCAACTTCCAACGGATGACCGTTGGAAATGTCACTATTTAGATCATACCAAAAAGTGCATCAAACCATTAATAACAAAAACATTTTCGAAAAAATGTCGTCGTCTTCAAATTGAAATATATATAGATCAAGAGAGTGGATGTATAGAAGAAAAGATCCTGTAACCGAAGAGATAACGCAAGAATTCTTACACGGATTGGAGCAATTCATGAGTTTTGCATCGATGCAGCCTTTGTGTCAAGAACGCGGAACAATGTTATGTCCATGCAAAAGATGCAAAAATATGAAGTATCGAAGTCAAGAAATTGTTTGCAAACATCTTTATAAGGTGGATTTCGTTGAAAATTACGAAATTTGGGCTTTTCACGTTGAAAATTGTGGTGTTAGAGATATTGTGCAAGATGCACAAGTAGAACGAAATGAAGAAGTTATTTATGAACCATCGACGACCAATCCATATGTAGAAATGGTGTCAGATGCTTTTCCTATAGCTGTTAATGAACAAACACATGAAGAGATGCCGGACATCGATGCACGTCGATTCTTCAACCTATTGGATTCGGCGAAACA
>CM071874.1:22762601-22783149 GCA_036759665.1 Gynandropsis gynandra
CACATTGAAAGCGGTCTTGTTATGGACAATTAACGATTTTCCTGCCTATGGAATGTTATCTGGATGGAGCACGCACGGAAGATTGGCATGTCCATATTGTATGGAGGATACAGATGCATTTCGACTAGTACATGGTAAGAAACCATGTTGGTTTGATTGTCATAGAAGATTTCTTCCTCGTGGCCATGTTTTCCGGAAAGATAAAAAACATTTTCGGAAGAACGTTGTACAAAAAGAAGAGGCACCGTGCATGCAAATCGGAACACAAATCCTTTACGAAAATTTGAACACAATGGGTGATTTACAAGAATCGTTTGAATGCGGTGGAGATCGTGGGCATCGTAAACCAAAAGGTCAAGGTGAATGACATAACTGGTATAAACGTTGTATCTTTTGGGATCTACCATACTGGAAATCATTGATATCACGTCATAATTTAGATGTTATGCATATCGAGAAGAACACTTTCGATAACATCATAAATACTGTTTTGAATGTGACGTGTAAAACAAAGGATAATATACAATCAAGAAAAGATTTGAAGTTAATTTGCCGACGACCTGAGTTGGAATTACGAGATGGAAGGTCACCTGTCCTGGTATTTAGATTGTCTGGTCCGGCGAAAACGGCATTATTAAAAAGGTTAAAAGAGGACGTTAAGTTTCCTGGTGGATATGCATCGAACATTGCTCGGTGTGTGGATATTGTTGGTTCGAGGCTGATCGGATTGAAAAGTCATAATTGTCACGTTTTCATGCAGCGGCTCATTCCAATTGCATTTGTTGAACTCTTACCACGGAATGTTCACGATGTGTTATGCGGAGTCAGCATATTTTTCAGAGATATATGTTCGAGGAATTTAAAAGGCGATGACTTGGAAGTAATGAAAAACAATATCTCTGAAGTATTATGTGCATTGGAAAAAGTGTTTCCGCCTTCATTCTTCTATGTCATGGAGCATTTGCCAATACATTTACCAGATGAGGCAATACTCGGTGGACCAGTTCAATTCAGATGGATGTATCCTTTCGAAAGGTTTTTCTTTCATTTAAAGAAAAAAGCAAAAAACAAAGCAGCGGTCGAAGGCTCTATTGTCAAACAATACTTGCTGGAAGAAATCACATATTTCAGCACTATATATATTAAAATGTAACGTATTTTCATTATTCAGGATATTTGACGAAGAAGTGATTGGTACATATCCTCATCTAAATGCAAATGAACTCACAGACATGAAAGTTCAACATTTTGGCTCGTGGTTTAGAGACTACGTGAGTACTCGTGTACACATCTATGTAAATTAATTGCATATAAGAGTATTAATTTGTTTTT
This sequence comes from Gynandropsis gynandra, assembly GCA_036759665.1. Lineage (NCBI taxonomy): Eukaryota > Viridiplantae > Streptophyta > Magnoliopsida > Brassicales > Cleomaceae > Gynandropsis > Gynandropsis gynandra. Next base: position 22,763,934 of record CM071874.1, read on the forward strand.
TATACGTACAGGTGAAATGTTCTGATGAAAGACTTCCTACGTGGATAAAAGATTTGGCAATGGTCCCGCACGAAATGTCATGTTTTGGCCAATCTTGTTTACTCGCGGCTACACGTTCCACACGTACGAACACGGAAAAAATAGAAGCACATACAACTATGGCGTTTGCGTTGGAAAACCGTTGCGAATTTCCGAATTTCCAACGACCGATTCCCAACGGATGGAAATCCGTTGTCATCCGTTGGATAGAGCCCTTTCCAACGGAATTTAGGCATTTTCCAACGGATATGTCCGTTGGAAAATGCATGTTTTTTTTTGTAGTGTTTATTAATTTTTAATAACTAAAATATATTTTTTTTTCATTTGACAATGTTACTTCACCAAAATGTTATACCTTTATATATATAACAAACAACACATGCAAATTACACACATTTCTATCGATAAGAAGTATATTTAAATCAATAAATTGACCATTTTTAAAAAACTTTGAGCCTCCCAAAAGTGGAATAATATTGCTACAACTATTTATTTACTACGACCAATCAATAGGTCATTGAAACCAATATTAATGACCGTAGAACTGTTAATTTTTAGTTTAGATGTATTCATTGGAAAGCTAAAATGGAGCTTCTTTTAGATTTTTTGTTGCTGAAAGGATTGAGAAGGAAAAATGTACATAGTAGAATGTAAGATCGATGCAGTATTTATACTAAAGATTAGAGTATTATGGAGTGAGTTATTAGTGTAGTAATGGTGTAGTAATTTGTATACTTACGGTGTAGTAATAAGCAAATAAAGTGATATAATTATTATCATAAATATAATAAAATTTAGGTCTACAACTCATTTAATTTAATTGCTATTATATATTTGAAACGCGCATTTATTATATTATTATGTATAATTTAGAATTAATATAGTTATTTATACAAAAACGGATGAGTTGGAACAATTCTAACATATTTATAAAATTATATTGTTATACCTTTTTAGACAATCACTTGTACTATTTATAATATTAGATCCTATTTAAAAGAATTAATAGAATATATAAACTTACATAAATTAATAGAATAATAATTATGATCATAAATATAATAAAATTTAGGTCAAGAAATCTTACACTTTATTATATTATTATGTATAATTTAGAACTAGTATAGTTATTTATACAAAAACGGATGAGTTGGAACAGTTCCAACATGTTTATAAAATTATATTGCTATACTGTTTTAGAAATCACTTGTACTATTAATAATATTAGATCATATTTATAAAATTAATAGAATATATAAACTTACAAAAATTAATAGAATATATAATTATTATCATAAATATACTAAATTTAGCTCTAGAAACCTGCGCTTTATTATATTATTATACAAAATGAATGAGTTGGAACAATTTCAACATATTAATAAAATCATATTGTTATACCGTTTTAGATAATCACTTATACTGTTAATAATATTAGATCTTATTTATCAAATTAATAGAATATATAAACTTACAATATATTTAAAATATAATGTACGTTTCAAATATATAATAGCAATTAAATTAATATTAATAAATATATATATATATATAAAGAAAAATAGTTATTGGTAAATAAAAAATATAATATATATGTAATTTATGAGGAATGTAAAGGTTTTTTTTTACCTATTAATTTGGTCAATAGATACTTTAACTGGTCAATAGGAATAATATTGATATTAAATAGGTGACATAAACATACTTCTAATGTACGTTAGACAATATATACGTGACATTTATTAAAATTATTTCAATAGTATATAGATAATTTTTAAATTTAATAAAATTTATATATAAAATTAAATTTATATATCAGTTTTAATTATAACAAAATTAATAATGACAATAAAAATTAAACTAATAATTATAAAAAATTAAAGGACTATAAAAATGTGAAAATAATATTTGAGCACTTATAATACTCCAAAAATAATGTAATATTACTTACAACATATTCTCTTTCAATAATAATATAAATAATTTTTAAGTTTTAATAATTTTATATATAAAATATTAATTTATATCAATTTAAAACAAATAACTAAAATAAAATTAAATGATTATAAGAATTATAAATTATTTTATTTCTTAAAATAATTAATGATTAAAAAAGTGCACGTTATATAAAATGATAATTATAACAAAATGAATAATTTAGTTATTACTTCATCCATTAATATGTCATGTTTTATTAATTTAGGTCTACAACTCATTTAATTATATTGAATCAATTTAAATTAATAAAAATGGAATTGATGACTCGATTACCACGTCAACGCTGACGTGGCTTCACCAAAATTGAGCAAAAATTCAACTTTTAATTTATAAGGCTAGGAGTGAAACCCGCCCGATGCACATATTCTTTTAGACGATTAACACATTTATTTATATATTTATTTTTTAGTGTGATTCATTTAAAACAATCGATTATCAATAGCACATTAATTTTTTGTATAGTCTACAACATTTTATAGTACATTGTTATAATGCGTTTTAATAAAAACCTAAAAAACATAGTATATTTATTAAAGCAATTGGATTTAAATCTTTTGAATTCTAAATATATAAAAAATAAAATTAAGATAAAAAATATAAATCTGATAAATTAAGTTTTATTGGTTTATTGAATTTAATAGTGGTAACGTCTTTCGTCCATATCTGTATTTAATGAAAACAAATGATTAAAAGAAGATAAAAATTGAGTTGATATACTATATAAACTTACTTGTTTTGGAACTTTTTTTATGTTTTTTAGTTTTTTATTAATGTAAATCTTTATTGTCGCTGAGGTATAAAGTATCAAAGCACCTGGATATTAAACGAAAAATATATTAGTTAGTAATATTACTAAGTTTACACATAATAAATAAACAAGATATAATTTATTTATAACACTTGAAATGTTATAATACTTACTGCTAACCAATTTAAGAAGTACATATGTGACCACCATAACAGTTTTTTTAAGTATCAGGTCTTCCATATGAGATCGAATATTAGTTGTTACCTACAATGAAATTTTGACGATAACATTCCTATTTTCAATTTATAATTTTAGAAAGAAAAATTAGTTAATACATTTAGCTAACAGTTTATTTGATAATTATATATATATATATATATCTTACTTGTTAATCATTAAGCGTATGTAATTTTTTTGTATTGAAGATACCATTTTTAAATTTGTTTCATGTACTTCCATTAGTAGTCCAACAACATTTGATATTTATAAAAATAACAAACAATAAATTAGAATTAGGTAATATCATAATTAATGAATTAACGGGGAACAACTAACCTGGTGATTCTTCTTGTTTGTTTGCCAATGAAAGCAAACCTTTAATATGACATTATATTGAATCTTTCTTTTGGAATATGATTGGTTCCATTAACGATCCTCTGGACAATGGAATTTCTTTAAAATAATTATGCATTCTATTATCGGTTAATTTGAATTTTGTCGCATTGGGCACGACCAATAAATTCTTCAAAGTTAAGACATCTCCTTCTTTTATAATCGAATTGAACTTCTTAGAATATATAAGCGGAATTCTTCCTTCAGTTTTTATACCATATAATATAATGATTATAGAAGGATTAAAATATTTTTAACAATGTGTTAATTGTAACTTAGATAAATATGAGACCTTTTCATTTATAATTAGAAACCCGATACCAATTAGCTTGTTATCTTGTAGTCGAGCTTGTTCTTCCCTAATCCTTAGAAAACGACATAATATACGTTTTCGGTAGCTTGAGTTGCTATATCATCAAAAGTTGATGGTACATTTCCATACGTTGTAGCGGTTTCTATATGTCAAAATTTTAAAATGGAATTTATTATATTTTTATAAAGTATATTTCATATATCATCTATATTGTATGAAAAATAAAACAACTATATTAGCAAATTAATAAAAAGAACAAACAAAATAGTGAAGGGATAAATAATTAAATTACTTTTTTAGGTAAATAAACTGTAAAGCATTTCCGGCAATGGACATCTAAAGTTCATTCGGTAAAACAACTCTATTTGTTTCATCTGTTTAAACAAATTATATAATTTAGTTTAATTTAGTGTGCCTAAAACGTAATAAAATATTTTAAGGAGAGAACTAACCTGACATATCTGGTAGTCCATTGAATATTTTTCGGTAAACAATATTTGTTACGGTTGGATTATCGATTGAAATCTCATTGAGGTCTAAGACTCTTAAGCCATGTTCAGAAGTGACCTTCGATAAGGCAACATACAATTGACCATGACTGAATATCAATCTTGGTAAATACAATCCAATCCGTTTCAAACTCTAACATTGAATTTTATTGATAATGATTGCATAGCATAATCTAATTGGAAATTGTCTCCTCCGCAATGTGAAGGGCAGTTTAGACTCAATGGGTGATAAAACTTCTGCCTCCAATACTCTTCTCACTAATTAGGTCACAACCAAACGTATTCCGTTACATAAATATTCTTTTTGATTTAGATTTCGTGACATCATTATTGGTGCACCAATCTTTAAGCACTGACGATGCTTTGGTAAACCTAGGAACTCAAGAGAGTTGAGGTTTCCATAGGGTTGCCAATCAATGAAGGGAGCATTTTCAATCCCAATTGTGTCTGAACTAAAATACTCTACCATGGTCCCAGGAAGCTTTGCTAAGAGAAAATAATTTTCTTCGTCTATATCTTCATTCTTGGAGTTTGGATAGCACATTCTGTAAGGTATTCATGCTTCAGAACATATCAAGGAACACATGATTTGTTGAATCTGCAATGTATTGCAATGGATAATGTGTCAGTTTAAGCAATAATTCTTGTTTGAATATAATTTTATCTCACTCTGTGCAATCATTGGACATTTTATTCCATGTAGGTGCTTGACCATTTCCACCGTCTAATAGCCATTTGGCAAATTTTTGCTCATTTTGTTTTAATCATATGTTATACGTCAAATTATAGATGAAACATGATGTCCATAGATGCGAACGACTTATTGTTGCAAGAACAGTTTCTGGTCAACCCCCTTGTGTCACTGGTAAAATTTGTCGAAAATCACCTCCTAGCAAAACTGTTTTCCTATCAAATGGCTTCTTAAACGTTTTCTTATCTTTTGTAGACGTAATATCTTTTAATGTTCGATCTAAGGCTTCAAATGTGTAGCGGTGTACCATTGGTGCTTCATCCCATATAATCAATTTGGCTCTAAGCATGAGTTTTGCTTGCATTGTTCTTTGTTTAATATCGCATGTTGACCCTTCATGGACATTAAGTTAAATTTTGAACCGAGAATGTGCACTTGTGCCACCTGGGAGAAGCAACATTGTTATACCTAATGATGCAACCAGAATAACCACATTTTTTATCTTAATTTTGAAATAATGCCCTATATATGTAGGTTTTCCCTGTTCCACCTAGATCATATAGGAAAAAAAATTCCAACTCCATTATCTATTGATTCAATAACTACATCTTACATTTTTCTTTGATCTTCGTTCATGTGCTCAAATAGATGTACATGCTTTTTTTCATTCATCATTGGCATCGTATGCCAATTCTTGCATTAACAATGTATTCGTGATCTCTTTTACGATGTTTTTTTCTACTTGAGGCATGTCAGCATTGTCTAAAAGTGACTTTTCATTTGAACTAAGCAACTTCTCGATCTCGATAAGTGTGTATTGTTGGATATCTGCATCAGACAACTGTAGATTTGTAAATCTAAATTCCATTTGCTTTTTCCTTAATATGTCCTCCGCAAGAAACTTCTAGCAATCAATCCATAGTTCAAATGATTTAGTAACTTCAAAATATAGCAACAATGTAACATATAAGCGTCGTAATTGAGATGGCATTACCCAATTAGTAGCTTCATGATGCGTTATCAAAGTACAAATAATCTAAACTACCCGCAAGTGCACGACACGTGTGTAGTATTTCAGGTGTCGATCCTACAGAGACTACGTAACACAACTTAAACTCAAACTACGAATCAAACTTGCTAACGAACCAAATATGGTTTTGGGAATGAAATACTAAAAGCAAATAAAAATACTAGTTCTTAAGAATGAGACAAACGTTCTAGAAATCTAGTTTCACCACAAGACTACCGAACCCAACAATCAATCTATCTATCATGCAATCCCAGTCAAGTTATCTAAGGCAGACGATCCTAATATGATATCTATGTTCTATCGAGGCATAGACACGTGATCTAGTAAATTTACCCCCTACTTTCGTGACTGACACCTGAACTAAACCCATAAGGCCTGTGATTCATCCGTTTTACCCTCAACCGCTGCTACCCTACTTTCGTGGCCTAACCTCGGTTGTTCTAAACCTGATCTTCTAGGACTAGAATTCTCCTTTTGGTCCTTCTCCTAATCCCTAACACATGCAACTACGTGTCCATTGCAAACACAAGTAAATTAAGCATTCAGATAAAGAATAGATAAACGAAAACGGGAAGATGCACTCAAAGATAAATCAAAAGTGGTTCCGGGCAAGCCATTGGCTAATCCCTTCTCCTAGAACAAACAAACTACTCGCTCATGCGTCCGTAAACAATCATAAACGAAATAGAAGGTCTAAGGAACATGAAAATCAAACGAAACCGAAGTGTGGTGTTGATCTCCAATGCTCCTTGCAAGTCTCCTTCGCAAGAACCTTCCTCTTCTCTCTACTCTCTCTCTCTTGATCAAGAACTGACTACTGAGTGAATGAGCTCGACCTCTCACTCCTCTCTTCTCCTTTCCTTCCTCTTTTCTTTCCTTTTCTCCCTCTCATTCCTTCTGGACGTTCAGTTCTTCCTTAAGTTGCAGTAGCCACCAATTGTTGTCTTTTCATGAGTTTCCATTCTTGAATAAGTTGGGTGACATTTCCATTAGTTCCTCTAGCGAAATATCACTTATTCCTCTTCTCTAAAGTCGTTTTCCTTATTGTATAAGTCCCCAACAAACTCCCATTTGTTTTAAGTCAAATTAACTTATTTGGAGTTGCAGGTGATGGACGCAACCCGCGTGGGCAGGGTAAGTGACCCGCCCGGGTACGGAGCGGAAGATCGCGCAAGAACGCAATGGGAAAAGAGGCTGCCCGCTCGGGCTCAAGGGCTGCCCGCTCGGGCCCATGGTCTGCTCGCTCGGGCTCAAGTGCTGCCCGCTCGGGCTCAAGCCCCGGGCGTGGTATTTCTTGCCCGACTCGTGCTCAATTCGCTAGACAAAATCACCGTAACAAATGCCCGCTCGGGCTAGGGAGTTACCCGCGCGGGTAGTGGCTATTCCATGCCGATTCTCGTCCCGTTTGTCCCGTGATGACCCTCGATGTTTGTACTTTGTCTCGTGCACGTCCTTTGGCTCTGAAATGAACCGAATACGCATAAAAACCTGTAAGAACATGAAAACACGTAAACAAGTAAAACGGATACGAAATCATATGTAAAGCATCACATATATATCATAAACATCTCTAAAATCGTGCAAGAAATACGTACGAAAACGAGATGATCAAAATCCCCCAGAATTGAATGTTTGCTTGTCCCTAAGCAAACGTAAACGTGGAACACGTGGGGTATACAAAATCCGAGAATCCCCCTTCTCCTAGAAGTACTGCTAATTCGGTCTAGTTAAGTTTTCAGTCTTCATCCTAGGTTCACCAAGGCTACCCATGAGAAAGTAAATCAAAGGAAAACTAAACAAGCCACCGTAACTCTCTCCACCAAACAAGGCTTCAGACAATACTAAACCTAGAATAACCGAGGATACTTGTTTCTTTTCCGAGCTTCTTTCTTTCTTTATTCCTTTTTTTTCTTTTTCTTTCTCTTTTTTTTCTTTTTATGTCCTCTTTTTCTTTTATTCTTTTTTTTGTTTTTCTTTGCATACACACTAGGCTTCTAGGACGTCGGATTTTAAGGGATTCAAGCTCTACTTAGACCCAGACTACCGATGACAGTATACTCATGCATCTCGTTCAAGAGTGTAGTGGAGTGGGCGGTGTTTTATTTATGCCATGCCCTTAGGACGTAGAAAGATGATCGCCAACCCACCACTTAGACCCGAGCCATCGAAAGAGTATCAGGGTGGATGCACTCATATCGATTTTAGATCATGCTTTTTAGGCATTATTTATATCGATAGCGGAGTGTTAGTGTGTGCTCTTAATCTGTAAAATAAGCTCGATGTCATACGATATAGTAATCTTCATAGAAAAGTGAAGTAAAGCATCGTCTACACGAAGTATGGCCATCTGGATAGAGAGAATAAACGGTAACTAGCGTAGCGACCTCGTCTAAACCCCCCGCAAGCAACATGATGTCGTAAATCTCAAGTAATAATTTACCTAGACTAACGCTTCCGCAAGAATACGGATCGTATAGTACCACGGTCGAACACAAGGAATTGATGCAACTCTAAAGCTAGTAAACTAATGAATAAGACGTGTGAAATTGATGAATGATGGGAATGCGAATGAAACTAAACTAAACTAATTAACGGGATAAATTCAATGACTAAATACCACAGGTGTCGAGAGATGCACGATGATGCAACGAAGTTCTAAATAGATCACGGTTATAGATATCGTTACGTATTCGGGAAATTCAAGCTCTTTTCTAGGGAATGACTCTCCCGATGCCTAAACCCACTATCTAGCATGTGTATACCAATCTCCCAATTGTGTATCTCACCTACTAGACGCATTAAGACCGCTATCCTAATCCCTAGATTCAATCGATCGACCTGGCATAGATTCTAAACTGATTAAATTCTAAATCATGGCTAAGTTCCAAAGTCTAATCCCCTGGCGTAGATTCATTAAACTTATATGATCATTCATTCGAGTGGCGTACAAGAATTAAAGCATTAAAAACAACCAATCAATCTGAAAACGATCAAATACCAAAATCATTCATTCAAGTCGCGTTCAAGAACAAAAGCATTAAGAATCACCGAGCATTAAGAACAAGACTTCGTTACAGATCGGTCAAGCTCTCTAACCTATGGCTGTGGACCTACATGGACATGAACTCAACAAAAGAAACACAAAAGATAACTATATTCGACATGGATAAAGAATGAGATCCCTCCCTATTCTATTACCGATGTCTTCAATAGCTCCTCCACGCTCCGGCTTCCTCGCTCCGTCCTTCGCCCTTGTGTGTGTATGCTGCTCTCTTCTACTCTCTCTTCGTGTGCTTTCTTTTTTCTCTAATTTTCTCTCTCCCTTCGTCCCTAAAGCTCTATCCTCTTTAGTTACAGCAGCTACCTCTTGTTGTTGCCTTTTCTTGAGTTTTCCAAATCTTGATTAAGTTGGCCACGTTTCCATTACTTTCTCCCGCGAAATATGACTTATTCCTCTTCTCTAAAGGTGTTTTCCTTATTGTATAAGTCCCCCACGAACTCCCACTTTTTCTAAGTCAAATTAACTTATTTGGAGTTGCAGGTGATGGACACGACCTGCTCGGGCAAGGCAAGTGACCCGCTCGGGTACAGCGCGGAAGATCGTACACGACCCGCTCAGGCAAGGTAGGTGACCCGGTCGGGTACGGCGCGGAAGATCGTGCAAGAACGCGATGAAAAAGGGCAGCCCGCTCGGGCTGAGGTGGTGCCCGCTCGGGCTGGCTTGCTGCCCGCTCGGGCTTGGTTTGCTGCCCGCTCGGACTGAGGCCCCGAGCGTGGTTTTTCTTGCCCGACTCGTGCAAAACTTGCTGGGCAAAATCGCCGTAACATTTGCCCGCTCGGGCTAGGGATGTACCCGCGCAGGTAGTGGCTTTTCCTTGCCGATTTTCGTCCCGTTTGTCCCGTGATGATCCTCGATGTTTGCACTTTGTCTTGGCACGTCCTTTAGCTCCATATTGACTGAAAACAGGATGATAATGATGCTTAATGCTTGGTAAAATCAAATGAACAATGAAACGAACTATGAAAATAGATGAAAATACTAGAACAAAATAGACGTTATCAAACTCCTCCAGACTTGAACCTTTGCTCGTGATCGAGCAAGACTAGAAAGACGTAGGAGAGGAGTTAGACAACAACCGGAAATTAGCACAATCAACTCGAAACGTCAGCCACCCTACACAACAACCCGTCACACGAACATAGATCTAAGCGCACCGAATTTAGACATCTATCTACCGAAAGCCACTAACCATACAATCCTACACATATCCTGAGTTCATTTTACTAATCCCTAGACAACATCCAAGCAATCTCCATACCTATTCTAATGCACAAACAGTTCGATACCATTCTTAAGACAATTATTTTTCTTCTTTTTTCGGTTCTCTTTTTCTTCTTCTCTTTCTTTTTTTTCGGTTTCCACACATTTTTTTAAATTCGCACTCGGTTTTTAGGACGTCGGAGTTGAAGAGGACAGCCTTCTACTTAGACCCAGGTTGCCAATTGGTCAGTTTCTAGGACGTCGGAGTTGAAGAGGACAGCCTTCTACTTAGACCCTGGTTGCCAATTGGCACACTCATAAGGTCTCGTAACCTTAACGGAGTGAAGAGGTTGCGTTTTTGCTGATTATTTTATTAACTTTTGTGAATACGCATCGACTCTAACCCTTAGGACGTAGAAAAACGGCATCGACCCACCACTTAGACCCAAACCATCAATATTGATGCACTCATGTCAATCTAGGGCTGAAAAAGTTAAAGAGCTTCGTCCATTGACAGCGGAGTGTAAGTGCGTGGAAATATAATGATCGAAACAAAACAAGGAATGCAAGGTACGCTCGGAGATATAAGTGCTTGGGATTGAAGCCTAAGGGAAGGAATACAACTATAGGCTATGGATTCATGCACGATCACTAACAAATCGATATCCAAAGGTATGTTTCAGCAAACCTAGACTTTTGTTCCCGATTCGACAAAGTTACACAAGGTGACTAAATTTCAAGATTTTTCGTACTAGATATCCGTCCGTCTAATCCTAAAAAAACAAAATGAAGAACTCAACATTTAAATCCTAAACACAATCATGACATTCAAAGAATACCCCCCCCCAGACTTGAACGGAACACCGTCCCGGTGTTCAATACCTAAGAGAAGGACTAACACGCAAAAACTCGAGGAAAAATACTATAAATAGGAACGTGTGCACCTGATGCGTGCTTGCTGTCCCGAGTTGATGCAGCTGGGCATACGCGTCTTTCCATATGCTGCGGATGATTTCGAAGTGGAAAACCTATAACAAAAGTCACACAATCCAAAAGAGACAATACGATACATCGGAGTTGTTGGTAAGGAGCATGCTTATGAAAAGAATAAGAGTCGAATTCTAAAAAAAACTAAAACAAAAAAAAAACTAAAGGATATAGGGCTCAGGTTGCCTCCTGAGAAGCGCTTTTTTAAAGGTCACGAGCCTGACCACGATGTTACTCATCAGGTGGACGTCCTCGACGTCGTCGTGTGCGTACCGTCTCGCGTGCATAGTGTGCTCGATAGGGCGTAGCACGCGGATTAGTTGAGTTCCTTACATGATCAGTCATGTCTTTCCTAAGATTGGGCATGATGTTCTCTAAGTTGGGGGCTAGATCGTGCTGTCCAAAAATTCCGGTCGAGCTATCCATAAGTCCGGTTGTGTACTCCATGAAACCGGTTAGGCGTTCGTTGCTTGTTTCCTTCAGCGTCTCCAGAGATTTTTGGTGCGTGAGCCTTTGTGGTGCAGGCTTCATCTTCACCTTAGGTGCCTCGTCAAAGCTCCAATTGTGTGCTGGACGTTTAGTGTAGCTTCTCGGCACCTCGGGGTTGTTTATGTACTGATTTGCACCGCATTTAGCTCGGGTTTTGCGGAAGTCTTGGTCGGGGGATTCCTTCTTCTCTTTGTTGTCAAGTAGCTCGTTTGGTACCTTGTAAAATCCTTCTCCAGCTGCTATGAGATTCATATCTAAGGGATCTGTATTCTGAAATTCCTCATAAACTTCCTCGGCTAAATTCTCAAAGATGCAGTCGGAGAACACGAAATCGATAACGCACTGTTGCTCAAGTGTGTCCGTTAAGCTGAACTCTATTTCCATCTCGGGTTTCTTCTCATGCTTATCAATGTCCGTAGCCTTATCCGCTTCCTTGTTGGATTCATCTCCTTTTTCAAATATCGAGGGATTTGGCTGATTTGCCTTCTTCATGCGTTGACGTCGTGGGAATGGCAAAGGAGGAGGCCTCAGTTCGGGTTTGACGTATTTAGGCTCCTCTTCCTCCTCTTTGTGCTCTTCGACGTTGCTGCCCTCTCTCGCTACTGTCCTAGATGATTCTCCCTTTTCAAACGTTGAATGAGTGGGCTGATCCAATGTCTTACCGCTCCTTAAGTGAATGGCGTTGATTTGCTCACTAGGATTTGCTTCCGGTCGCCTCGGTAGAACTCCTTGCGGTCGTACTGCCCCATGTGCAAGTTGTGCAACTTGCGTCTCCAATTGTCTAAGATGAGTTTGAAAACTCTCTAGCTGTTTTTGGGTGTTATTCTGACTTTGTTGTATTTCTGAAATCAAGCTACCTTGACTTTCCTAGAATTGGAGGAGACGAGTGAACATGGCGTTGAAATCGTGGGCTGCTTCGGATTGGTTTGGCTGTGACTGAGATGCACATGGCTGATAGTTTTGAGTTTGGGGCTGCGTCCATGGCTGAAAATTCCCCAATTGATGTTGTGCATTCAGCATACCATCAGTGTTTCTATACGGGAAATTTGCGTGATCGCTTCATCTGTGATTGTATGTATTCCCGAAAGGCTGATTGTAACTCTCGTAGATCTCTTCTTCATACCCCCAAACTTGTTGTTCCTATGATTGCTCCGAGTAATGTGGATGGTATGAATTAGACAACATATGACAAAGTTCAGAAAGTTGATCTTTTATTCCAGCTATATCGGCATCCAAAGACTTGATGTTTTCATGTTACCTCGCAAAATAAAGAACACAAAATTCGATTAAGCTCCGAGAGGTAAAAAAAATTGACTCAATAAGAAAGAAAAAACAAAAGCAAAAATGCGAAAAACAAATAAAGACTCCGGAAAGGACTATATCCTAATTCAAAAGTATCCTAACTCTAAAGATGTAATCAAGTCCTCGGCAACGGTGCCAAAAACTTGATGTGGTTAATCTCAAGTAATAATTTACTTAGACTAACGCTTCCGCAAGAATACGGATCGTATAGTACCAGGGTCAAACACAAGGAATTGATGCAACTCTAAAGCTAGTAAACTAATGAATAAGACGTGCGAAATTGATGAATGATGGGAATGCGAACGAAACTAAACTAAACTAATTAACGGGATAAACTCAATGACTAAATACCACAGGTGTCAAGAGATGCACGATGATGCAACGAAGTTCTAATAAGATCATGGTCTTAGATATTATCACGAGTTCAGGGAATTCAAGCTCTAATATAGGAACTGACTGGCGTAGACTTGTCCACTATCTAGCATGCGTATACCAATCTCCCAATTGTGTATCTCACCTACTAGACGCGTTAAGACCGCTATCATAATCCCTAGATTCAATCGATCGACCTGGCGTAGATTCTAAACCGATTAAATCCTAAATCATAGTTAAGTTCCAAAGTCTAATCCTCTGGCGTAGATTCATTAAACTTCTATGATCATTCATTCGAGTGGCGTACAAGAATGAAAGCATTAAAAACAACCAATCAATCTGAAAAACGATGAAATACCAAAAGCATTCATTCAAGTGGCGTTCAAAACAAAAGCATTAAGAATCACCGAGCATTAAGAACAAGACTTCGTTACATATCGGCCAAGCTCTCTAACCTATGGCTGTGGACCTACTCGGACATGAATTCAGCAAAAGAAACACAAAAGATAACTATATTCGACATGGATAAAGAATCAGATCCCTCCCTATTCTATTACCGATGTCTTCAATAGCTCCTCCACGCTCCGGCTTCCTCGCTCCGTCCTTCGCCCTTGTGTGTGCATGCTGCTCTCTTCTACTCTCTCTTCGTGTGCTTTCTTTTCTCTCTAATTTTCTCTCTAATTTTTTCTCTCCCTTCGTCCCTAAAGCTCTCTCCTCGTTAGTTACAGCAGCTACCTCTCGTTGTTGCCTTTTCTTGAGTTATCCAAATCTTGATTATGTTGGCCACGTTTCTATTACTTTCTCCCGCGAAATATGACTTATTCCTCTTCTCTAAAGGTGTTTTCCTTATTGTATAAGTCCCCCATGAACTCCCACTTGTTTTAAGTCAAATTAACTTATTTGGAGTTGCAGGTGACGGACACGACCTGCTCGGGCAAGGCAAGTGACCCGCTCGGGTACGGCACGGAAGATCGCACAAGAACGCGATGAAAAAGGTACGGCGCAGACGATCGCGCAAAAACGCGATGAAAAAGGGGTGCCCGCTCGGGCTGATGGTGTGCCCGCTCGGGCTGGCATGCTGCCCGCTCGGGCATGACTTGTGCCCGCTCCGGTAGAGGCCCAAATCATGGTTTTTCTTGCCCGACTCGTGCAACACTTGCTGGAAAAAATCGCCGTAACATTTGCCCGCTCGGGCTAGGGATGTACCCGCGCGGGTAGTGGCTTTTCCTTGCCGATTCTCGTCCCGTTTGTCCCGTGATGATCCTCGATGTTTGCACTTTGTCTTGGCACGTCCTTTAGCTCCAAAATGACTGAAAACGGGATGATAATGATGCTTAATGCTTGGTAAAATCAAATGAACAATGAAACTAACTATGAAAATAGATGAAAATACTAGAACAAAATAGACGTTACCACAACACTAGGATTCCCAAAGAACTACGATCTATTGTTTTTCAGCGGACTAATAAGCTCTAACACTTAGGAAAACCCTAGCTCAAACGTGCAAAATTTCACGGAAAAGGCTAACTTCTTAAGCATCCTAGGTTCAGGGTTCATCTCAAAACGTGGCACCGGATAAGTGCCTGGGACGACTCTGACTCATGAAGACAAAAACAAACTAAAAACTACAAAATACCTAAAAACCTACAAAATCAAAGGGAAAATGAAAGAAAATGAAACGAAATCACTTGACAAACGTGAGCTGCTCCCCCAGACTTGAATTGAACGTCTTCCTCGACGTGAAGCTCCGATGGAGGGTAAGGGAAGTGAAGTCACGTTTGTGGTGGTATTTTTTTGTGTTTTTGTGTGTTTTTTTTACGAAAACGATTAATAGAGTCTTAAACTAAAAACTAAGAAAAATAAAAGCAAACAGCTGGGTTGCCTCCCAGAAAGCGCTTATTTAACGTCTTTAAGCTTTGACGTCTCCATTTCTCATACGCGCGCGACGGGTGGATCGGAAAGAGAAATGGAGTTTCCACTTTCGATCGGTTGAGCGGCTTGGTAGAGCTTTAGTCGCTGTCCATTAGCTTTGAATGTGTCACCCGTCTCGCTCCATAGTTCCACTTCTCCATGTGTGAAGACTTATCGTACCTGAAAAGGACTAGACCAACGGGACGGTAGTGTGCCCGAGAAAGACTTAGGACGAGAATTGAAAAGTAGAACGAAATCACCTGGCTGAAAGTCATGAGGTAGGATCTTCTTATCATGCCATCCCTTAGTCATTGCATCTTTCTTTGGCACATCATGCACGGGATTCACTCGTTCACTGCCCGAGGTTGGATTAATGATACCTGCATTGAAAAGTTTTATGACGTCTTTTTCCATTACCTCGTGCAAGTGCGGGTGCAGCCTCCTTTGAGTTTCGATGGAAGGTTCGTGGCTGTCTTTCGTATAACTTCCGTGCATACACCTTGAAGAGCTGACTCTCCTACGTTTCTTTACGCGTGTGGATGACTTTCTCATCTCATCTGCATTCAAGTTAGCATTCATAACAGCAGGATATATTTTATCGCGTTTAACGTACTCATACCAAAAAGAAGACGGTGGAGGCTCGGGCTCAAGTTTGGACGTCTTCTCCACTGCGAAACCAGCATGCATTTTGTGTGCAAACTCCTCACGTGGGACGTCTCCTAGTGCTTCAATAGCACTCATGAATTTCGTGTACACCTCAGTTCCTTTGTCCGTAAATCCTGCATTATCCCAAACTCGTGTTAAATATCGTACAAGAGGGTCAGAAGCACTTACTTGATCTTGCGTGTCTTTTCCTAACTCGTCCAGCGAATCGACTGTAAAGCAAGACTCCTTGAATGAGGAGTCGTTCATGGTGCTGGACAAGTTAAACTCTATCGTCTCATCTCCGACACAAAAGGAAAGCTTTCCTTGTTGTACGTCTATCAGGGCACCTGCAGTAGCTAGAAACGGCCTACCAAGAATAATTGGTATCCTAGCATCTTCCTTTATTTCAAGTACAACAAAATCAGTGGGAATGAAAATCATACCTACCATAATGGGAACGTTTTCAACAATTTCCACCGGATATCTTACCGTACGATCCGCGAGGCGTAGACACAACTTTGTAGGTTTGAGATTCCCTAAGTCCATGATGTGGCATGATGCTCACGCTTGCCCCTAAGCCGCACAAAGCATTAGAAATATCAATATTACCTATTGTGCATGGAATGGAGAAGTTTCCGGGGTCCTTCAACTTTGGTGGCAGCTTGTTTTGAATGACAGCGCTGCATTCCTCGGTGAGTGCTACTGTCTCATTCTCTTCGATATGCCTCTCTTTGGAAAGTACCTCTTTGATGAGTTTGGCATGATTAGGCATCTTTTGGAGGGCTTGCACGAATGGGATGTTGATGTCAAACTTCTTGAGACCCTCTACAAATCTGCCCACTCGTTCTTCATTCTTACTGCTCACCAACCGTTGAGGAAACGGTATTGGAGGTTTGTACGCCGGAGGAGCAACATATGGTTTGACTAAATCTGGTTCGACTCCTTCCATAATCACATTCTTACCTTGGCCTGTTTTCATGGACGTTCCAGCAGCTTGCCCTTGCTTTTTGGAGGGCGAATTCTCAACCACATCACCGCTGCACACAGAAATAGCATTCACGTACTCTCTCGGGTTCAATTTGGGTTTACCTGGTAGCTGTCCGGGATTCTGAGAGGATGAGGCAGCTTGATGTGCTACGGAGTTGTCTAAGCTCTTCACATGATTGCTCAAAGATTCCATCTGAGTTTTGAGCTCATTGATCGTTGTCCCCACATCCGCATTGAATTTGGTTTGAGTTGAATGTTGCTGCCTTTGCTCCTTGATAAATTCGAGCAATACCGCCTCAAGGTTGGACGAAGAGGCTTGAGGAGGTTGAGGAGCTTGCGGAGCTGGCTGAGCATGATGAATTTGCTGGTTATTTTGCTGGTATGCCTGCTGTGGTGTCTGAAATCTCGAATATTTCATCGGTTGAGTCATTCGGTATGACAAGTTCGAGTGATTCCTCCAATTCGGATTGTAGGTATTCCCGAATTGAGTGTTTCCTTGCTGCTGGGCATAATTCATGTATTTCACATTCTCTTGCAAAGTGCATTGATAAGCCACGTGTTTAGTATCTCCACAATTCACGCAGTACATGGCGTTCGTTGCATTACCCGTTGCTCTGTTCTGATTTGGCTCGTATAGGCGACGAGTTCTGTTAGGCATACCTCTCGATCTCGTCCACATGGTGTGGTTCATGGCAAGATTATCGATCAGCTCGTATGCCTCCTCAACGCTCAAATCCATAAATGATCCTCTGGCAGCGTTATCCAACATCGTTCGATGTTCATCTGAAATTCCGTTATAAAAGGTTTGGATAACGTACCACTGCTCAAGACCATGGTGTGGACACAACTGTAGAAGATCCTTAAATCTCCCCCGCCTCAAACAAAGTTTCTCCATCTCTGCATCTGAACGTTGTGATTTCTCCCCTCATCTGAATCGTCTTGCTCGGAGGAAAGAAGCGTGATAAGAACAATGTGCAGAGCTGATCCCAAGTAGTGATAGATCCAGCAGGGAGCGATTGCAGCTGATGTTGTGGAAACACGAGTTATAAATTATCCTAGACCACTTCACCGCAAGTATACGGATCGTGTAGTACCAGGGTCGATCTCTGGGGACTAAGGCAGCCAAACTAAGAATAAAACTAAACTAAGACGGATAGAGATAGAAGGGGATGTGATCTTAAATTCCTAAAACTAACCTAAATGGTGACAACGATACTAGGTTGGGGATCAACTCGGATATGACAAACACTATGGGTGTCCGGGATACCGGGAATCGCATGGATGAAACAACTAAGGATCATAGATCTATCAACTTATCTTGACAACGGGAAATTCATGCCCTAAGGTGAGGAGTCGGGAATTGCATAGATGAAACAACTAAGAATCATAGATTTATCAACTATTCTTGACAACGGGAAATTCATGCCCTAAGGTGAGGAGTGATTCTTCCGAGCCTAAACCTCCTAACCATGAATACGTGCAAGCCTACCTTCCAGCAGTGATTAACCCATACCATGGCAGCATTACGTACGCAATCATTATCTCTAAGATGACTAACCGACCGGTTAGATTCTCATTAGCCAAACTTAATCTACAACTTAACAGGTCCGGATTCATTCTTTAACCTTCCAGCAAAGTCCGAAATCCTATGTCGCTGAGCGGTCAGCACTAGCGTAAGAGTGAAAATGCCAAGCGTAGAACCGAAAATCAAGAATAAATCAATAAATCTAAGCATTAACGCAAATCATTGTTCATCCAATACAAATCCGATATCCCTACCCGCAGTTGGGATTCTACTCACTCATGGAGAAAAAAAAAGATGAAGATAACATAACCCTATACATGATAGACTCTAAGGAATTCGATGCCTCGATCTTCCCTATCGTGTTACCGGTGCAAGGATTGATGCTTCTCTTCTTCTCCAACGTCTCCCGAGCCTTTCCAGATGTTTTCCCAGCCTTTCCTTCCCCTGTACGTCGCCCCCTTGCTCTAGATCTCTTCTATTCCTTAAATTCGGACGTTTGAAATCAAGATCTAAGTTGTTGCGAAATACGCGGCCCACTCGGGCACCACTGTCGCCCGGTCGTGCAGAGGCGCACCCGGTCGTGTATCCTCTTCATGCCCGATCGGGCATCAGTACCCGATCGTGTGGTTGAGCGGCCCGAGTCGTGCAAACTCTCGGGGAATTTTGGGGTTAATTAACGCCCGAGCGGGTATTGTCTCGCGCCCGATCGGGTAAGGCTACCCGATCGCTTTGCCTTCGTGCCCGGGTCGTGCAAGGTATGCGGATAAAACCCCGTAGGTTTTACCCGAGCGGGTGGT
>CM071874.1:22790004-22806458 GCA_036759665.1 Gynandropsis gynandra
GCTTCTCCATGCTCAATCTCGTCCCGTTTGTCCCGTGATGATCCCCAAAGTTGCTCCTTAGCTCCGTGCATGTTCCTTTAGCTCCAAAATGGTCCAAATACGCGTAAAAACCTGTAAGAACATGAAAAGCACGAAAGCAAGTAAAACGGATACGGAATCATACGTAAAACATCACATATGTATCAAAAACGTCTCCTAAATCGTGCAAGAAATACGTATGAAAACGAGATGATCACGGGTGTGTGAAACTCATAATCATATCGGATATGTAAATCTATACATAAGATATATGCGAAAATGGCACTAAAACCTATCCTAAAATTGATACACTTTCAGTGCTATCAGCAGCCAAGTGTTTGCTCTTCCCCCAATTGAGAAAGGGAAGAGACGCAATAAGATCGCATCCTCTGAGACTCCGTGTACCTTGAATGTACCAGAAAGCTCAAGGAAATCTCTGAGGTGCTGATGCGGATCCTCGTGATTTCCACCCATGAATTGCTTCTGATAAAGCATGTTGATCATTGTCGGCTTAATCTCAAACTGTTCCCTAGCAACAGCAGGCATCCTTATGGCTGTTTGCACGTTGTTCATGTTTGGCACCACGTAATCCCTGAGGAGACATGGTGGGGGAGCATGTGGTTCTCCGGTTGAGGCACAAGTTGCTGTTGCTGCATCTGTCCATTGCCGCTCTGATTATCCATCTCTCATTGATCTGAAGTCTCTTCAAAGGACAAATAAAGAACGATTTACGTAGAAAGAACGAAAGAAAAGAAAAAAAATAAAAACAAACAAGAAAGACTCTATGCTCGAATCTAAGACGTGTTGACAATGGTCCCCGGCAACGGCGGTAAAAACTTGATGCGTTATCAAAGTTAAACAAATAACCTAAACTACCCGCAAGTGCACGACACGTGTGTAGTACTTCAGGTGTCGATCCCACAGAGACTATGTAACACAACGTAAACTCAAACTATGAATCAAACTTGCTAACGAACGAAATATGGTTTTGAGAATGAAATACTAAAAGCAAATAAACAAACTAGTTCTTAAGAATGAGACAAACGTTCCAGGAATCTAGTTTCACCACAAGACTACCGAACCCAACAATCAACCTATCTATCATGCAATCCCAGTCAAGTTATCTAAAGCGGATGATCCTAATATGATATCTACCCTCTCTCGAGGCATAGTACCCTCTCTCAAGGCATAGACACGTGATCTAGTCAAGTTGCCCCCTACTTTCGTGGCTGACACCCTAAGCTAAACACATAAGATTTGTGATTCATCCGTTTTACCCTCAGCCGTTGCTACCCTACTTTCGTGGCCTAACCTCGGTTGTTCTAAACCTGATCTTCTAGGACTAGAATTCTCCTTTCGGTCCTTCTCCTAATCTCTAACACATGCATCTACGTGGCCATCGCAAACACAAGTAAATTAAGCACTCAGATAAAGAATAGATAAACGAAAATGGGAAGATGCATTCAAAGATAAATCAAAAGTGGTTTCGGGATAGCCATGGGCTAATCCCTTCTCCTAGAACAAACAAACTACTCGCTCATGCGTCCGTAAACAATCATAAACGAAATAGAAGGTTTAAGGAACATGAAAACCAAACGAAACCGAAGTGTGGTGTTGATATCCAATGCTCCTTGCAAGTCTCCTTCGCAAGAACCTTCCTCTTCTCTCTACTCTCTCTCTTGATCAAGAACTGAATACTGAGTAAATGAGCTCGACCTCTCACTCCTCTCTTCTTCTTTCCTTCCTCTTTTCTTTTCTTTTCTCCCTCTCTTTCCTTCTGGACGTTCAGTTCTTCCTTATGTTGCAGCAGCAACCAATTGTTGTCTTTTCATGAGTTTCCATTCTTGAATAAGTTCGGTGACGTTTCCATTAGTTCCTCCAGCGAAATATCACTTATTCCTCTTCTCTAAAGGCGTTTTCCTTATTGTATAAGTCCCCAACAAACTCCCATTTTTTTAAGTCAAATTAACTTATTTGGAGTTGCAGGTGACGGACGCGACCCGCGTGGGCAGGGTAAGTGACCCGCTCGGGTACGGCACGGAAGATCGCGCAAGAACGCGATGGGAAAAGAGGCTGCCCGCTCGGGCTCAAGGGCTGCCCGCTCGGGCTCAAGTGCTGTCCGCTCGGGCTCAAGCCCCGGGCGTGGTATTTCTTGCCCGACTCGTGCTCAATTCGCTGGACAAAATCACCGTAACAAATGCCCGCTCGGGTTAGGGAGTTACCCGTGCGGGTAGTGGTTATTCCATGCCGATTCTCGTCCCGTTTATCCCGTGATGATCCTTGATGTTTGTACTTTGTCTCATGCATGTTCTTTGGCTCCGAAATGAACCGAATACGCATAAAAGCCTATAAGAACATGAAAACACGAAAACAAGTAAAACGAATACGGAATCATACGTAAAGCATCGCATATATATCATAAATATCTCTAAAATCGTGCAAGAGATACATATGAAAACGAGATGATCACTTCACTCATAGCTTGACGCCACTCATTGTCACCATCAAGAATGCCTCTAGCACTGCACGCCTCTTTAAAGTTGTTATACCAAAAATTGTCAAATCTCTTAATATCATTGTAGCTTGTAGGTCCTTTTACAACTTTAAGAAGCATTTTGAGGTAGTACTACTCTTCAGATGTTGGATGTATATTAACGATTCTACCGATCGTTAAACCCTATTTTCTGATATACCAAAACTTTTCTTTGTTGCTCCATACAAACTTTGTCAGGAATTCAACATACGTTAATTCACGTGCTTTTTCATATTCTCGGTTCGTCTTCATCCATGTTATAAACATTGTTTCATCTACACCTGGTTTTTTTTAAAAACACTTTCTAGATTTGCATCATCTTCAAAGGTCATAGTATGTCGTCTTGAAGATGTAACGATAACTGATGCGTTATCAAAGTTAAACAAATAACCTAAACTACCCGCAAGTGCACGGCACGTGTGTAGCACTTCAGGTGTCGATCCCACAGGGACTACGCAACACAACCTAAACTCGAACTACGAATCAAACTTGCTAACGAATGAAATATAGTTTTAAGAATGAAATACTAAAAACAAATAAACAAACTAGTTCTTAAGAATGAGACAAACGTTCCAGGAATCCAGTTTCACCATAAGACTACCCAACCAACAATCAACCTATCTATCATGCAATCCCAGTCAAGTTATCTAAGACAGACGATCCTAATATGATATCTACCCTCTCTCGAGACATAGACATGTGATCTAGTCAAGTTATCCCCTACTTTCGTGGCTGACACCTTGAACTAAACCCATAAGACCTGTGATTCATCCGTTTTACCCTCAACCGCTGCTACCCTACTTTCGTGGCCTAACCTCGGTTATTCTGATCGTCTAGGACTAGGATTCTCCTTTCAGTTCTTCTCCTAATCCCTAACACATGCATCTACGTGGCCCTCGCAAACACAAGTAAATTAAGCACTCAGATAAAGAATAGATAAACGAAAGTGGAAAGATGCATTCAAAGATAAATCAAAAGTGGTTCCAGGATAGCCATGGGCTAATCCCTTCTCCTAGAACAAACAAACTACTCGCTCATGCGTCCGTAAACAATCATAAACGAAATAGAAGGTCTAAAGAACATGACAACCAAATAAAACCAAAGTGTGGGGTTGATCTCCAATGCTCCTTGCAGGTCTTCTTCGCAAGGGTCTCTTCCTTCTCTCTACTCTCTCTCCTCGATCAAGAACTGAAAACTAAGTCAATGAGCTCGACCTCTCACTCCTCTCCTCTTTTTTCCTTCCTCTTTTCTTTCCTTTTCTCCCCTTCTTTACTTCTGGTCGTTCAGTTCTTCCTTATGTTGCAGTAGCCACCGATTGTTGTCTTTTCATGAGTTTCCATTCTTGAATAAGTTGGGTGACGTTTCCATTAGTTCATCCAGTGATATATCACTTATTCCTCTTTTCTAAATTCGTTTACCTTATTGTATAAGTCCCCAACAAACTATCATTTGTTTTAAGTCAAATTAACTTATTTGGAGTTGCAGGTGACGGACGCGACTCGCGCGGGCAGGGTAAGTGACCCGCTCGAGTACGGCACGGAAGATCGCGCGGGATCGCGATGAGAAAGAGGCTGCCCGCTCGGGCTCAAGCCCCAGGCGTGGTATTTCTTGCCCGACTCGTGCTCAATTCGCTGGACAAAATCACCATAACAAACGCCCGCTCAGGCTAGGGAGTTACCCGCGTGGGTAGTGGCTATTCCATGCCGATTCTCGTCCCGTTTGTCCCGTGATGATCCTCGATGTTGGTACTTTGTCTCGTGCACGTCCTTTAGCTCCGAAATGAACCGAATACGCATAAAAACCTGTAAGAACATGAAAACACGAAAACAAGTAAAACGGATACGGAATCATACGTAAAGCATCGCATATATATCATAAACATCTCTAAAATCGTGTAAGAATACGTATGAAAACGAGATGATCAATAACTTCATCACATATTGTTTTTGATAATGTATGTGGAAAGACAATATTCTCCATACAGCCTCACATGCAGATAAATATCGACATTCCAGATAATTACTTATCTCATCAATTACAATGATAGATACATTTGTAGAGCGGGAACTGCCTTCAACATTTAAGCCTCTTTCAATCATTATTGTTGCTTTGTCAACTCCTTTCGTAATGTACTTGCATAATTATTTAATAGCACTTGATTTACTACACCACTCCACATTAATACAAGCCTTGTACTTTTTGAGCATTTGTAGGTTATGAGGTACAACGAATTGATTGTCAAGTTTCACATCTCCTTTCATTACAAACCATGATCATCTTGTATTCTTCTGTACAATACATACCCTGAATCACTCATTGTCGTGTAATCAACGTATGACAGTGGATATTTCTTTGAACATAAATCGTTTGCCATACACGATGAATGTGGTCTATCGATACCACATAGACCATGCATCATGTGTTGTTCGACCAACTAGAATCCCTTAAAATCTAAGAACATAAACCGTTTTCCATACACGGTGAGTGTTGTCTACAACTTTTTTTGAAGGGTTTTTATTAATAGGTTCCAACCAAATTAAGATATGTGAATGTGATAGTCCTCGTTTCAAGAACTCAATCGTGTAGATCACTCAAATATTGACATTATCATAAAAGTTAGAAATAAAATATTAAATAGTTAAACAAAACAATGAATCGTTAAATATAATAATGAATTTTTTGGTTTTACCTACAATAGGTTTTGGAAAAAAAACACCATCATTTATTACAATTGTACGTACTTGTTTTCATTGTATTGAATGTGTAATACGTTTGTAATTGAAATATTAATATTAAATTAAATACAATTATTTTTAATTAATTTGTAGAATAGTAGAGACTTCAGAAGAAAAATAAAAACAATTAGGTGATGAATATGTTGGAAATAAATTATTCTAATTAATTTAGTGGACACTTTTAAAGAAAAAATAAAACCATTTTAAAAAATTTCAATTCTATAGAAACCATATCAACATCTTACTTTTATATGTATAAATAATTAATTTTAATTTATTTTATTTGCTTGCTTCACATAAACCACCCCAACATCTATCTTTTATATATAGGATTTATGGAAATAAATATATTTGAATATATAATAGAAATTTTAATCTCTCTTATTCGTATACATGAACGATTTAGTTTTTTTATTTTTATTTTTTAATGGAAAAATATTTGTGAATATATATGTCTATTTATTATGTAAAAGTTATTAACTATTATTAATCTTTTTACTAAGTATAATAAATTCTTAATGTTAACAAAATATTTAAATATTTTATTTAAAATGTTACGATGTTAGATTTGTCGAATAGGCTACCATGTTACCGTCAACGTGACGCACCAAAATTCAGTAAATCTAATTTTAATATATAAAATTTTAGAATTTTTATGGTCGGAGAAATTAAAGTTTTGAGAATTGGAGATTTTGCGGTATGAGGTAACGTTTGGTGGGAAAAATAAAATCGTAAACCAAGTAACACTGTAAACACAACATAAAAAAAATTAGTGTTGTGAATTTTTTAAATAATGTTTTATTTGATTATTCGTTCTGTATCTCGAATTTGTTTTTACCGAACCGAATCGAACAGTTGCCAATGAGTTTGTTTTTTTAATTTCTTTATCATTTGGATTTTGTTATAAAACTGAAAACAAACCGCTTTATTCATAACAAATCGAAGTGGAAACCCCCATATTCGCCTTAATATAAAACTGAAAACAAACCGCTTTTTGTTTTAAAATTACAAAACTTATATTTCTAAAATACCAGTTTTACAATTCTGACTCGCATATAAATGCGTGTTTTCAGCCTTGTCGATAAAAAAGTGATAATTATCCGGAAATTTAGCAACACAAAAAATACAAAACCAACATGGCATAAATCTGTGCAATCCTGAGAAACAGTTAGTTCAGCAAAACCTAACATATATATATACATATATATATATGAATGTGTGTGTGCGCGCGCGTGTTATAATGTTTCTAAAATTGATCTTTGAAGATTGAAAAGCATAGAGGGAGAGAGAGAAAGGATCTTTCATCAAACAACATGATCTAAAGCATTACACCCAAACATTATGCAATAACACCACCAATGACGCTTACCAACAGTGCGAAGAAAATACATATAAATAAAAGCAATCTTCGGAAGCAAACGCACAAAAGCATTGGATAATGTCACCCACCGGCATACAAACTTCATGCCCAGATTCTCTTTCGGTTCTTTTTCTCCATCTTCTGCCTGTTAGATCGAAATGGTTGTCTATTTTTTTACTTTGATCTCCTTAATTATGCTAGAAGAGGTTCATAGATTGTTGGAGGGTAGTGATCACACCATGAGTCTAATGCTCAATGGAAACAGGTTGCAGTGCCACCGGAGCTTCAGCTTTGTCTTCGTCCCTTGATGTTTGGCCATATGCATCTTGGTGGGCATCGGATGATTCGGTTGTGGGAGCTTGGTATTGATCAGATGAGGGAACGACAGTGTCGTCGCTAGGACTTGGCTTGTTGGTGGAATCTGCATATTTCTCAGGTTTCTTCTTTTCGGGTTTTGCTTTGATAGAGTTTGTGCCAACTTTGGCTGGTGCGACTTTTCCCTCATTCTTCCCATTGGACAAACTTGCCTTCTGAGAAGGCAACATGGGAAGTGACTTGCGCAAAGGAGCTTTCTTGGAATCAACTGGCAGTGATACAGTTTCCTTCACACCCAGGTTAGTTTTGGAACCCTTCTCATCTAAACTCAGTCGACCAATACGAGGGGTTTTGTCAGTGGTTTCTTCAGAGTCTGCTGCAGATGCAGTCTTCTTTCGCCCGAGTTTTGGAGATTTTGGTCTAGTTGGCGGTATCTGCTTACATATCAAAATTATAAAGCAAAAAGTGTCTGTTTATTATACTGCTACAAAACGGATAAAATGGGAAACCATGGTAGAGCGTGAAATGTCACAATAACTAAGAAAGACACTGTCAAGGTAAGTACCTTCTTTAACTCTACTTTTGGTGGCTGAGGTTCTTGGTAGAAGCTTGGCATTGGGGTCGCTTTGAAGTTCAAACTCTTCCTAAGCATCTTTATCTCAGCTTCTTGTGTTTCCTATGAGGACAACTAAGGATTTTAAATCAAACAAAAAGAGATAGGGCAACAAAGCATCCTGACAAACAAGATGGCATAGAAAACAACCTTGGACTTGGCTTGCATGTTACTCTTTTCCAGTTCTTTTGCATGAATCTTTTCTTCCAGCTTAGAGTAGAACTGTGAAATATGATAGGGAAATATGATATTTATGTAATTGTGTATGTAGAAGAGAAGCATGGGGAGCAAAGGCCAACCTCTCTTCTTTTCTCAGCGCGTTGGTCACATCTGAAACTAAACCCATAATTTGGAAGGGCGCCAACTCTGCGAGATTTGCCATCTTCTGCCTTTGGACTTCTAAAAAGCCAATCAAGTTTAAAACATTATTAAAAAAGAGCACAAAAATTGAGTAACAAAGGCAGAAATGCTACAGCTAACACAATCCCCACATCAAAAAGGATAGAAAACATAACGTAAGGCAAAATGATACTTTGAAGAGTCAGAAAGATGAAAGAGCTCTCAACTTTAAAGAGAAGACATAATGAGTGTGCACTTGAGGATTACTAAACCACAATCAAGGCGGCATATATTTTTGCTTTTGGGATTGAACCTATGTCAAAGCTAAAGTATTCAAAGAAGGTTCCAAGAAGAAGGTCACCATACCCGGTGGCTTCAGTTGGTGGTGCATCATGCTTTCCATGCTGATGTGAGAAAGAAGAAATTATATATAATTTCAGCTGAAGAGAACCAATGCTACATTACCAAATACAGAAAGGAACAATGTGTGAGAAATGTCACCTTCATGATGTGACTCTGTCTATCATTAAAGGATTTGCTCTTAAGAGACTTTGTCGTATGAGTAGGAGCAGTATATCCATTTGACGCAGCCACCTCCGCCTCTACATTTGTCTCATTGTTCTTCTTCTTAAGTGAAACAGATGACAAATTCTTGCCACACGAGGGCTTCTCGCCCTTGATCTTTCCTTGAGCCTTCTGTTCTCTATTACACTTTGGATCATTCACATTTTCAATTTGTGTCCCCTACAATGGAAAGGTGAAGTTATTATGTTAGTCCCAAGAGTTTGCCTACCAGGTAAGTAAAATTAGCATTCCTTGTCACCAACCACGGCAGAGTTACACTGATCACCGAAATTGGATCGACTTCCTGAATCCTCCTTTTGAATTTCAGAGGCAGTAAACAAGACTTCACCAGTAGTCCCATATAACCAAATGGAGGCAACCCCATTTTTGCCTGCAGTGAGAACTTCATTGGTTATGCTCCCATTCGCAAGGGTAGATTCTGGCCCATCCACAGCAATGCTATTTTCAGAGTCCATGATAAACTACAAACACAAACAAAGAAAGTAGCATAGCTATAAGTGACCACCAAATATCAATCAACATTTTCAATGATCAAGATCCAACAAACACTAGGACTTAACCACACTTAAAAGAAGGCATCTACACGTGGTTATATGAATCTATATATAACAGGCATGTCTCCATAGATTTAACGTGCTTTCACTGCCCAATCAACTGTTTCTACCCTAGTCAATGATGAATGAAGGAAACTCTTTTCACAAAATCTCACTGATCTACCAATAAATACCGGTCTCCTGGTTCCTCAATCGATCTAAGGTAAAGAACCCATGTCGGAAAACCCTGTTCTTCGCCTATGAAAATCGAACATACCCAAATCTCATTCCGAAAAAGAAGCAAATCTAATTAAAAAAACCCCAAATCTCACTTCTCCACTAATGTAGTAGTGAGCTCAGTACACATATACAAAAAGCAACTCACTCACTAGCCGCTCCACTTCGATCTACCGACAACCAAACCATGCAACCAAAAGCAGACAAGTACATAAGTAATTCAGATTCTTCCGCCATTTGCTCTCTAATTTTCTCGGCAACCAAACAAGGAAAACAAAAGAAGAACCGGACAGAAAAAGGAAAAAAAACCCACAAACGCGGTATCTCTCCCTCACCTAACGCAATTCCTGAACAAATCAAATATCCATTGAGGTTGAAATTGGAGAAATCAGAAAATACGAGGAAGGATTTGGTCTCCAAGATTTGAGAACAGGATTTCGATTTTTTTTTTTTTTGGCTCTCTCAGGGCTTGAAATTTTTCTTATACACGCACCAGTCTGATGATTCTGTGAATTTTTTTTTTTAAGTTTTTCTATGCTCTCTGAAGGCTGATTCTGTGTTTCAAAAATAAATTTATATTATATATTATATTGATGTGACAGTGCCACGTCATCTGGCTTTTAAGTTACGTTCCGGTGATGCTTCTACGGTTAATCAGCGGTTTTATATTTAATCGTGGGATTAATCGGTGGTTAATTAGTTGTAAATTTAATTATTTTCTTAAAAACATAAAAATTATTAATTAATTTAAATAAATTTATTTGTTTCCTAAATAGTTACAATCAATGTACTTATTACAATAATATAGATGATTTTTGTGGTGATTAAAAAAAATATATTTCTATTGATCATTACGAGTATTATTAGACCCAAATACACAAATATACTATCATTTTTTACTGTATTATTCAGCATTATTGAAACTTAATTATACAAAGAACCATATTTTATCCAGATAATAAGTAAATAAATATTTTATACAAAAAATATGAGTCTTAAAAGAAAAAATAATTCTACAAAAATAGGTCTACTAAGATGAAAACGGTTTTCATCATTTTGAGTACGAATCTTTTTATTAAAAGAATGAAAATATATAATTTAACACGATTAAAAATCTTGGAAGTTATATAAGAAGTGAAAGTATCGTGTCATTTATATAATATTTCAATAGTTATGGGTTTAAGTTGTAATTATTAAAAGATTAATAATTATAAATAAACGCATTACGAGGTTTCGAAAATACACTATTCTAAATCTAGAAACCTTAGCCGTCAGAAGAGAGAAAAACCCGAAGAACGAAAAACAGTTTTAGTTTTTCCCGAATTCCGCATCAAAGCAGATCCGATTTCGCGTGGATACGAGTAGAGGGCTTGCATTATCAAGCGTCGCATCCGACAGTAAGACGTTCAACGACATGTATTACAAAATTGTTTCTGTAAATTGTTTATCGTTGAAAATTGAAGAACTAATCGTTAAACATGACTAGATCTTTATTCGGGTTGATAAAAACACATTTACGCAATTAAAATCAACTCTACAGTGGTATCAGAGCGTGTGGCTGCATGTTTAGGATTAGTTTTTTCGAATTTTTTTTATGAAAAATTGGATCGAAAATGTAAAAATCGCGCGCGCGAGGCACCAGAAAATCACGCAATCGCGTGTAAGCCGAACGACGGAGCCAGGCGACGGTCGAACCAACGGGCGCCGGACGCGAATCGTCCGGTCAGGCGCGGGCTGGAGGCGATGCTGTGCAGAGCAGTGAGCGGCGATTTCGTTCGTGGACGAGGGAGACAAGAGCGGGGTCTGGGTCGTGCGCGAGGGAAGAAGAGCGGGCAAACGGAGAGAGCGGACGGCGTCACACGCCGTGCCTAGGTTGGGGTCGCGACGGTCGACGACTTCCGGCGGACGAACGGCCAGGCACGGGCGGACAGAGCAACGATTTCGAAAAAGTTTCGAAATGTTGGTCGACCGAAAAAGGGCTCGGACGCCGGCGTCTCACGGGCGATTGACCGGCGCTTCGGAGGCGCCATGACCAGCGGCTCTCCAGTCAGACCGAGCTTCCCTCCGGCCGCTTAGGGGCGGCGGTAAAACGGCGTTAGAGGGGAAGCGTTAACCCTAACCCTAACCCAAAAAATTAAAAAAATTAAGATTAAAATTAAATGAATTTTGATTTTAATAATTGAGTTCTCAGACGATAGTTTATCGTTAAGTTTTTTTCCTTCATTGTAGACGTTATGAATAGATTCTCGTTTACATGGTACGACCTGACTACCAGGAGGCATGTAGTTCGAGAATTCAATTCATACGTCTATGACATCAAATGAATAGTGGGAGGAATCAATTAGTTTTTGTAAACGCCTGGACTACCTATGGGACATAAACTTAATTGATATCCGACCATGAGCTGAAGGATGAACTCGACTATATCGATAGGAACGATCTAACTACCAGGTGACTATGTGATATAGAGTCATATTAAAATTAAGAATTTTAATTAATAATTGAGTTCTTATACGATAAATTGTTTATCGTTAGGCTTTTCTTTCATCGTAGTCGTTTGAATAGTTTCTCGTTTACATGGTACGACCTGACTATCAGGAGGCATGTAGTTCAAGAAATCGATTCGTACGTCTATGACATTGGATGTCTAGTGGGAGGGATCAATTAGTTTTTGTAAACGCCTAGACTACCCGGGAGAGATAAACTTAATTGATATCCGACCATGAGCTGAAGGATGAACTCAACTATATCAATAGGAACGACCTGACTACCAGGTGACTATGTGATATAGAGCCATATTAAAATCAACCTGTTTAATATGCTTAAGAAACGACCTGACTACCAGGGGGCTTATGCATGATTAGTTCAGGAAATATTACTGAAAGAAATACGATTTCTGAATACTATTGTAATATTAGTCAGTAAAATAATCATTTAAATGAAAGTCCATATCTATTTGATTAAATAAGTGTTCTAATAAATCCTGCAAATTTTCCTTCCAGGTTTCCCGAAAATGTCTTCAGTTTCCCTACGTGCCATTCTCGATGTCCACAAGCTTGTTGGGGAAATTTTCGATGATTGGTACCACAACCTTAAGATCGTCCTGAAGCAGGAGAAGATACTCGATTCGATCGAGAACCCTATCAAGGAACCTGCTGATGGCGATGAAGATGGCCTGATTGCTTGGGTAAAGCAAAAGGATGACCTTGACACTGTCAAGTGTATCATCCTAGCCTCAATGAGTACAGAACTCCAGCGCAAGCATGAGGATATGGATCCTGCTGCTATCATTGAGCATCTTAAGAAGATGTACGGTGCACAGAGTAGAACGGCAAGAGATCAGTTGTCGAAGGCTCTGTTCAAGTCCAGATTGTCTGTGAACTCTCCGGTGGGGCCCCATGTTCGTAAGATGATCAGTCTTATTGAACAACTTGTGAAGCTGGGGTGCACACTGGGTAAAGAGTTATCACAAGATTTGATCTTGCAGTCATTGCCTGAGACGTTCTCTCCGTTCATTGTTAACTTTAACATGAACAAGATGGACATAGATCTGCATGAGATGTTGAACCAACTGATTGACTATGAGAGTCAGTCAGTGTCTGAGACGTCTAAGGGACATAGTGTCGTGATGATGGTCGGCTCTTCTTCCAAGAAGGGCAAGGGCAACAAAAAGTCCAAGAGGAAGCTCCATGGGCCCAAGGGTGGTGTGACCGTACCCAAGGGCAAAAGGGGCAAATCTAACCAAGCTGACGCTGAGTGCTTCTTCTGCAAGAAGAAGGGGCATTGGAAGAGGAACTGCAAAGAATACTTGAAGTCTCTGAAGGGCAAGAAGCCAGGTAAGATTCTCATGGAAAATGTTTTCATGATTTCCTTAACTATTATTGATTCGTCTAGATGGGTATTGGATACCGGTGGCAGTTTTAACGTCTTCAATATGTTACAGGGGCTGAGGATCAGTAAGAGGTTCAGGAAGGGAGAGTTCAGTCTGAATGTTGGAAATGGCGCAAGTGTTGTTGCTCTAGCCGTAGGATCAATTTCACTTGTTATGCCTACGGGCAAGACCTTGTTGTTAGACGACATTTATTATGTTCCAAAATTTGTTTCGAACATAATTTCTATTTCTATGCTTGATAGACGTGGATTTCGAACAGTTTTTAGTAATAACATTTGCTCTATTTATCATGGTGATGAATTTTGTGTGAATGGTTATTTGCAACAAGGACTTTATATCTTACCTGATGTTAATGTAGAAGAAATTAACATGCATGTTTCGGGCCTTAAGAGAAAGGTAGATGATCGTCAAAGACAGACGTATCTTTGGCATTGTAGACTTGGTCATATCGGTGAGAATAGGATAAATAGGTTGCATAAAGATGGTCTTTTGGGCCATTTCGATTATGAATCTTATGCAACTTGTGAGTCCTGTCTCACTGGTAAGATGACCAAATCTCCGTTTAGTGGAACCGGAAAGAGAGTTACAGAACTTCTAGGACTGATACATACTGATGTATGTGGACCTATGAGGGTTCAAGCCAGGGATGGATATTCGTACTTCATCACATTCACTGATGATATGTCGAGATATGGATTTGTGTTCTTGATGAAATACAAATCCGAATCTTTTGAAATGTTCAAGAGATTCCGCAGTGAAGTGGAGAAACAAACCGGAAAGAGTATCAAGGTGTTGAGATCTGACCGGGGCGGTGAATATCTTAGTCATGAATTTGTCGATTATCTAAGACAAAATGGGATTTTGTCTCAGTGGACTTCTCCCGGAACACCACAACATAATGGTGTATCCGAACGAAGAAATCGAACCTTATTAGATATGGTCAGATCCATGATGGGGTTCACTGATCTTCCAATGAACTTATGGGGCTATGTTTTAGAAACAACTGCCTATCTACTAAACAAAATTCCCACCAAAGCAGTCTCGAAGACACCATATGAGATATGGAAATGACGTAAGCCAACCCTGAGACACATTAAGGTTTGGGGGTGTCCGGCCTTCGTTAAGAGACTTCAGCTAGACAAGCTTGATGCTAGGTCTGACAGATGTAGGTTCATAGGTTATCCCAAGGAAACTATGGGATATTATTTCTACCACCCTTCTGAACACAAAGTGTTTGTGGCCAGAACGGCAACCTTTCTTGAAAGGGAATTCCTTGAAGAAGGAATTCATGGTGGAGAAGTAGTTCTTGACGAGATTCAAGAACCCGATGAGCCAACACAAGCTCATGGACATGAGATGTCAAATGAGCGTTCTTGGCTGAGTGATATAGTGTTAGGCTCCGGCGCTTCATCTTCAAATGTTGAAGTGACAGTGACCGTTCAGGAACAAGTTCAGGAACCTGTTCAGGAACCTGTTCAGGAACAAGCCCAACAAA
This sequence comes from Gynandropsis gynandra, assembly GCA_036759665.1. Classification (NCBI taxonomy): domain Eukaryota; kingdom Viridiplantae; phylum Streptophyta; class Magnoliopsida; order Brassicales; family Cleomaceae; genus Gynandropsis; species Gynandropsis gynandra. The sequence continues at coordinate 22,804,660 of CM071874.1, forward strand.
ATATCCCAGCGCAGGTTGAACCTGCTACACAGGCTTCCTTGAGAAGGTCAACACGTTCTCGACGTGCACCTGACAGACTTAATCTGATGGTGCAAGAGGATGTGGTCGGTCATATAGATGACGACCCTTTGACTTTACAAGAGGCTATACAAGGCCCTGATTCTCAGAAATGGTGGAAAGCCATGGAATCCGAGATGCAATCTATGAAGATCAACAAAGTATGGACTTTGGTTGATTCTTCACAGGCTTCCAGACCGATAGGTTGTAAATGGGTTTACAAGAGGAAGATTGGAGCGGACGGGCGGGTAGAGACCTATAAAGCTCGTCTAGTTGCCAAGGGGCATAGTCAACGAGAAGGGATTGATTATGAAGAAACGTTCTCCCCTGTGGCAATGCTCAAATCTATTCGGATTCTGCTTGCGATAGCGGCATTCCATGACTATGAGATTTGGCAGATGGACGTGAAGACAGCTTTCCTTAACGGAGAGCTCCAGGAAGAAGTTTTCATGACTCAACCTGAGGGTTTCACGTCGCCAACTCAATGTCATATGGTATGCAAGCTTCAGAGGTCCATTTATGGACTCAAGCAAGCTTCTCGAACCTGGAACATTCGCTTTAACAAGGGAGTTGAAGAGTTCAACTTTGTTAGATGCGAAGAAGAGCCTTGTGTGTACAAGAAGTTTAGTGGGAGCACGGTTGTCTTCCCTTTGCTTTATGTGGATGACATATTGCTTATAGGGAATGACATTCCGGCGTTGCAAGAGATGAAGTTTTGGTTATCCGAACAGTTCTCCATGAAAGATCTGGGAGAAGCAACCTATATTCTGGGAATAAAGATCTATAGAGATAGATCAAGGAGGTTGCTTGGACTATCACAGTCCCAGTACATTGATACCATCATGAAGAGGTATAACATGGAAAATTCCAAGAGAGGCTATCTACCGATAGGCACTGGAATTACTCTCTCCAAAGAGGATTATCCTCAGATACAAGAAGAGAGAGAACGCATGAGTAGGATCCCATATGCTAGCGCAGTGGGAGCCATCATGTATTCCATGACATGTACGAGGCCTGATGTAGCATTCGCGCTAAGTGTAGCGAGTCGGTATCAGGCATATCCCGGTTAGGAACATTGGAAATTGGTGAAAACCATTCTCAAGTACTTGAGAAGGATTAGAGACCAATTCCTCGTTTATGGAGATTCTAACTTGGAGTTAGAAGGGTTCACGGATGCCACCTTTATATCCTATAAGGATAATAGCATATCGACATCTGGGTATGTCTTTTGCCTCAATGGGGGTGCAGTGTGTTGGAAAAGTTCCAAACAAGCTACTGTAGCTGATTCGGTTACTGAAGCAGAATACATAGCGGCTTGTGAAGCTGCTAAAGAAGCGGTCTGGATGAGAAAGTTCATAACTGAACTTGGTGTGGTACCATCGATAAAGGAACAAGTTCCTTTATTATGTGATAATACCGGGGCAATAGCCCAGGCGAAGGAATCAAGATCTCATAAAAGATCAAAGCATGTTCTGCGGAAATACCATATGATAAGGGAAATCGTTGAGCGTGGGGATGTTCGAATCCAGAAGGTAGAAGGAAAAGAGAATGCAGCAGATCCACTCACAAAGGCGCTTGGTTCAAATGAGTTTGACAAGCACAAGTTGAAGATTGGATTGAAAGACATGGCATGCTGGAATTAGTTCTAGGAATAGTACAACTGTTGTAACTATTTAAGAGCTATTTTATGTCTTGTATTTTGAACACTTATAAATAAATGAAATGGCATTATTTTATCATTT